>CAXIVR010000001.1:294364131-294789131 GCA_964035755.1 Teleogryllus oceanicus | reverse complement strand
GACCTCCCAAAACACCAGGCAGTTCCTGTCTGCAGAGTGTGTTGACGTCTGCGTTGCAGCCGCTCTTGCATAGGACCACCATGACAGCCACCGACAACCAGGTGCCCGCCGGAGAGTTGGAGGCGATGGTAAGGTGCCAAACGCTGTCATGAGTGACATCCTCATCCTCTGATTCTCTCCCCGCAGTTCATGCGCCCAGAAACAACAACTGATCAACCAATCAGTACTTTTATTATTACAACCATTCCTAACCTTAAGAGGTAATTTTGTCTTTCAACACTGATGTTTACAAAACAATTCAAAACTGTTGCATGCATAATCTCTTCATGGAAACTTTGGTGTTCTCATGCAAAAGCCTCTGTATCTTATCTGTCAATGTAGGTGACAGTTATGCTATTGTGAATGTTAAACTATATCTTTTTATATGCATATATAATTTTTTTTTTAAGTGATTCCATGGAAAGTATTGCAAGTACAGAAAATGATCAAAAACTAATTACTAAATTTTAGAAGTTAATATTTAGATGAGGTTTGGTATATGTATTAATAATACAAAATAAAGTAAATATTTGACAAAGAATGAAGCGTTTGTGACATGAAATACTGTTACGCATCTTGCAAGCAATATAAAATAAATCTGTCGACAGATGAAGCAGGTTGAAATGTGCACACTCCTTGTATTCTTCTGGCAAATACCACTCAGGTTTGAAAATTTCAGATTTTGTGAAAGAAGGCTTAGAGACTGCTATTTCTCTTGTTTTTTGAATTTTTATTCATTTGCACTGCTTAGTGTCATTTCTCACTCTAGTTTTGTTTTACACCATAAAAAATCTACACTACTGCACTTGGGCAGATAGCAATACACTGGTACATAATCTCCAGCAATGAGTTTTGTTTTACTGTGCCCATGGACGCAGCATTAAAATTAAGAAAAATGCAGTTTCCTACTGACAGAATTCTCCTCCAGTCAGCAGCTGAATTTGACCAAGCTATCTAGCTAGTGTTGAAAATCTGCCACCATCAGAACTTGAATCCTAGCAACAAGGCAGAGTTGTTCCAGACATAGCTAAACCCAGCTGGTAAAAATACCTGAGCATTGAAATAACAACTCCTTCCCTAATCAAAGATAAAGGAAAAACCCTACACTAGGGTCCATCGTTGATTCTCCCCACCCTTAGTATGTGACTTTTAATGGGATTTAGAAATGCAAGTCAGTAAAAGTCCCACTAAATATAAAATCAAGTAAACAGTACACAAATAAAATAGCATTACATTCTTTTGAAACTATCATAAGTTCTGTACCCGGGCCTAGGAGACTCAAGTGGTGCATTCTAGTTGAAATGTGATGATGCTTGTTGGTGATGAGCAGAGTTGAAACTGTAGTGTGAAGATCACTGAAAAGTGTTCAAAACATTATAGGAAACCACAGAGCCTTGAATTACTGAGAGATTGAGGGAGAATTGGTGCAGTGATATAAGTTATGGGGTGTAGTTCCACAAAAAATTAATTTCTTGGTCATCCATCTACATTTCTTTCCTGAAAATCTGTGATCAGTGAAACATGGAGAATGTTTTCACCAGCAAATCTGCCATGGAAAAGATATCAGGACAAATGGAGGGCAAGTACAGTTGCAGCTTATTGCCAACACTAAAAAGAGGTTTCAAATGTCATACTAAGAAGACAAATCACTTCTGTTCTACTTAAGAAGGTTGAATATATTTTTCATTAATTTTTTTGAGCTTTTTACTTTTCTTTAGAAGATTCTTCCAAGGTGCCACAAAACAAAATTAACAATTTATTTACAATTAACAAACAAAAACTAATGAAGGAAAAAAGGAAGGAAAGAAAGAAGGAAGGAAAGAAGGAAGGAAAAGAACGAAAGAAAGAAAGAAAGACAAGACTCTTATAAATTCATTTTCTGGTTCACAGGATGATTTTCTTTCAGGAAAATTTGATGGACGAGGATGCATGAAAATTCAAATTTGAGAAAAGTCCTTGTAAGTTTACTTTTCAGCTACAAACAACTCAAATAGGCACTTACATATTAGCACAGAAAATAGCAAATATCTCGAATGAATACTACACAAAAACATTTTGAAGTGTCAATTAGTACTAAAAAGAAAGTGCATAGTGCTTTTTTTTTTTGTACAAAACAGTAAAAAACTGTATGTGACGTATGGGGGAGAAAATCATGCTTATTTATACATCTTCCATATACCATATTTACCTCAATATAAAATGAATTTTTTCCCTAAACATCTCAGTTGAAAAATGCAGGGTTGTCTTACATTTGCAGATAAAGCTTGGTCGGTTAGTGCCTAAGTTTTTACATTGCCATTCCATGTCACAAAACACATAAATGTAGGCGTAACAATAAACTGCGAAGACAGTAAAAATATCGCGCGGATCCATAATACATCATTACATTGGCGGTCATAGTCTTGGCATCCACTGCGAATTTGCAGGGCAATTCAAGCTGATATTTTTCAAATCGGTGAAGAGAAAGTCCCAAACTAATAGCATTGTTTCAAATGAAATGTAACATGAAAACTAATGCAAAGATTTTGTTACACAATGTGGGTTCGACAAGGCCGCATGGAATAAACACGGCAAGTGTGAAACTGCGTTTTGAACTGTTAAAGAAAGTTGCCATCAACAAGTGCAGGACAGATAGAAGGGAATGCTCTTAGGTGGCATTCGATGAAAGACCAAGAGCAATGCAAATTCAATGTGCAAAACTTTCTGAGGGGCCTAAAAAATCAGATGATGTTGCAACACGGAAATAGGACCAAAAAGAAAGAAACACTAATAGATGTGTAGACGTTGAGGGTATTGACAAAAACCATAATTATGATTTCATGGAACAAGAAAATGACAAATCAGCTATAAGCCTTAACATTCTCATCCACAAATATTCTAGTCAATAAGACAGTTTGAAATTTGATTTTGACTAAATAGTAAGAATTAATTCAAAATTTAAAATTCTCAAGAGGCCTCTTCAAAATTAGGGTGTCGACTTACATTCAATCTACATATTCGGATAAATACAATATTATGGCCTATTTAGTCCTGTAAGTAGCATGTTAAGTTATTTTTGTTGGTGTTGCATAAATTATAGCATTAAAATAAATGTATATTGTGCATAACTATAGCTCATTATTGAACAAGGTTGCTTGAAGCTGAAAATTCTGTGAAGTTTGGAAAAAAGTAACAATTCCTTATCACAGACGCTTTCAAAATACTTCTTTCATAGCCAGTGGTATGAAAGAACATATGCAGTCATGTTAGAATGGAGAGTCATAAGAAAGCAACTACACATTTTCTAGCCTGCTGTCAAAGTCAACTAGAACAAGAAGCTGGGATTCTGCTGCTGTGAGAGAGACTGCTACATACTCAGACTTTACTTCATGAAATGACATCCTCTGAAATGGAGGAAATGCAAATTTACCTGACCTCATGATCATTCGTCAAAAAATGAAAGTGGAATTTACCACATTGATAAAAGCTTTTGAAGAAACAGTATAAGAAACTGGAAAAGGATATTGAATTTCTGTCAAAGTGGAAAACCTATCCAACGATACTCAAAAGAACCAGAATGCCACAGAGGAACTACAGAAAGACATGAAAGTTATCTAGGTTGAAAGCAGAACCTTAACATTTGAGGCAAAATGTTGTTTTCCCAAACTGAAAAGTATTAAAATTTCCTGTGGCATAAAAGAGATTATTACGTCCACCGAGCAAGACTTTTTCATCCAAATAGCAGACTTCAATGAAAGAGTTATTACCACTTTGAGTAAGGAAAAGCATAATGCTTTCATTTTTAAATAGGCGAGTTCTTTATTTATAAATTATTTTCTTTTAAGAGAATATTCCCCTCTTGTTTATAGAAAGCTCAATGGGCTCAACAAAAAAGGAAGCCACTAATGGAGGTGATAGCTTAATCCAGGTGACCATTTAAGCAGGTTTCACTGAATGTAGCAAGCCTTTAATGTGAATTGGCAAGGAAATGTATGATTTTGAGCTTGATGAAAAGAGGTTAACAGGGATCACATGGATGGAATTTGCTTATACAAGAGAAACTCTTTTCTGTAATCCAAAAACCTCGGAACTACAGACTGTTTCCCCAGAATAGTATGCCATATCTCAGAGAGAATGTTCATTTGCAAAAATATCTGCAACAAGCTGCATGAAGGCTGGCTGAATTTGAAAGAATACCGAATGCTTAGTATAGATTTGTCGTGACTGAGACACCCAGAAATAAGCATACTTAACATTAGTCAATTGCACATCAGTTTAAATGAAGTATGCAATCTTTGATTTGATAAACGAAGTTGCATTGAAAAATATTTTCCTTCATTTACTATAAATTTCTAATAATGAAACGACTTTGGAATATCTGATATCATATTTCTTATTGTTTCTTTTTTGTGAGAATCATACTTTAAAACAGTTTCTTTAGTTTTTCTTGGGCAGTTTACTTCTCTTACCCAGGTAAACCTTTTGACAGTAGCATTCATATTTGAACTTTTTAAATAATTTAGATTGTGTGGTTTTAATTTTAGTGCTGTGTAGCACTAAAATTAAAAAAACCACACACACAGATTCCCCATGTTATATTTCATAATAGGAGAAAAAGTTTCTTTCTATTCTCACACTAGTTCTCTTACTCATTTAGCTAAGAAGGAAAACATGAAATGCAAATAAGGTAAGAAAAAACATACCTTCATATCATGCAAAATAACAGCTTACAGAGAAGAGCTTTGTTTTGCCTTGATATATTACATGTACATTAATAATGCAAATGAAACTTGGATTTTTACCTTAAAAGATCTGTGTAGATGAAGAACCACATCACAAAACACATATCTCAAAAGCAATAATCGTAAAAAGTCATCTCCAAAGAACTGGAGATATGCTGAGTCTGTAAAAACAACAACAACAAGTTTTATAAAGCAGATTAAGGTACTTTAACACATCATTAAAAAAAAAAAAATCATTTACCTATTCGACACCTTGTAAATAATCTGCTTGCTTCCGTGACAAAACGATCTATGTATGACTGACATCTTTCCCAGTGGTGAATTGGAATATTTAAGATATTACAAATAAAGCAGAAAGCTGTCAGGGGGCTATGCAGGAAGAGGGTAAAAAGACTGCCGTTGTGCTGGTGATCTGCAAAAAAGGAAACTACATTTGAAAACTGAACAAATACATTTGACAATTCTGCATTTGTTGAACAATCTCCCTTACTAGTCATTAGATTTCCTCCTTTCATTACCACTCCTGGACCATCACAAACTGAAACATTCAGTTGCGGGTATGCCAATGTTTGTGAATTTCTGGTTGTTTGGGAACTGGGATACATCATGTTGATTAACATATTGTAAAACACTATCATTACTGTTGTATTGTTCCCTTACAACCGAAAATTCACAAACGTATTGCAAAATCCTTTTTGATGACACATCAACTAACTGAATTTCTTCATGGTTTTAACTTTTAATATGTTGAAGCTATTCTTTCTTTTGTATGCAAGAGTACAATGCTTTTATCCTTGTATTCATTATGCACATTCCTAATTGTTTATATAAAAACAGAAAGATCTGACTGTAATGATTGCGACATTGACAATGAGGGATAAAAAAATGAGGTATGTGATGTGGGATTTAATGGAAGGAAAACAAAAGGAAAAATAAAGGAAGGAAAAGAAAAGAAAAGAAAAGAAAAGAAAAGAAAAAAAGAAAAGAAAAAAAAAAAAGAGAATAATCTGTGAAAACCTATAGCAAATTGTTTTTGTCTATCACAAATTCCACATGGAGAGAGAGTTTTGAACCCTGGAATTGGCAGATAAAAGAAACTAAAGGTGCTACAGAATGACACTTTCTTGTAGCAAATTTTTCTAATTTCCTTGGTGTGGACTGGCTTTAAGGTCTTGCTCCATTCTCTCGTCAGCTGCCATCTATTGTCGCCCAAGTACATTTTTTTGACATTTTTCTAAACTTTTCCGTTTCTGAATAGTAGAACTGACACGTTTCTTTAAGATTATTAAGGAAGAGTAAAACCTTGTCATAAATAGAAATTTTCATTGAAAATTCGAAACCATTTTTAAGAAAATGGTGATTAAGCATTTTGTAAATGTGAAATTTGAAGTTCTTTTTCACAGAAATCAAGATCGAGATTGAATTGAGATTTCGAGAAACTTCATTTGAAGTCATTTCAAGCACTTCTATTCACAAATGTAATCATGTATACAAATCGATGAAAATATGCATATTAACAGCTTGAGACATTTTAAAGAAAATAACATTGGTGTAATTTTTGAAAAAATAAAAGAATACACCAAAATGAACTATATGTCATATTAAAAAGTGACATTACCACTATCCATTGGAAAAGTTTAAAGAGAAAATTTGAAGCCATTTTTGAGAAAATGGCTTTTGAGCGTTTCTGAAAATGTGGAAATTTGAGCTCATTTTAACAGAAATCTGTCGAATTTTCAAGAAACTTCATATGATATTGTTTAAAGCACATATACTCATAAGTACAATAACGGGAAGAAATCACCACTAATGTAAAACACTATTGAAACTGATTTGAAACTGATGTGGGAGACAAGTAAAAAAAATTACACTTTTGTAATTTTTGAAAAACAAAAGACTAGAGCAATATGGCGTTTATGTTATCGGATAGGGTTCATTTGGCCCTACCCCTACCAAAAATTGAAAGAAAAAATTTGGAGCCGTTTTTGAAAAAGTCTTGTTTTGGTTATTTTTTAAAATTTCAAATATTGCACACACTATTGAATGAAAATTACTAAAATTTGCAAAAAAATCTACAAGACCTTTATGAAAGAACTATTTATGGACCACAAATTTCATTTGAAGGAAAATCTCAGTCTTCAATTTTATAGTTGTACTAAGACGCTGAAAAAAAAAAAATGAAAGTTTTGCAATTTTTGAAACTTCACAGTTAACTGTGAAAATCTGACCTATGCCATCTTTATAAGTGTATTTTACTCTAATCTTATAAGAAATTTACAGAAAAAAATTGGAGCCGTTTTTGAAAAAATTTTGAAAATGTTCAGGAGGCTTCATACCCCCAAATTTTATAGAATGTTTTTAAAATTTCAAAGCTTCAACTAGAGCCAGATGGAGAGGGGTTTCTTCAATTTTGAAAAAAAATCCTATACACGGTTTAGGTGCTACTAGTGTTCACAGACTGCGGCATTAGTGTTTACAGATGGACAGACAGACGGACGTTTTGAAAAAGAAAAACACTTTTTCAGTATCAGGAGACCCTAAAACATGTATTTCCGTTGAAATCTCGAAATCGATTTTCCACAGCATTACATAACTTTCTCTATACTATGTACATTAATTATATATTATAATATACGTATGTATACAAGAAAGTAAAAAGCAGTAATTGTAGCACCACTGTCACGTCTCATCGAGATCAGTTTGGGGTGATCACTATTTGTCATTTAAACAAAGAAATAAGGAAAGAACTTTTATTTTTCTATATTTAACTGCAGAATTCTATCATATTGATCCACTTCATTACTATTCTCAGCACGTCATACGCAGTTTTTAACTGCTTTTTTGACGTAAAATAAATAAATAAATAAATAAATAAACCCTCACTAGTAACATCCTTTTTGTGACTTTAATGGCAACATCAGACTTTGAGACTCCCTAATATTTAACTTCGTTAGTACAAATTATACATTAAATATTTTCTAATTGGTTTTAATTGTTATTGAAACATGAAAATAATGAATTACAATTACAGATATCCGAAACAAATTAAAACATATTTTAATACAATATATATATAAATACAGAAGACATACTTTTTTCACTCTTACGCAATTTTAAAAAAAAAAGGAAAACCAACACACCATATCACGACATGGACACAAAAATATTACCAAAACAAACACTTAAATGATGCATTACACGGATTTAAAGCAGATACACATCATTGCAACCAATATTGCAAACATTGCAAATGCTATTACTCTGAGAAGTGGATGTTACAAGTTAAGGGATACAATCAAAAATTGAATTCTACATACATTATATCAGTCATGTGACAGTCATAAAACATACCATCTACAATGATCTGATAAAGTTTGATTAGCACTAGTAGTTTAATGGACCTATTATAGCACTAGTGCTTTAATGGATTTATTATAGCACTTGTTGCATAATAACTTCTTTATAACTCTCCAATTGGAAGACAGAAAGCCATAGATTGAAAGAAACTAGTAGCATTACTTTCCTATGAAGATATTCGTGTAAATTTACCATAAAATTAAATTGCAAATAAAATAAAACTTGTAACTGATGAAAGATACAGATGTGTTATAACATCATAATGAATTACTTATTGCTTTTGCTACCTCAATACCATTGCCTTGTGGTACATATACGATACTACTTCATCGTGATGTCTATAATAAACTCATTGCATTAATAACTATATTCAGGTAATCAGAAACACAATTAAAAAGTGTACTTCACCGAAAATTAGTATTTATTCTCTCACATATTCTCAAACATAAATTTTTAAAACAGGCTTCTGAACTGTACAGGAATTCTTTACATCCTTGTTCAAGAGCAAAGCAACAAGTAACATTTATGTTATAATACAACAGTAACATTATCCATTTTACCATAACTTACTACAAAAACAACTAACTTAAAAGGGTATAAATTGATGGTATAGGAGGATATGGTACTACAAAAGTAAGGAAGCAAAAAGAAATGCATTTCGTGGAATGTCATAGTGAACCCTAGAAAGTAAAAACCACAAAGTAATATTGTAAAAAGAAAATAATGTTCTTCTAATTTCTTTAAATGCTGTAATAACCAGACCCTTACAAAATAAATTGTGAAAATATCTTGAAATACGATGTAAAAAATGCAGTATTTTGTTCTTCCATTTCAAAAAAATTAAGTAACGCAAGTTCAAAATGATGTAATTCCTAGAAAGCTTACTAAGTAGTATCTACAAGACTGATCATTGATTTAGAATATAACCGATAAAATAAAGCAAGAGAAACAAAAATAATACAAATATTATCAGAAACTTTGATTACTGGAATTGAACTTTGTATCTCAACAAATAAAAGTTAAAAAGAAATAAGATCCTCTTGGCTTTCACATCATTGATTTTCGGAGATAAAAGATATATTAACATGTAAATAAAATGAATAAAATTTGATTATAATGACATTATAACCACTGCTTTTAATTCCAGTTCATAAAACAGAATCATTAATTTTAGCAATGTAATAATATAGTAATCATGAAACTAAATGCAAAATGAGAGAAATGATTTGATTTTGCTGCAGCAACAATGTGTTCTTTTTATTAGAATTACATATCCATGGAAATTTACAAGTACATCATAACTAACAGAACAAACCACTGATCCTTTAATTGGATCATTTAAATTATTATTTTTTTATTATTATTTTGTTAAAGTGCATGCACACACATGGTCAGAAAAGCCTTACAAACAAAACTAACACAATTTTTTATCTCTCTACATAAACAAGAAGACATAATAACCCAATTGAAATGGTGATAATTTGGCCTGTCAAGATGAATAAACATCAAAACCTGAAGGGAACCTTTATTTGCTGATAAAGCTACTTACTCCAACTAAACTATAGTTTCTAAGCCTCTTTTCCAAACAGCATTAATATCACAACACTCCAAATGCAAAAGACTGGTGTTACTTTGCAAAAGAGAAAAGAGAACAAAATGAAAAGAACTATTTAAAGCAAGTAATTTGGGAAAACAAATGATAATTTGGAAGCATCCACAATTTTAACCTTTTCAATGATATCGTTTGATCACTACCCAAAAATATTCCTATCTTTCATTAAATCTTCATCTCATACATTACATAACTGAATATAAAAACAAGGACTCTTAAAGGAAAAAACATTAAAATGCAGTTGCCTTTCTTTATCTTTTCCAATTACATTTAAATCCAGGCTTATACCACAAATCATATTATAAGCCTGGTAAGGAAAAGTCCAAAGAATTAAGTAACAAAATTGAAAAGTGTGTACTGATTATAAGAGTCCAGTAATTTCACACTTAACCAAATGCATTACATATGATTTTCGGACAATATATCGCTAATCCGAAACTAGAAACTTGTTTGAGATGACCTCATAAAATAGTGTTCTTTGTTAGTTCTTTATTCTATTGTGACAAGAAAGTAAAGGAAATAAAATAAAATGGGCTAATAACAATTTCAAGAACACATGATTACAATAAGTTATCCAAAAATGCAAGGATTATCTCTTGCAACAAAATTGAATTTTATTAATTACTTACAAAATTAAAAATGTCCAACATTTTGAAGTAAAGAGGTAAAGTTTTAAATATGTAGGGTAGATGTGTCCAAACAAAACAAAAAGTAAACATGATGAATATACAACCACAATTCAATCACACCACAGAAAAAGGTCTAAACAGTACCTTGGAAGGCAGGTGGAACATCCTGGGGTGACATAAGTACAACAAGTGGCTGACCAAAATAACGTGGAATGTGTTGGAACACAAAACTGTTGTCGGAATCCACAATCACAAAAAACGGCTTCCGAGTGAATGGGTACAGGTCACCAGGATATAAACTACAAATAAAAGACAAAAGCATTTGTTTCGAAAGCTCTTGATAAATCTCACAATAAGAACACAAACAAACTAAGGGTACAAGGTAACATCATTACATACCAATGCATTTCCTTCAATTGGATTCCTTTCTTGTTTTGGTGATCTAATTCCTTCTTACTACTTGTTAAAACTCCTCCCAAATCATAACCCACTGTGAAAAAAATTTAATCAGAAATATTATGTTTAGTATTCCTGATATTGGACATAAGATTGAGCACAGTTATTCTATTTTCTATTACAAACTATTAAGAAAATCTAAACAAACTTAGTAAGTAATAATAGTATGATTCACTGGCCTTTTCAAATATTTTTTTAACAAAAGGAGTTCTAAAAATGATCATAGTGTTTAAAACATACAACTGTCTCAAATTATTTTTTGAAAATAAATTCTAACAGTTTACACTTATAGCTTCTGCCATGCGAAATAAATGATGATCTACCAAGCTAGAAGCTTCTACCTCAAATAACTAAACCTCCATGCAAGATACAACTGTAAATTATCCTCTGGAGCTATGTGCTATGAGTATTCAAGAATTGTGGTCAACTTTATAACATCACTCTTAGAAAACACAAATATATTATTTCTCACTTACACTGGTAAAATCTACAAATTAGATGAAATAAATTTATATAAGAGAAAAGAGTAATTACTGGATAACTAATTCACTTATAATATAGACCTCGAAAATAACCTAACAATCATGCAAATTCTGTTCAATTTTAAGTTAAGCAAAGTCTAACATTCATATTAATTATTGAAATAATACATACATACAGTAAAACGTCATTAGCATGAAATTCAAAGGGTGCGGGAACTAAAGTTTATGCAACTATTACACACAGACATGTATATGCAGTGAAAAACATGGCAAACACAGCATTATCAAAAAACTAATTTTGCCTTCACTTTTATCGAATAACACAATACCACTGTTACTGAAAAATGCACTGAAAGTGGAAATAGATTGTTATAATAACCTTGGCACATCTAATATTTTTACCATATGATGTACAGATTGTTTCCTAGTTCAACAACACAGATACAAACATTGTTCTAGAGTCAAAGGCATGCTACTACTATTTCATTAAATATTAAAACATATATTAGTAAATGCTTAAGAATACTAAGCATTACACAGCACAGCTACACATACAGGATGTTAATTACATGCCATATGATTTACGCATGAAAGCAAAATGCTTTTCTATTGCTTATCCATATCTTCACAGTTTTTGCGAGCGACTGAGAGGTATGGTCACATCAGTTTAAACGTCGTTAAAATACAGCAACCACTTCACATCAGTTCAATAGCTAACTACCTCATATACTTGAAAATTCTAATCAGTGTGCTTTGAAAATTCAGTAATTAAACTGATTATAAACACCAAAGAATGTAAAATGTGACAACCCTTCCAGTCTTCATTATCAACAAATTCTGATATCAACTATTTCTGTAGTACATGATAACCTTGGGCCACAATCAAAATTTTGCACTACTGCTAGCCACGTTTCCTAATGGACTGCACATTTAATGTTTGTACGGACTACATACTCCCTCCCCCTTTCATTTCAACAACTTTCTTACTTGCCAGTGATGATTCAGCAAAATAATGCTTATGTGATCCACTCTGCAAACACTATTTTAAGCATCAATACCAAGGAAGGGCTCCATTCTCGGTCTTCAATAACAACTAAAACACAAAAAAAGCATCTTGTGCTACTCAATATCAAAACTACTTGATACACTGAGATCCTGCTTAACACATTTAAGTGGTTGCTTGGACGATACTCTAAAAAATTTCAAGATATTAAAGA
Organism: Teleogryllus oceanicus; assembly: GCA_964035755.1. Classification (NCBI taxonomy): domain Eukaryota; kingdom Metazoa; phylum Arthropoda; class Insecta; order Orthoptera; family Gryllidae; genus Teleogryllus; species Teleogryllus oceanicus. The sequence continues at coordinate 294,776,618 of CAXIVR010000001.1, read as the reverse complement.
AACAATCGAAGCCTGATAGGATGCAATATAGATACCTATACTGAAACAATTATAAGTAGGGAAGTTCAAACATTTATCCATGTTAAAAACGTTGTAATCACACAAACATCAAAAGCACGATAATGTTGTTAGGAATCATCACGTAACCAGAAAGGCATTCGCATATTCAGATCACACTCTTCTTAGAAGAAAGGCTGTAAACAGTGTATTGTTAGTGATCTGTTCAATTTCATGCTAATGTAGTGGGCTATTGACACTCAAATTATGATAAAAGCATCCATTACAAAAAGATCTGAGAAGAAACTAAAATACCATATTTACGTCCATACATACTAATGAGGTTTTACTGTATGCGTGAAAGCTATAATCCTGATAGAACAAACTTAGACTTTTCAAGTAAATACAACTTTAAGACCAAATACATATGCCAGAGTATACGTTAATGACTAGTATATATATGTTGTATTATTTACATATTTTAATTTACTTATTACTTTTAATTAGAGTATGAAAAATACTTTTTCATAATATATATAAATATATATATATATATTTTTAATAATACTGTTCAGAAATGGAAAAGTCAACACGTGAAAAAACCTTTTAAACAAATAATTGGGTTTGGAAAAAAAGCCATAAATGTAAGAAGAATGCGCCATTTGCAGGAAGTTCTTTAAAACCTAAACAGACAATTTGTAAACATGAGACCATTAAACAATGAGGAAGTTCTGTACTTCTTTCACTAGTTACAAAAAAATATGCAGTAGACTACAAAGAAGAAATTTACCTGAAGCTAAGAACACCATCACCTGACTGAAAGTTGGTTTATACAACAGGTACTTATGAGGGTTTTCACGTTTCAAAGGCCGGTCTCCATTTTCCTGACATGCAGATACTAAAGGATATGAGCTTTTGCCACCTGCCAAGGAGTAACCCTTCTCCTAAAAGATAGTAACCACCATGCATGAATACAAAAGGATTAAGCAGACCACTACCAGCAAGACAGCAGTTAGTATGATTTCATGAGAAATGTATGAAAACGTACGCCATGCACTAAATTTTCTAATGTATCCCCATTAGTTTGAATCTGATGGTACAACTTACTAAAGGCATTCTTCCTGGAGCAGGAGAAGCATCATAAATGTGATTGAAATCTTCCTGAGGCTCTCTCTCTAGTGTTTGCAGCATTCTGAACATATCCATTGTTAGTTCACTAAATTTTACCTGAAAATCACAAAATCATAAATAATCAACTCCCAATTCTTTTAATATAAATTAAAAGGTTAACAGTTTGCAAAGTCAATGCCTGCCTCAAAATTTACCTGATCATTACAATTGCCAACAATAAGAATTTCTTGGAGGGTCAAGTTCATGATCGGTGATTTCTCAACAGGTGGTGTAGTTAGAGGACTAAGTCTGAAACAAAAATACAAAGTGAACTAGTTATTTGAAGAAACCACCTTTGCCATGACACCAGAAAAAGAACTGACAAAAAAATAATTTAATGCATAAATAATAATTTCAAAAATATAGTATATAGTGTTGTATGCCTGTTAAATGTTCAGAGTAATTTTAATGCGAGTTCACGCGATCAAGGTAGAATCCATTGGTATGCACTCTGAAGCTTTGGACCCCTCTTTCAATTTCTCCTTAAGGAATAATTTATGATATTAGAGAGCAAAATGATTTTGTTGCAAATTTTATAAAAGAATTTTATCCGAAATTCCAATGCACCAGTGGTATTACATATGATAATCACACAGAAAGCCACTCTGTTAATAGATGCTTAGCAATTTGAGACTACCAGCCCAGGCCAGCAATTTGAGCCCATGCCCAGTATTGGGCCTGCATGATGTAACACTTAGTATTGGGCCTGGGTGTTTGATGCTGGGTTCTAACATAAAAACTTCATAATAATATAGATCTTTGCAAGGTGCAAATTGTTTGCACAGAAACTAGTTATTTTCTTATTTTGTGTTTTTTGAAAAAGACAATAAAGGATGTATGAGTTCAGTCATAACTGGCAGGGTGTTAGAATATCAACTGAATGTAAGCATCATTAACTGTCTCAATATTTACATCTGCTTTTATTAACCACTTGGCATTAACAAATTACATAAATTTTCTGATTACAATATGTTTGTGATTAATGCTTATTAAAAACATTCAATCGCAGCACAGAAATGGTAGTCATCATGCCTATTTGACATCTCAATTTAGTTACTTTCCTAAAAACTCTTCCTTAACTAATGAAGGGGTCACAACAAAATGAATCTCATTTAAGGATGCTAGAGGAAAAGAAAGAGTATGCAAATCCAGACATTTCCCTGTTAGTGTATACACCTCCTGCTGCTTTCTATATACATACTGCAGTTTTATTAGGATGTTTCTAATGTGTTCGAATATTTTTTAATGAAAATTATGCAATCTTTGATGTGAATTTGTGAAACGAATGTTATGTGGCCCTGATCTCTTAAATGACAATCACAGGCTTATTTTAATTGTAATATATAGTATATGGATTAAGGGATTTTACACATTTTCAGTGATTTAGCATTATTACTGTTTTTGCAGAGAATGATTGGATTAGCAAGGTTATTTGTGCAAATAAAACTGCTTTACTAAGTCCAATTTCTTTCAATTGAATTTCTTTTTCTTTTTACTAGAGAATGATTGAATCCCGAGAAATATCTACCCTAAAGATAAATGTTAAACACAAAAATCATCTTTCATAAGTAGCACATATACATACAGATATAATATGAACATCCTTCTCATAACCAAACTAATTACAAAAACTTCAACATTTTAATTGTTATGGAATAAAAAGTTATTTAAACAATTTTTATTTATGACGTAAGTACTCTACATTTGAATGATAGGAAAATCAAAATTGCACAAAAATCAGACAAGGAACAGCAGCAAAATTTGCTATACCAGAGATCACTAAAAAGCTGGATGAAAAATCTAAATCAAAATGGAAATCTTAGAACAAAACGTACCATTTAATATAGTGTTTGATGACAGTATGTAAATAAATTGTGTAAGCCATGATAAAACTGATTATCACAGCACAAAGCAATCTTCTTAATATAAAATGACTTATAAATTAAGATTTGCTTATTACAAGGAATAAAAAAATCTGCAGGCAGAACCATACCAGATTACACCTTGCTATTAATACAATTTAGTAAGAATTTACAAACTCTGCAACTATCATCTTTAGGTTAAGTAAGTGGCAAATTTCAGGGCCAAAGGATGCTGTTTCCCCAAAAAATTGCCACTTGATAGTGTATACTGTGCTTTGAAACAGACTTACTACAATGTAAGAAAATAAATGATATTTCTATTCTAATCTCACAAGTAATTGTATAATGCAAATTAAAAAACAGAAATATGTCTCGTTATAACTAGTGCAATACAATTTTAGACTAATTCATGCTTTACAAGTTCATTATATTTCTCACAAAAATACTGTCTCAAATTGAAATTTTAGAGGATTCTGTTTGCATTAAAATCTCACTATCTTGGGGTATTTAGATATTTCAATTGAAAGTGATCATATTAAGTTGCACATTGTAAAACATGTTCTTGTTATTTTACTGAATTAAAACACTTCAGAAAAGTACACATACATAGTTTTCCTTAGAACTTTCCTTTCAATTTCAGGTGCTAACCTTTTTCATTTTAAACTATATAGTTGTAGGAATTATCAAAATTAAACAAACAAGGCTATGAAAACTCTAGTTAACTCTTCAATGCAAAACACAGTCTTTAGATGGCACACCTGTTTCACCTCTTTTCACATCTGTACCTGAATTTCAAGGAATTTTCCTCTGGGCAGTGGGACACCGTGTAGAGAAGGAAGATGACTGTAGTGGTGCACCAATTTGACTACCATGGTGACTTACACAGTTCCTTTCCCGTCACCCATGATGTAACACATTCGCACCCAATCGTTATATTTTTCTCATTTCCTTATAACTGTTCACTATTTGTTATTCTTTATTCACTGCTTGCATTCAAAAGATTTTGAGCCGATTCCCCTCTTATTTTTCATCCTCCCCCACAAACTTAAGTCATACATTGCAATTAAATGACCTGCTATTACAATGTAATGTATTTAATTATTGTGTTTAGGGGGTCCTTCAACTACAGTCATTGTGGGCCACAAAAGCTAATTAATGAATGGATGCAATAATGTTAATACATATTTTAGGAAATGTGTATAATGTGGTAATTGGGAAATAAGGAGTTGGTAATAACTAGAGGTTGATGTGATCATATTCTTCTTTGTAAACAAATTGGAAATATTGATAAGGTGGGGAAATGATGGAATGAGAGGCATGAGAAACTGATGAACCATGATAAATTCTGCAGGCAGCTTACTTAGTCTTCCACAAATTCCATGTGGATTAGCTGGGGATCAAATCTGAGCCCCGGCACAAGAACAATTTAATGTAATTTTAACAACTTCCAGTCTAGGAAGCTTAAAAAAACATTATGTCTATACAGGAATCTTATAAATATTCACCAGCTATTTTAATAAACACACACACACAATATCTAGTATTTTTTCAATCATTTTTCAAATTCAGAAATGCTCATTAACTTGATACCTATCAATAGAGAGTAAAACAAAATTAATTCCAAAACTTTTCTTCATAACCTGCCAAAATAAAAACACGAACTGAATGAAAAGAAATTTTATACTTTTTTGTCCAGCATTTCCTATTTAGGGAAAGTTATAATGTGGCAAACAAATGGGTACTAAAAAGGTGCCTCCCAACAAGGGAACGCATAATGGGGGAGGCGAGGAGCTGGGTCAACTTGTCCCACGCCTGGACTTAATTAGGACACCAACACTTTTTCCTTTCACAATGTACAAAATGTATTTAGTTTTAATTCAAATTAATCACTATAAGATATTTTTGCAGCATGAAGACACGTATTCTGTTTATGAATTGGGGGGAGGGGATGAATTTTTATATGAAATTAGGGGCACCATGGATCACCTTCCCCAGACCTTGTTTTCTTTGCGTGTCAAAGAATTAAAACGAATGAAAGTGTGGTTAGGATTATGTCACGAATTGCCAAAGTAAAGAATTTTACATTCTTCTCAGTCTCCATAGTTTAACCTGAACAATTTAGGGTTATAGCACTGGTATCTAATCCCTTGATGGATGATTTTCAATTGCATTACCATTTAGTTTGCAAAACAATTAAATGCCAACACCGAAGCAAATTTTGCAGTCTGGCCTTAATGCCAAAAGTAATCATAAGTTCATGAAAACCAGAGAAATGAGTCTGAAGGAACCAGGCTCTGAGAGATGGCACATATGATTGATATACAATCAGATAATGAGGAATCAAATGTGCTATTCATTTCCATGTAATGCACACGTTTTTTGTCCGAGGCTTATAACAAGGCAATGACAAATCAAACCAAATATCTCAGATGGCCAGTTGCTAGTTTATAATTACTTGCAAATGTAAAGTACTTGTATTCTGATACTTAAGACAACCATTACTCATTAGGGCAGAAAATAAAAGGGAAAAGTAAGCTAAGGAATAAGAAAAAAGTGAATGAGAGAAGTCAAATCAAAGAAAAAGGAAAATTGGAAAAATTTACCAAATATAAAGCTGACAAAATCATCTTGGTATCACATTAGGAAAGAAAACCTTCAATATCAGGCAAGTTAATGAAGTATCCTATTTATACACACCTGTGGGACAAAACAATAGTGTTGGAGTCAGCATGAAGAACACTAACAATGCCATCAGCTTTAATGAATGATTTAATTTCTTCAAGCACTAATGACCATTCTAATTGATCATCAGGTTCATACGTGCTAGTATAGTCAATTATCTGTTTGTCAAGTTCCTAAAAGGTAAAATATGATTAGAATTCCGATTATTCCACAATTATTTCAGTGTTTACTTACTATCCAATTTCTTTTAAATACAAGAAAGAGGATATGCATTTCTGTCAAGCAAACTATTTCATATATAATTGATGGGGAAGGGATTGGTCCACCACTCATTGGTCCTGAGAAGGAAACGTTTCTACTTCACACAAATGAATGGCATAGGTGTATTTTATCCTCTTCCAAAATGTCAATTATATACTCCTCCAATGACAAACCCATTCAATTTCACTGTTAAAAACTTATTGAAAGCAACTCTTTAAATGGATCTTCAAAATCTGGATAAAATGACATTTTACATTTCCCAAAGCAGAACTATCTGAATATTGTGTTTCCCTTTCTGTGAACAGATGTATTCCTAAATTTTTGATCTTTGCATGAATATAATGTTGTGTTTCTTAATGAAAAAGTAAATTATTAATAAACTTTAATTTTAGGAGAATAAGTGAAAATATTTTCTCAGATGTATTCAAACAAACGGGTTCAATTTTGTAAGATCCATTATCTACTATGACCACTTCTTTATTAATTAACTATACATTCCATTTTTTCTATTTTTTGCATTTCAGAAAATAACATGTTGCACTATCAAAATTTTGCGATCAAATTATACCTATTAACCATGGTAATTTCAACATTCTTACCATAACTAAGTCTCGCACCAGTTTCATTTTCTTCAGAAGTAAACAAACTACAATAAATCTTGCATAATATCTTTTTTTCACCATGAGGTCCGATCTAAAACAACATTGAACTCATTTTAGAAGATTAAACTCAGATAACTCCAGATAAAACTCAGTCCATTAAAGAGCATATAGATTAGAAATAACATTATCCTTGGAAAATTAACATACCTATCTTCCTTTGCTGCTCTGGAATAGTATGCCCTCCCTCTAATAGCAGCATAGAACGAGTATGCTTCATTCAAGTAATTTGTTTCACTTGTACGTAGGCTGAAATGAAAAAAAAGAATTTCCAGTTTCTTGGCAAAACTAATTCTTTGATGCATAAAAATAAAAAACAAAACATCTTTAATTACAAAATTCTTCTATATTGGTATAGTAAGACAGAGAAACAAGGAAATTTAACCGCTGAAAGCCTCTCTTTTTCAGCCTCTAATTAGCAATTAATAATGTTATTCTAATAAATTGAAGAAGAAATAAATTAACCATAATATTTTCACATAATTACATACATCACATAATTACATATTTTCACATAATTACAATCTAACTTGTCATACACGATTGAAATTGTATTTGTGACTCAATAAATATTATTATTATTATTATTATACATAAAAAGGGTTTTATTTGATAATGATAAGCATTCAGGTTTTTGTTGAAAAATTAAAGAACCCACAAAATTACTTTACAATCAACGTTACTTTATCACCACTCCTTCACTACACTAGTACAAAATCAAAGTATCCGGTTAGACAAATATTATTCAATAAGAGTACTTACTAATAATGGTAATATAACTGTCCAATTTTGGAAGCTATTTCCCCAATTTGCCACCTCTTCAACCCATATTTTGAGTCCAATACTTGCCTGGAATATCACACACAAATTTATAGCTTCATTTGAAAACTGTAAAATATGGAAATAAGCAACTCAAGGGACACAAAATTACTCTAGTGTTAACTAACACTAAATACCTATGTTGCTGTTGAAATTTCCAAAGCTTTGTATATATATCAAATGTTCTTCCAAAATATGCTTGCCACTGTTTATGTCCATACTGAGGCAAATCCCTGAAATATATCAATAAGTTTTGCATAACATGAAAAAAGTTTCTGAGCTTACTTCATCATAACCAACACTTAACATGTTTCTACATATGTATTGTAAGATTTGTTTTACAAAAACTATAGCACATTCAATAGAGAGACATTTATCTAAATAACATTTGAGAACTTTGCTATTATGAGGAATAAGGGTAAACTTTTTGTAATAAAGGAAGCAATTGAAATTCTTAGTTGTCAGTTCACAGAATTGGTATAATTTCACAATTTGACAGCAAACCAACATTTCTTTCTGGAGATGATGATCATAACATTATAGACAATACAATTTTTCAATTAAAGCCTTTAATGAATCATTATACAATGTACTGAACAGCCAGTGAAAATTCTAAATTGAAGACAGGGAAGGGAGGCCACAGAAAATAACATTACTTGACAGATCCATTGAATGCCTACTTACCTAAGGCCATTGAATAGCTGTTTCGATTTCTCCAACAAATGACAGAATTCAATCACTATCTTCCTCTCATGTTCGTCCATGCCTGCCATAATGACCATTTCTCTGCTAGTGACTCCTGTGACAGAAGAACGTATGTATGCGTCATGTTGCCAAATCAAATTTCTTTACACACCACAGAGGACGGCTAAAGCTAATTAATATATTACACATTATGCAGAAGCAAAGTGCACATTATAGCTGTACATGTTGCTTCTCATGTACTTAAAAAAAATTAAATTATATTTTGCGCAAAAATACACAGAAATGTGGCAACGAAGTACTAAGTATTAAGCAAAAGTACCATCGCAAGCCAGTAAACAAGTTAAATCATAACTTCATTCAGAGAACCAAAATTCATAATCATTATCGAACATACATGGCTATTCACGTACCAAATCCTACGCGGAAACCGGCTCATAAGTGGCAAGTAATGTCACACACTAAAAATATTGATTGGAATAGAGAATGAATGAACACAGGAAGCGATGCGGTACGGGGGTTGGTGAAATGCGTCGACAAGATGGTTCTACAGTTTTGTCGATAGATAGCACACATGGTCATCGCCAGGCGCAGTTTTGGAGATGATCATCCTCTGAAAGTTATCTGGCTACTGATTTTATAAAGATGGAATATTTTTCGAAGTTCCATACAATGTGACATACATGATACATCTTATTGCTTTAAGTATGTTTCTTATAATTTATTATTCTTATAATTTTTCGTATTTGCTCCTCATTACCATATATTTTCTGAGACACGAATTCGTTAGGTTTTTTCGTAGTGGTAAATACATTTAAGAGGAGGCGTTACGACGTTCGCAATGTTAAATTTTCATATTTTGTGACCAATTTTCTGAGAAACTGGATTTGCGTTATAAAGCAATTGTTCACCTTGTTAAATCTGGAGGACCCACTGAGTTTTTGTTGTGGAGGATTTCTTCTTATGGAGAATGATTTTGTTTTACATTTTTCATCACATGATATTTTATCACAATAATTTGCGAAGAAGGGAGTTGGAACAAATTCAGTAGATGTGCCGTGTATGGTAGTATATTAAAAAAAAATACTTTGGTGGGATGAGTTTATAAGAAAAAGGGGCATTAAGGGACGTAAGGGTGGACCACCTATGGTCACCGTAAATAAAAAATAAAGTTCCATTAATATTGTTCTAGTCGATCTCTAGCTTTTTTTATTTCCAATTTTTGTTGTAACTTATTCAAAATCTTGACATTTTGGCGAGAGGCTTGATCATAGGGTTTGTTTTACGTGTTAGCTACCAAAAAAGAAGTGTGACCTGAGGCGATTTTATCACACGGCCTCACATTCATGACCTGAAGTCACTTAAATGAACAGCTTATGACCAGCTGAATATTCGATTAACAATAATTTGAAAAATACAACGTACAAGCGATGAATAAAAGTTTACTAAAACCGAATACATTTTGTGTTTTACGAATCTACCTATGCGGTAAGAGAAGGTAAGTCGAAACAACCTCGTCGTTGCTTTTTTTGGAGTTGGAATAATTTTAATTGCATTTTCGTAACTATGCCAAATCATAATTTCTCTTCCTGACATTTAAAATATTTCTTCTTCTTCTTCTTCGCGCAATTTTCGTAGCAAAATTATAGAAAACTTATTTTTAACGGTAAAGGAAAAACTGATTTGATTTTTCTGTATTGTTAACAAAATAGAAACTCACCCTAAGCTCTACTACCACTACAAGCAAAAGGAAAGTTCAACAAAACGTGTGTATAGTGAAGCTACATTTACGTCCAGAAGCAAACCAATGGGCCATCTCAGCATTTGCTCAATGGATCAGGGAAACTGGACAAAAACCCGATCGAGATAGGGAACTCGTGTTCTAATTGTCAAAAGCACTTAAAATTTTGTTACATGCGTTGTCGATTATGTCCTATCTTTTGGTAAAGTCTCATAAGCATCCAAGTGTCCGACATCGTGAGTGTTGCGTGTGAGCAGTTCATTTGTACAGCTGTATCACATTTTTGAACCACCTGTGCTGGATAGAAAGCACCTTCATACTTTACTTTCATATCCTGTATAAAATATATCTCTACACTATTTTCGGTTCTGTGGTGTTCTGCTTCATTACTGTCCACATCCCACCGTGCATCGTCACTCTCAGAAAAACTCAATTCTTCATCGACATCTGAGGTGGACTCTTCTACTAGAATCTTGCGTGTTTTAGTGACTTTCGTCGCTTTCATATTCTCCTTTTCCTGTGCCTTGAAAATACTCATTTTCTGCTCTTTCATCTCTTCTTCTTGTTTCCGTTTTTCCTCCTCTTTCATCTCGAAGTATTCTATCCAAACATCTGATTGATTACTTTGTGTTTCCGGGCGCGTCAACGGTTTAGAACATTTGTCCCGTAAGTGTAATGCGTGTCTTTCCTTGGGAGGTGGCGATGATCGTCCCTGCTGGATGTGAGAACTGGCGCCGACCTATATGTCGTATAGCAAGGTTTCCCACAACCAGATATCTCCAACCATCGGGGCATCGCCCCAGCCGGGACAAGCCCTAAGTATCTGACTGCTCTCCCTACATGTATGTTAGTGTGGTTCGAGAAAGTGTATGTAAGTAAATGGTGAGGATAGGACAAGAAAGAGGAAGAAAGATCGCGCGCGGTCCTTGTGCCGCTTGTGAGGGTACTGCTCCGGTATTCCCCTAGTGTTGATCGAAGTATCCTCGGAAGACAGCCGATCAGATCAGCTGGCCGCTAGAATTCTCCTCCAGACAGCGGCCGAATTTGACCAAGCTATCTAGTTAGTGTCGAAAATTGTGCCACCGTCGGGACTCGAACCATAGGCCCTCTCGGTCAGAGGCACTACACTGACATCAGCTGATGCGCTGAGCCACCTAAGCCGGTCCCAGACATCCAAGTGACGTCACTTGTTCTATATTCCATCGACGTTTTCTGTCGTTCTGTTGGTGTATCGGGCCAGTTTCCAATGAAGTTTAAGGAACTACTGGATCTCTTAGACGAAGGCTGGCTTGATGGTTTTTCAATTACCGTCATTGGATCACTTCGTGATGTCCCTGATGTGCATTCAGGGAACGCTCGTCATAAAGCTCATTACTTATTACCTGGTTTTGACCACGAATTTCCCTTTCCCTCTCAGTTTTAGTGAAGAATAGATCTATTCCTTTGTCATCCTTTCAGTGCCACGATCTTCAATGATTGCTACCATACTCTTCCATTCATCGAACAATATTGTCGAAGTTTAATCACCATTCCAATTATAATTTTTGACTTTTGCGTCCTTGAAATCGTGCAGAAGACGAGGATCTAGTTTAGATACAATGTATTGAAGGTGACTTCGAAGATCTGCAGCGTCTTACTCCGTAGAGCCAATAAAATCTAGACGTTATATTACTTTTGGGTAGTCAACTGCCTCTACACAAAGGATGGATTCTCGTTGCCCTGAAGCTATTTAGAATGCAGTTGCTGATGCTGGGCTCATCTATCAGCAATCTCGAGGGCTTATGGAACTTCAGTTTGAGAGACTTCTCTGCCTTCCTGTTCCATACACCACTGACGTTTAATCGAGCTCCATCACGTTTTTATAGCTTTGAAAACGACTACATCCAACAGTTGGAGAATGTGCGTGGTATTGGGCAAAAGAGCTATTAATATGATCCTGTTGGCTCTTCATACTTTTCTTAAATGTAGCGTCAAGTGAGACTTGTGTCCGTCCAGGAAAACAATGACCGGTCTTTCTACCCTCCTGTTATTCAACTCTGGATTGAAGTACATTTTCATAAACGTATTCATTTTTTCATAAACATAAATATATTTTTTCATAAACATAAATATATTTTGAACATATTCATAAAAAATTGCGCCGGTCTTACCAAGGCTCCAATCGCTCGGAGCTGCTTTCGAAACTGCTCCCGTCATCCTTTCGTACTTAAGCTAGTGGTGCTACAATAGCACATACTTTCTCGCATTTTTGTAACAGCTCCGCAACTTTATTTCACAAAATGAACATGAAAAATGTTTCTACCCAACAAAACGTTCTTCTCAGCGCCGAGACTCGAACTAAGGTCCATTGAGTTAACTTGCCATTTGCGCTACACCACGCAGGCGCTCCCATATTCACTTTTACCGACGCTTAAGCTAATGGTCTTTCCCAATATTTCCAACGCGTAATTTTCGAAAATTCAGAGAGTTCAAAGAAAATTAGACCTACTCCATTTTTTAGAGACCTTCGTTCTAACCGTGGAAATAATTTTAAAAAATATTGCCGTAAATAAAAATTGAGTAAATGTTACGAGAAAATGTTTTTCTATGAATTGCATTAACTTAAAGCAGACATAACGCAAAAAATTATCATTTAAAAAAAAATTACATGAACTTCTTAGTGGTCTAAATTTTTAAAACAGATTTCGTGTAACACAAATATCTGTATCACTTTTGCAATGTTGATTTTTTCAATTTTTGAAAACGCAGAGTTCGCCGAAATTGGGACCAGCACCAACTTTTTAACCGTTCTATCATACTAAAAGGAGAAATTTTAAAGAAAAAGTTGGAACCGGTTTTGAGGAAATAATTGTTTTAAAATTCCTACATTTCACGCAAAATTAGACGAAAAGTATTCATATGTTCGAAATATTGTACATATTCTCATTTTAAGATGTCTTTGAACAATAGATTTCATTTAAAAAATTAACTCTTAATCTTCAATATTGTAGCCGTAGGAAGACGCCGAAAAACGTTTAAACTTATAAAATTTTCGAAAATTCAGTTATTTCTACGAAAATGAGATCTGCGTCATTCCTTTAAGCAATCCTTTCGCTTTCCGGGGAGCAAAGATTTTAAATTAATCTTTGCTCCCCGGAAAGCGAAAGGATTGCTTAAAGGAATGACGCAGATCTCATTTTCGTAGAAATAACTGAATTTTCGAAAATTTTGGAGCCATTTTGTGAACATTTTGAGGCTTAATATAAAGTATCCCCAAATTAAAATATCCGATTCAAACTCGCAGGACCTTTAGTTGATTCAGTTCGATCGAGGAATGTGAATTTTGGATAAAATCGTCTGAACTGTTTAGATGTTGGCGTTGACCACAGACGGACAATTGGACTGACAGTCGTTTTAGTGTCTATCAATTTTTATGTATGACAGACCCACATACGTATACTGTAACTACAAAACGTGTTAGAGATAGTAATTTACTACTATAAGAAATAAGAGTTAGCCACTTTTCGATATACAATACAGATTTTTCTATCCGAAAAATCGCCAGTTTTTGCCGCAGCAGTACGTACATATAGTCAAAATATTGAGACTAGTATACTAAGTAATATACGAGAAAAATGAATAATTGGTGTATATCGCTTTAAGAAGTAAAGTAACGAATATGCTAATAACTTTACACTATGCATACGTTCCTGAAAAATTACGTATCTTTCATTTTTGCAAACAATGCTAGGCTAAAAAGAATTCCCACAATGCTAGGCTAGCAAACTTTTAGAAATAATATATATTTGTTTATCACTATCAACAGTACAACAAGACCAAACAAGAACAAAAAATATAGGATGAACTAATACCTGTCCAAACAATAGTAATTATTGCAGAGAGCAGAAGTGTGATTATTTTATTTTGGAATCCTAGTTCATATTTGCATCATATGAATTCTATAACCTGCAGTTGCCCCAATACATAATTAATACAAAACTCGAATGTTAATTAGAAATTGAAGTCAGATCAGCATGCACTGGTGGTGAACATATTGACTACGCATAAAATTACATAATGTAATGTTTGAACATAGATTTATTTCACTCAAGTTCCACGAAAACTCCCGCAAGCCGACGCATAGGTCGGCGCCGAATCTCGCCATCCAGGGGGGAGGGAAGATCACGGGAGGCCACGATTATAAAATTGAACAAAACAACGACGGGAATCGAATGCATCGTACAAAGGTGAGTTGGTTTCCCTTGTGGGCGCAATTGCCGACGAAGAAGACTATAAACGAGGTAGAAATGGCGGAGAGGCGGCGTCACTCGAACTCATCACGCACATCCGTCAAGGTGCGCACTGTGGTTAACCTCTAATTTGGCCACGTGCGCCGGTGACACGCGGCTTGTTGACTCGCGGCGGGGCGGTCGCGGCGGCGGTCGCAGGGGCGGTCGCGGGGGCGGTGGCGGAGGCGGTGGCGGAGGCGGGGCCGGGCGGGCGGTCGCGTGGCGCTGCTGATGAGTCAACGACTAAACACACGCATGGTCGCAGAGGGCCCGCGCTGTCACCGCCCCTGCCCTGTTCCCGTCCCCGCCCACTGTCTACGCTGGCGCCGCCACCGTCCAACCATGTTGTTTCCTTTGCTTGTTTCTTTATTTTTATCTTGACTTGCGTCTTTTTCATTATTTATTTATGGACTTGCTTATTTATTCTTTTATATTTGTTTCTCTCGGAGAGTGTCTGCGTATCTGTATGAATCAATGTAACATGTACAAATGAGCAACTGTACTGGTATTAATTAAAGATACTCAGTAACGTCCATCTTTCATTCACCTTTAGAGATAACTGAGAAAAACGAATTCTTATTACAGTCCAATAAAGATAAAAATAAGTCTCTTGTGGCAGTAAATGTTTTTAATCTTGTAAAAGTCGTATTAAAAATACTAAATATTACCCCCTCCTTTTTTTAATCTCCGATGGCACAACAGCTAGAATCGGGCCTTCACCTTAACATCCGCGAATCTACTGGCAGTTAATCCGCAGTCTTTCACAACACACCTATTAATTGAAGAGCATATTTACAAAGTGACGAATCTCCATGACTCACACTATTTCAGGAAGTATAATCAACCTGGGGCTGATCCAGAAAGTTTTCCGGTTGAGGGTAATTTCAATTTGGACCTCCCATAAATGTCAAATATTTTTTAATTGTCAGCGTGCAATGAAAAATAGTACGAGTATGTTCATAATGATAATACTGTTTTGGATGTGATGAGATTTACATATTACATTTTGAATAAATTGAGTAACGACAAGAAATGTTGGTTTGGGTCAGCAGGCATTGGTTTTCGTGCAATTTTTATACACAAAAATTCGCAGCATGACCGAGAAGCGTCTTAAGAATAAATTGATACATACAACTTAAAAAGAAAAAAAGAGTCAATGGAGATACGTCATTTTGAAAATAATCTCTTCAATTATTTTATTTGAAAGTTATCTCAGACATTGAATTATATCAGATATCTATATCAGAAATAATGCTACAAGTTTTCCCTTTTATATCAGATTTTAATAAACTCCTATTTAGATTTAAGAACTGCCTTGCTAGATCAGCGCTTACTGCGATCCTTTCAAATAGTTGCTGTTTCATTCTTCTAAACTGCAAAAAATATTCAAATCCCACTGTAAAACCATTTTCTGGAGCTATACCATTTCGATAACGCAAATTGGCAAGTTTGTGAAATGAATATATATTTTTAAATGTCTGGTTTATATGTATAATAATGAGAAAAGAATCATAACCTCAGCTGAGCCGTTCAGACCAAAAGTGGTGTAACTGAAAAAACATTCTTTCCTGAAAATCATTTGTAAACAAAAAACGCAGTACAACTATAATTCTTTGAAATATATGACTTAAAGTGTTATGGACGTGTTAAGGAGATATATTTTTAACTTACTACAGATATTTTGGCCTGAAACATTGTTTATTCATTAAGTAATTAACTATTGTGTTGACTTACACCTCTTTTGCACACAGCGTTTCTGAAAACTAGGACTTACATGCAAATAATTGGGATGCATAATTTTGGACTGCGATGGAAAAATAGGGAAATAGAGTGAAATTAATTAAAAATGTAAAAGAACGATGTACACAACGCATTTATACACTATGTTTTGATATTTTATAAAATGTAAATTATAACTAGTTAATATCGCAAAAACATAAAAAAGAAGTTTTTTAACTGTTATTACAAGTATTATAGTATGCCACTTGGAATAACCATTTTGGTGAAGGGTAAGTCAACAAACCTTACTTTATTGACAAGTTAGTTGGGGCCGCTAGCTACTCCGCATCTTGAACTTGTTCTAATGGTTCGAATCTTGCGAGAAAGAAAAGTTTCTCAATTTAATTAATTCCTTTAATTTAGACATTACAATTAAAGTACCTACACGGATCACACAACATTCGATGAAGGCAATTGATCAAATTATAATTAACAAATCTACTACTCGATATGAAGTTGAAACAAAAGATTTAGGATACAGTGACCACGATGCACAAATTCTTACCATTATAAGAAATGCGATCACTGACACAATAAATAATACACGTATGACTAGATTGTTTACTAAAAGTAAAATTAAATTATTCATTGATTACTTGATGCAGGAGTCATGGGAAACGGTTTATAATACTGCTGATACAAACGACAAATATAATTCTTTTTTTTCAACCCTTTCATTTCATTTTAACACTTGCTTTCCTCTTCAAAAACGAAAATTAAATATTTCACGGAAAAGCAATTCTTGGATAACACAAGGGATTAGGACATCTTGTAAAAACAAGCGAATTCTTTCTTTCATTTCTAAACGTCATGACGTATCTCAAGATTTCCTTATCTACTTTAAAAAATACAAAACATTGTTACGAAAAGTCATAAGGCAGGCCAAAATCATGAAAAACGATCAGGATATTTTGAACTCAAATAATAAAACAAAAGCAATGTGGAATATAATAAAACATATTACCAAATCAACTAGAAAACCCGTAGAGAATGTTGTTTTAAAATATAACGATATAAATGTGAACGATCCGGCAACAGTGGCTAATCTCTTTAACCAGTACTTTTCGAGAATTGCTGCTAGTCTCACTAGGGGTCTTCAGGCACAAAATTCAAAAACAGACAGTTCACCCAAAATTTTAGACACAATGTTCGTTTCCGAAACTTCTTCCTATGAAATTCTCAAAATAATCGGTAAACTAAAAAATAAATATTCGTCCGGTTTAGATGAATTCCCGGATTCTTTGTTAAAAACTTGTGCGTATGCCATTATACACCCGTTAACCCACATATTTAATGCATCTTTATGCACTGGAACGTTTCAGATATTTTCAAAACAGCTAAAAATTAAGCCGCTTTTCAAAAAAGGCAACAAAAATGAAATTCAAAATTATCGGCCCATTTCTCTTCTATCAGTCTTTTCAAAAATATTAGAGAGACTTTTCTACGTACGAATGGAAACCTTTCTCACTAAACACGACGCGCTTTCAGATTGCCAACATGGATTTAGAAAATCAAAATCAACGGAAACAGCCATATTTTCTTTTCTTAAAGATGTCGCCTCATCATTGGATCAAAACGAGGCACCTATTGGATTATTTTTAGATCTCTCAAAAGCTTTTGACGTCATTGATCATGACATTTTACTTTCCAAATTACCTTCATATGGAATTCGTGGTATTGCTCTATACCAGCCGCCAAACTGGAAGTCCAGTGGCCGCGCAGAGAGAGAGGGAGCATATTTTTGCTTTGTTGCCAAATTTCTTGTTACTCTCTCTTTCTCTTCCTCTCTCCGTTAGACCCGTCATTGGGAATTTCTAAGAAGGCGTTTTAACACCTCCCTACCTGCAGAAACCGAGAACAATTACAGGCAATATTTAGTACGCGCAATATGTATGGCGCGTTTTCAAAACAATTCGCTTGTTGAAAGCCATATTTTTGTTTTATTATTAGTTATTGAGTCAATTACAATGCTACTATCTCATTAAACTTCAATCAGATAATATAGTATAATAAATAAAATATTTAAAATATTACTTTTATTTGAAAATAATGTATAATGTATTTTTTTTTATCTTCAGACTGCTGTTAAGTTGAATTTGAATACATTTTCCTTTGCCCTCTCTCCCTCCACAACTTGCATTCCATATTACGCTCATGCGGTAAACGCAATAGTAATTGATACTGAACCAGAAGTTAACATTTGTTTCTTTTCAATTTTTTACTTAAACTTTTAGTTTCTCAGCGATATTCAGCTCAGCGGTACGAAAAGGATGTTTCTCGTCTGACCTCTGGAGGCGAATGACAGAGCTTATCTCGCGCTTCCTGAGGATGACATGCTGAGAGCTGGCAATTTCCACGTATTGAGTCCGGGCCTACGCAAGGCTTTGATAGAGAAGTCCCCGGGAGCGCTCGTGATGATTCACACATTGTGTAATCCCAAAGACTTTTTTCAGGTCTGATAATTTTTTATGTAAATGAGCATCTTTTTCCGCGGTAAAACAAGAAAACATTACATTTTCAATTTTTTTTTGCAAACTTCATTTCTTTTATCGACGACACGTTTGTTTATAAAATGTTGGAAAACGAGTAACAGCGGAAAGTAAAGAGGAATTCGAAAAAAATGATAGTAATATTTTTGTTATAGACCTCCATTAATAAACTTAATATAGTTTGCAATCTGTGACGGAATTAGGGCTTGCACTGGAATTAACTTGCACAAATTTGTTGAATAAAGTATTATTTTAATTTCATTCAGATACGTTTCTAACTATGAAGTTGTACCAGAAATATTTTTTTTCTCTTTCGTTTGAGCAGCAGCTCGTCATTGTTATTTACCCAGAATGGTAAAATAAAAATTAAAAGTGTATTCCAATTTAAATGTTTGTCACTATTTTTTTTTATTATTATTATTATTATTATTATTATTATTGTAGAAAGATGGTTCTTTTTAAATATATTGGACCAAATAGGATCATCAGGAAGCTATTCAACCATTCTATTATTATTATTATTATTATTATTATTATTATTATTATTATTATTATTATTATTATTATTATTATTATTATTATTATTTAAAGCGTAATATTTCCATGCATAAACTGACTCCGTTTTTTCATGCATACATCTCCTTATTTTATATAAAAAACACATCGCCCCATTGTGCCCACTGCCTGTGAGGCGCCAATACCTTTCTACGAAAAACTCCGTAGCTAAAATATTAATTTGAAAAACATATAGTAAATAATAAAAATAAAAATATATGTAAGTATTAACATGGGAATCAAAGGCACATGCGGGTTAGGGTGCACAAGGTAGTAAATAAACACATTGATAACTTTCGTATCAACATTTAATATAAAATAAATTAAATTATCAAAAATACAATAGAACATTTCATTTTATTTACAAATTTAATCGAGAAAGACATCGTCTTCTTCGTCGCCACTCATGCAGTCTGCGTTGTCACTCTCATCGCTACTTTCATCAGATGAACAGTTATTCAAAACATTTATAATTATTGGTTCCATAATATCGTCTCTCAAGCTCTTTCCGAAAATCATCTTCTTGAAGATTTTCGACGTGGCGCACGCACGATGCCCAATCTGCCTGAGTCACATGATCTATAGCCTCGTGTGTAAGTCTTTCCACGTCTGCGATTTTAAAAGTGTTATTTTTTTCCTTCACATACCCTTTCACTTGCGCCCAAATCTTTTCAATGGGATTATAAGCGCAATGGTAGGGCAAGCGAATCACTGTGACCCATTGCTTTCGCAATTTCGTCCAATTCATATTGTTTTCGTGGGCTTGCATGAATTTTACAAATTTGAAGTAATTCTGCTCTGGTCAGGGATGGGTCATGACCAATTCCATTTTTTTGCAGCCAGTCACATATCTCTGACTTGCGTGAGTGTGACGTCGGTGCCTTATTCAAAACCATGGAATGATAAGGAGCGTTGTCCATAACAATAACTGAATTTGAACGCAGGTAAGGCAGGAAGCTATTCTTGAACCACTCCCTGAACGTCACGGCATTCATTTCGGAGTGGTAATCAGCACTCTTTGAGATTTTGGAGAGGAAAACAAGTTTTGCCTCAGGTATAAACCCAGTCTCGGCGCGGACCCTGCGTGGCAAACAATAAGCCGCGCCCCCTTTCCTACTGGTACTTTCAGTCCTCCTGCTCCGTCGCGAGTTTGCCAGAAATAATTTCTGGAATCATTCTGATTTAGCCAGGTTTCATCCATATAATAGATGCACGTGTTAGGTTCCTGAGTGCGAATCTTGTGCATTTCTCTCAAAAACCTAACGCGAGCTTCCACAATGTCACTGCGTTCCATGAGGAACTTTCTACCATCCTTGCATTTAACATACTCAAAACCTATTGATTTTAAAATGCGGTACATTGACCTCACACTGCCCTTATATTCAATGTCTTTTCTTAACTTCCGAGTTAATTTTTCAGCTGTAGGATATTCACCTCGGTCGTAAAATTCTAATACAGCCCGCCGCACTACTGTTTTGTCGAAATCATCTAGATTTGTTATCGTACGTGATTTCCTGCAGTGTTTCCCAGGTGATTTCAGAAGCACGGACCCCGAAGCAGCAAGAGATGATTTGGCAGTCTTCAAAATGCGTCCAACAGTTTTTACTGCGATGTCACAAGCTACCGCTGTCCGCTGTTGAACTTTGGCAACGTCGAAAATAGGGTGTCCTGCGTCTGCTTCCTTCTTGAAGAACGAATAAACAGTATATACCATCTTTCGCGCTTGACTTCTCAGCACTTCACGCTTACGATTTTCTTCGCACATATTCAACTTCAACTTTTGTTCGAAAAAAAACACGATATCACAATAAAATAGTGGATATTCGCGAGGAAGCACGGGAACTCCGTTCTCTTCCGCAGTGAATACAAGACTGAAGCCTATTCGCTCGTGACCATCACGTGGTTTTTCCTTGCTACTGCGCATCTCCGGCCACTGGACTTCCAAACTGGCGGCCAGTATAGATTGGTTATGTTCGTACCTTAAACAACGATCTCAGAGAGTTGAAATACCTTACTGGAATGATGGAACATTACGTACGCACCTTTCCGACTCTTTGCCCGTTGCATGTGGAGTTCCTCAGGGATCGATATTAGGCCCTATTCTGTTCCTACTTTACGTAAACGATATGCCCTCGACGATTCGAAACGGAAGAACGGTTCTCTTTGCGGATGATACGAACATCCTTTGCAATAAAGAAAACAGTATGTTATACAATATTAGATGTTTCGAAAGGTTTATGCAGTTTTCCATTTCAAATAAACAATTCAGTGCTCCATTGAAAATGAACAGTGTACCATTGACTGATGTTAAGGCAACAAAATTTTTAGGTCTCTCAATTCAGTCAAACCTTAAATGGAACGTCCATTTAAATGAATTGAACACAAAATTAAGTTCATTATGCTACGCGTTCAGAATTCTTGCAAATTCAGTCAGCCTTCATACTGCTCGTTGTGTATACTTCGAATGTTCATTCCGCCTGAGATATGGCATAATATTCTGGGAAATACATCTTATAGCTCCCAGACTTTTAGATTACAAAAACGAATTGTACGAATAATAACCAAATCCCACCCACGTGATTCATGTAGCCTCTCTTCATTAATCTAGGAATTCTACCATTACCGTGTCTTCTTATTTACGAATCAGTGATTTTTGTAAAAATGACTTGCTCAAGGGCGGAATATATTTTCAAAAATGCCGAAGTCTATTACTATAACACTCGACGTAGAAATCATATTCATCAGGTGACAGTATCAACAGCTCATTACAAAAAATTCACATACAATACATGTACATTATTTTACAACACTTTGCCAGATGACATTAAACGATTAAATTCAATAGAAAAGTTTAAATCCCAAGTGAAATCGTTTCTGCTGCATAACTGTTTCTATACAATTAGAGACTATACTGAGCATCACAAGAAAAGTAACATTAATTTTAACAATGATACATAATGCATTATTTACCATTTGGACTGTATAAATGAGTATAAACAACCTGTAACAACTATTGTACTACAACTTCCGGGTCAATGACCCCATCTCGATCAGGTTTTCGTCCAGTTTCCCTGATCCATTGAGCAAATGCTGAGATGGCCCCTTGTTTTGCTTCTGGACATAAATGTAACTTCATTTCCTGTGCACGTCTTTTAGAATTCAGTGGTAAATACAATTATTCAAATTATCGTTTCCATGTTGTCGCGGCAGGAATTAATAAGAGCGAAAATTTATTGCTTATTTATCCTTGAAAATAGATTTTATACATGGGAGTTTTCCCTTTCAAAATTCAAAATTTAAGTAGTATATGACTTAGTGTAGGGATCACAGAATTTTGAAAATGTGCACACAATTCACTTTTCCCCATAGCACGTCATACGCAGTTTTTAACTGTTTTTTTACGTAAAATAAATAAATAAATAAATAAATGGTCCCATATCTTCCTCAACTCGGAATGGTTCGAGTGAGTTGAAGTAATGAATCACTGGATGTATGTATTTGCAGAAGTTTGTTGATGTATGTATTTGGAGAAGCATGTTTTTTGCAACAGTTACAAGCTACAGTTAGGTTCTTCTCTAACGAACCGCATCCACTGTATTTACAGCCAATTTACTTTGGCTTCTGCATTATTATTCTTGTTCACAATTGCTTCAAGCTGCAAAGTAGACTTAAACTCTTCTTGGGCCATTTTCCGTACTGTTATTCATTAGAACATAATGAATTTTACTGGTTCCAGCTTGTCCTATGTTTCCAAAATCGGAGTGTTTTTTCATAAATGATTGCCCTCAAAGAAGAAAATTCGTGGTCACTAATGTTGACGTGTCAATAATGTCACGATTTTCATCCAAGTGATAGCAATTTTAAAGTTCCGATTTTTACTTATGCATGTATCACTAAAAACGATTAAATGTTTTTCCCGAGATGCTTTTTCTGTGATGAGTACAGGTAATCTATAAGCTATTTCTTGGGAGCCCCTGGAAGCTGTTGTTTCGTCCCACCTGTGACTTACACCATAACTGCATGCAGCGGTATGAACAACTTGTTGGCTACTTCTGCATTGTGCTGGCATCTAGCGAAGAAATATTGAAGTTTGACTCAAGTCATATTTGCCCATGATCGAAACCACCTACCAGTGCATATAATTCAAATCTTCCAAAACGTGGCTTTCAATTGTTTTTAACGGAACTTTTGCTCTTAACGTATCAGATATACGATTAAACAAAACATTATTATAACAAAAAATCATGTACGAATTAAGAACTCGTAGCCTGACAAAAAGTATTAAATATACACAAAGATTATCATGTCACAGTAATTATAAAGGCATACTACGTCAATAACATTTTTGGAACCCTGGAAAACTGAACAATATTAAATAAATAATTCATAGAATAAACATGTCAGAGAAAGAAAACCTCAGCTCAAAACAAGTATACAACGTTTCCGTCCTGAATGGAACATTCATAAAGTAAGACCTACATCAGATTATCTTGTAGTTCAAACGAGCCTACTACCTTTCGTATTTGATTAACAGCTTCTGTATTTTAAATAGTCATTGGAGTGACCGATAGAATATACCAATGGCTGCAATTGCAGCATTTTCCTACATTCTCAGCCGTTCACCCACATCCAGAAGAGCCGCGCCGCCGCCCCGCCGCCCCCGCCGCCCCGTCGCCGCCCGCCGCCGCCCCGCCGCCGCCGCCCCGCCGCCCGCCTCGCCGTCGCCGGCGTGTGGCTGTCCGCCGCCCCGCCGCCCCGCCGCCCGCCGCCCCGCCGCCCCGCCGCCCCGCCGCCCGCCGCCCGCCGCCCGCCGCCCCGCCGCCCGCCGCCCCGCCGCCCCGCCGCCCCGCCGCCCGCCGCCCCGCCGCCCCGCCGCCCCGCCGCCCGCCGCCCGCCGCCCGCCGCCCCGCCGCCCCGCCGCCCCGCCGCCCCCGCCCCCCCCGCCGCCGCCTGCCGCCGCCGCCGCCGCCGCCGCCGCCCGCCGCCGCCGCCTGCCGCCGCCTGCCGCCGCCCGCCGCCGCCCGCCGCCACCCGCCGCCGCCCGCCGCGGCCCGTCACTACCCGTCGCTGCCTGCCGCCTGCCGCCTAGAAACTCGCTGCCAGCCACCCACTGCCCGCCGCGTACGTTGCGTGTGGCTGATCGCGCTTTGAAACGAATTTGATGAGGCGGCAAGAAGCACCCGGCTACGCAAACAGGGGCGACGCGGCGGGCGCAGACACGCACGGCTCGCGGGGCTGGCGTCGCCGCGAGGAGGAGGGTGGCGCGAAATGCGCCAGGGGGAATGGGAACCAAAAGGCAGATGAGACGGGTTGGGGTGGTAAACGACGTGATGGGCGGGGTCGGAAGGTTGGAGAGACGAATGACGCGCAATGGAACCGGTAAGAGGCGATAGTGGGGAAAAGTTGGCAATTCGTGGTGATCATTCGTTATTGACACTCTCTTCGTAGTGTTTATTCAGTAGACATTATTTAACTAAATGTTATTTTAGAAATATATAAATTTAATAATTTTTATTACACTTATTTAAAAATTGTAAATTGTGAAATAATAGTTATGTGCGTAACAAATCCTTAAAGACTAATAGAGGACGTCTAATGTTTTTTTGTTAATTCTAGTTATTCTAGTTATTCCAAATAAACATTTAACACATTATTATCGATGTTACTCTTGTTGCAAGGGTTGTTAGTAAAATATCTTGGCACCATTTTAAAATAACAATCGTAGAGCGCGGAAGGACCGAAAGGACAAAGTGGGACAAAGCTGAGAAAGGAGGACGAAGAGGGCAAGGGGACAAAATAGGACAGTGAGGACAAAATGGACAAAGTTGGAAAAGGGGACAAAATGGGGAAAGGGGACAAATCAGACAATGGGGACAAAGGGACAAGTGGGAGAAAATGGGACAAGGGGCAATGGGACATGGGACAAAATAGACGAAATGGAACAGAAAGGACCAGGGAGACAAAAGGGACAAAAGGAATATATTTATCCAAAGATTTATTAGCACTGGGAAAATATAAACCAGAGAGTCTGCTAAATATATTTAATGGACTCTCGAGCATTTTAACGATCGTTGCTATGGTCGCGCTCTCAATACGTGGTTTAGATGGTTGGTTGCTAAGGAGCAAAGCGCATGTTTACCGACGTAAATAACATAAATATCTTAATTTTACAGTTTTGCTTGAACAAGTGTGATACAATATTTCTGAGTCAACAGCCACACGTAGTTTACTTTAATCACGCCATTAACCTGTAGCAATAATTTCAGAACTTTCACAGCGGCATTGTTTTTTCTTTGACCAAAGTTGAGAGAAAAGGAACATCGCCACCGCGGATGCCACGCGCTGCACCCTTTAAATGGGTGTCTGAAAACGAGGGACCCATATGGACGACACTTTCGTCTTGAGCACTGATCCTTGGCTAATGTTAATCTCTCTAGCAATTGTTTGAATGGTAATCCGCCTATCACATAACACCAAATTTTCCACCAGTTGGATTATTGTTTGTTCCTCCATCAAAGACGGTCTGCTGCTTCGTGGTGCGTATTCCAGCTCTGCCCCTGCTTGTGCCCACTCTGAAACAATTTTTTCCACTTCTTTTCCACTTCTTTTCCACTTCTCATTTGCTGGAAGATTATCCCCGTACATCGTCACTCATGAATTTCCATCCCCAATTTACCTTGGAAATGCAAATGACGAATCACGACACGCGCAGACATTACATAGCAAAGCAGTCATCTTGAATGTTTACGCTACAGCGACGCTGCTTATATAAGCAAATGCTCAGAAAATAGAAGAAATTACGCTTTCAATGCATGCACACCCATTCAAATATTCACACTGTTTATGATTAAAGTTACGAACTTT
This sequence comes from Teleogryllus oceanicus, assembly GCA_964035755.1. Lineage (NCBI taxonomy): Eukaryota > Metazoa > Arthropoda > Insecta > Orthoptera > Gryllidae > Teleogryllus > Teleogryllus oceanicus. Next base: position 294,750,770 of record CAXIVR010000001.1, on the reverse strand, counting down.
ATGAACGCCCTTCGTACTTCATAACATGTGCATATATTCACCAGACTATTCACCTGTCCCCAGACTCACCACAGTGTGGCAAAGACATTCAGAAAGAGCCATACAACAAAATAGTTGAGTTCGCTAACTACGTCGCCTCTTCCGTTGGAACTTCTCCTGCAGCCGACGCCGTTCCTCCCCACCAGCCACTCCCAAGCCCACTTATCATGCCACCATTCCGGAGGTGCCTCGCGCACCTGGAGGCGACGCGTCGTCGAGGCTGCCGCGCCGCGCCCGGGCGCCCTTGACTGCGCGTTGAGTCACGGTGGGTCGTCTCTCAAATCTCATGGGCCGAAAAGGTATCCCCATGTAGGCAGGATGAGTTTGTGGTGTTGTTAGATCCGAGGCTGTCCACTGGCGGATATATACATATCTCCCTTTCACGAAACACTTATTTCACAGTGTTATTGGTTGTGAGGCTTGGCGCACTACTGACATCTGGTAGAGAACGTAGTTATTGCGAGAACGACGCAACGTTTTGGAATTTATTTTAGGGACGTCATTTATATTGTCGGTTCTTTTACATGTCGCAAATCTAAAAAGGTTGGCACACATGTCTTCTATATATCGCGAATGTAAACACGCCAACAACTGTTGTTGCTGCATCATTTTTGGTTTTAGAGTTCGACTTCAGACGATGGCGGATTTTCAACACTAGTTACATAGCTGAGCCGGATGCTACTATTGTCTGGACGAATGCTTTCTGTGAATGTTGGAGCAGTGTCTTAAAAACGGGTAAAGGACTTTGGACAATATTTCCTACCACCATCGTGTCCCCTCCCCCATTCCACAGGCGGATGCATGGACGGGGGGGGGAGGGCTTGGGGAGCCATGCCCCCCCCCAAGTCCTCGAGTTTTCGTTTACCTTTATTTATTTGGCAAAATTGATTTAAATATTTATTTTTGTTCGAATTATGTAATTATTTGAACAATAATATTTTGTAATATCATACCTAGAGTACATAAATAATATACAAAATAATAAAAAATATCTTTATCATTTAACAAAAATCTAAGATCCCCCCCAAATGATAGGCTGGATCCGCTCCTGTCTTATTACACACACACACACACACACACACACACACACACACACACACACGCGCGCGCGCGCGCGCGCCGGGAGACCAGTCAGGAACTTTCAAGCAAACTTCCATTAGTATGAAATTTAAAAAAAAGACACACCATTCCATTCCTCGCAGAAATGCTTGTTTCAAAATTTTACAACTCACAGGTGCCAGGTTCATTAGGTCCAGTGTCCTTTTTAGCTACTTTTTTCACTGCTGATGACATGTCTTTATTAAAATCCAACTGTACGTATGTTTATTGACTAATTAACTAAATTGGAAATTAAACTAACAACTGGCATTGTGATTGAGGAAACCGAATTGGCACCTCTAATTTGGGTCCGTTTCGGGGAATACATTTCAGAATTTTTGGAAAGGGAACTTGTTTTTTATTCATGTGGAGTAGATGGGGTGTAAGTTGAGGTTGAATCCGGTTAGACAATGTTGTCTCCCGACTTTCGTTCGCCACATATCGCGAGAATGATGATCACGGCAAAGCCGTCGAAAGTCGGCTCTCTGAACATATCTAGTATGTTGACGATGATGCCTTCAATTATTTCACCAATAATGTAGCAATAGTTTTCTTATAATCATTATAGTTCTCCGCCATCGGTTTACACACTTCTAAAATTATATTTTCTGGAGTATTTAGTAAAATGGCCTAAACCCTTGTTTGTAATGATTCTAGCACTAACAAGCTGAGACAACGAAATTTAATAAACACAATTAACAGTTTTTCAATTTAATTGGATTCCTTACACTGTGTTTAATGTTAATTTATTTCAATTAAGTTTACTAAGAAACATTAAAATTAAATATACGTTACTTTACATTGATAAATAATATTTTGTTGTACTGAATATCTCCTCTCTTCTGTTTTATCAGTAACTTTTGATAATGCAGAACTTAAAATAAAAACTAAAATGTATTACAACATTGTTGAGTTGAAAAAATTGGCTCTAAAACGAAAATATGATACTTTTCTTAAAAAATTTTCATAATAAGTTGTTACAAAATTATAAATTCTAAAATTATCAACATTTAAAAATTTCCGTTAGTATAAAGCTCTAATATATGTGATTGTACAAATTAATATTTATATGCACTGCGACTGAAAAGTAGCCGGACTCACCGTAAGATAGTAAACTGCTCTTCCGATAAACATTTTATTATCTGCATTGATATTTAAATAATTATTATTATCTACGAATGTCCCACTAATTGTCCGAGCCAGTGTTCGTTCAGTGAATACAAAACACACTATTTTTCTACGTCAAATCTTTCATCTTTCTTCTTCTTCTTCTTCTTCTTCTTCTTCTTCATCATCTTCTTCTTCTTCTTCTTTTCTTCTCTTCTTCTTCTCTCCTTCTTCTTCTTCTTCTTCTCCTTCTTCTTCTTCTTCTTCTTCTTCTTCTTCTTCTTCTTCTTCTTCTACCTCCTTTTTCGTCTCTTCGATATTCGACCTAATATTAATATGGCAGGAACAATTGCAGGGGGCGCTGCAACACGAAAGCGTGAAACGTACAATGCCAAGCGGGTTGCCTAATATAATTGACGACAGCGATTTGTGATGTGGAGCAAATAATGCATCATATTTCCGGAGACGTCAACTGCTATGGTCATTAGAACCCGTAAGTGTAGCGCATGTTCTAATCAAGGAAGGCAATGATGTTCTTCCTCCGCTGGTGATGATAAATGTAACTTCATTTTCTGTGCACGTCTTCTAGAATTCAGTGGGAAATACAATTATTCAAATTATCGTTTCCATGTTGTCGCGGCAGGAAGTATTATTCCGATGGACAACATGGATAAGAGCGAAAATTTATTGCCTTTTTATCCTTGAAAATAGATTTTATCACACGGGAGCTTTTTTTCTTCTTCAAAATTTAAGTAGTATATGACTTAGTGTAGGGATCACAGAATTTTGAAAATGTGCACACAATTTACTTTTCTCCATAGCACGTCATACGCAGTTTTTAACTGTTTTTGACGTAAAATAAATAAATAAATATCTGGCGCAGAGCTATACGTCGGCTTGCGGGGATGTCCCCATCAAGAGGGAAATATATTCTCCCACCAGTAGAGAACCGCCCAGCCGAGACAATCTAAGTTCTTGACAGGTTTCCCGACTTGTATGTTAGTGCAGTACGTGCAAATAAAATGTGAGGAATAGACAAGGAAGTGGAAGAAAATATCGCGTGCGGTTCGTGGCGTGTTTGTTAGGGTACTGCTTCGACATTCACCTGGTAATCGGAGACACCACGGAAAACTACCGATTAGAGCAGCCGGCCACAAAAATTCCCCTCCAGATAGCGGCTGAATTCGACCGAGCTAATATCGAAAATCCTGCCTCCGTTGCGACTCATATCATAGGACCTCTCTGGCAGAGGCAGTGCAGGGACATCAATAGATGCCCTGAACGACCTCGGCCGGTGCTAATATTTTTAACCGATTGTCGTTTTGGCCCCTGAAACACGTCCGGTCCATTACTGTGCGGTGGGTCGGTGGCGCACGTGAATCCAGTGAGGCGAGACTAGCGCGTCCGGCAGATTTAGGGCGCACTGCAGGAAGGAACTGGCGTGCTTGCTAAACAGCGGACGTAGGAAGCGGCGCTCTGAACTCCAGCGGCGCGCGGCACTCCGTAGGCCGAGGAGGCTGCGAGGCGGTCCAACAGGTCGGTCGACCCAGCCCGCCTCCCACACACTCCGTCAAAGAAGTCTTCTCGTGGTCTCTTGCCCGGCTACGGAAAGCCTTGGCGCTCATGTGACACGCCGACCAAACGTAGAGTAGAAACTCCTGGAATCTACTGGCTGCGATAGCTCAGCGGGAAAATCGTTTCCTCTGCAGCATCGTTGACTGGAAGACCATCCTAGGTGTTCGAGTCCCGCCGCCGTTGGGACTCCCCCATCTCATCCTGGTCGATTCGGGGAGCATTCTAGTTGCCGAGAGAGAAATATATTCTCCTTTTATTTTCCTTTGTTTCTCCAATCAATAGGAAGGTAATGCCGTAGCGGTGTCCTAGCAAACGGGCCATAGACGGCATCCAATATTTCCTTTCATCTTTGTCTCTTTTCCTCATATATAAACACAGTTACAGCACTACACTACCACACATATCGGATGACCAGGCGGGAGCTTAGAGCATGGCGCGATCGAGAAAGTAGCCCCATATATCTATTATTATTATTATTATTATTATTATTATTATTATTATTATTATTATTATTATTATTATTATTATTATTATTATTATTATTATTATTATTATTTGTTGTTGTTGTTGTTGTTGTTTTGACGTGTCCTGACGCAACGCGTCTCATAACCCCATTGGGCGTTGAGTGCTGGGAGTAATCCTCCGTTACTTTTTGCAGTCATTGTCTTAGGGAGTAATCCTCCATTACATGGTCCATAAGTCCGTTAGTCGTCAAGAACACCACCAGGTAGCATATCCGCATACGCGCCTCTCTCTTGCGCGCTCCTGCGTCACTATACAGCGGCCAAAATTGGAAAGGAATTCGGATGGGAGGAGGGTTCAAGACACTTCACAGGGGTTGGACTAGCCCTTGGGAAGCAGAAAAACTCGTTTTGTTGAAACAAATTTCACATGAGATTGTCCGGGAATCAACGAACATCGAACCCGGACTTCCTTGGTGAAAGGCGAGCGACTTCGCTCTTAAGCCACGAGACAGCCTTAAGGACGAGTAGGTCGATGTATGATTTCACGTTCCGGCGGGGGAAGAACATCACCACCTGCAGATACATGCACCACACTTATGGGTCTATATTTATAGAATTTGACGAGTCCGAAAATAAAATAATCAGTATCTCAGACAAAATTAGCACACGTACTGCGAAGGTCATCAAGTTTGGTAGGATGGAGACTCGGCGGAGAATTCTGCGTTGCCACCTTGAAGCGTGAAGCATACTGCGACCTCGTCACTGTAGAGTTTTTCGCCGCACAGGCTTGCGCTTCGACGTGGTGAACAGAGAGTTGGAGAAACTGAGTTTTTCTCCTTTATCGAAGTGAAATTTAAGTCAGTTGCACGCTAGGAGAAAATTGTTGTTCATCACTGGGAATATACAGTTATCTCTAATATTCCCACAACACATCAAACGGGCTTAGAATATGATGTTATAAGCTAAAGATCGTTGCTGAATTTGGTGGTTCCTAATCGCAAATCTGTGGCATTCAGCAGATCCATTCAATCCTGTAAAAGTTATGTGAATCTTTTTCATGTGGGCATCGGATACCTCAGGTTCAATTCCGACAGATTGACCAACCACTCCTCTCATAACCCGGCATTGGAATTCGAGTAAGGGAAGAGATGGGGAGGAGGAAGCGGCACCTACATCTTTGCGATTCCCATCGTTGCCTAACACACATGTCAAATAGTGTACAGGGTGATTCTCAATTATTTAATAAACGTAACATGAAATAATCTCGAAACCATCGACTTATTTTTATCTAGGTGCTCTTCCAAACTTCATTGAAACTCTTTTGAATCTCTTGTCGTAAATTCAAGTTTTAATCCTATGCCGTCAGATACTCGTTTGGTGGGAGCAATGCGATTACTCGTTTGACGGGAACAGAGCGGTTACTCGTTTGGTGGAAAAGTGTGGTTACTCGTTTGGCGCGAACAGTACAGTTTTTCGTTTGCGGTGACTCGTTTGGCAAGAACAGTGGGGTCAACCGTTTCATGGGTACACTGTAGTGACTCGTTTGACGGGAACAGTGACACTGCAGTTGCAATGGAGATTTTAGCGGTGCGGAACGTGCTAAGTGTGACTTGTGGCACCATTAATTTTCTCGAAAATATAGTGTTCAGTAATGAGGTCACGTTCGACATTAGTGATAAGTTTAACCGCCACAATGTGCGGATATTTGGCACACAGAAACGAATGGAGTTCTTGGACCATATACTTGATTCACCAAATAGTAATGTTTTTTGCAGTTTGAGTTCTGTCAAATTTTATGGAACATTTTTTAACGAACGGACTTTAACGAGAATAAAATATCTATATATCTTGTAGAAATACCTGAAGTCACAACTTCAAGTGGACATGTGTGAAATAATTTTCTAACAAGATAGAACCCCTCCACATTACCACGACCGGGAGCGGTAGCTCAATGCATCAACGGATGTCACTGCAGCACCTCTGACAGGGAGGTCCTATGTTCGAGTCCTGACGGCGGCAGGCTTTTCGACACTAGCTTTTCAGCTAGGTCGAATTCAGCCGCTGTCTGGAGGAGAATTCTAGCAGCCGGCTGCTCTTATCGGTAGTTTTCCGTGGTTTCTCCGATCAACACCAGGCGAATTCCGGAGCAGTACCCTACCAAACGGGCCACGGACCGCGAGCACTCTGTCCCTCCTCTTCCTTGTCCTATCCTCTCCTCTTACACACACACACACACACTTACACGAACATGCACTACACTACCACATATTCCGGGAGATCGGTCGGGAGCTTAGAGCGTGTCCCAGCTGGATCGGTGTCCCGCTGGTGGGAGAGTCTGATTAGGGCGAAACCCCATTAGCCGACGGTGCGTCGGCGCCGGATCTCGCTATCCAGCGAGGGAAGATCACCGCCATCTCCCTCGAAAAAACCTGCACTACACTAAAGGGACTAGACTAGACCAAAGCAGTTGACGCGCCCGGAAACACGAAAAAATCAATCAATCAATCCACATTACCACCAAGATGTCACAGTGTATCTATCTCGTACTGTTTGTGTTTGGATTTCCATAGCTTGGCCACCGCAGTCTCCTGATTTAACCTCCTTAAACTCTTCTCTGTGAAGATATGTTCAAGACAAGGTGTACATCCCTCCATTTCCTTCGACTATCGATGACCTTCGTTCACGTATTAATGACCCGCTGGCTGAGGTAGATGCTCTCGCGCATCTGGGAAGAAATTTCGGTCAGATGGTATATCTGCCGTGTTGCGAAAGGAAGCCACATTGAATATCCATAAGAAGGAACTTGATGATCTGTCAATTTGTGAACTGAGAATAAATGATTTCAAATAGGTGAATCTACAGTGTTATTTAATGTTACTTTTAAGTAACTAATTTAGAATCACCCTGAATAATGTTGAAATTATATAATATAATTTACCTATTTCGTATGAAATTTGTAATCACATTTCGTATAAAGTGTGTAAAACGTGAGAAATGTTTCAAAAATATTAATTCTTAATATGTAAAGAAATATTTAAAATATTCCACTCGAATGAAACTGGTACCCAAGAAACCAGCGTGTGAAAAATAAACCGATTCTCTCATTACGCTAGCGTAATTTAATGTTTATTTGATTCGATGGCTCCTCCAAATATTATTCTTCACAATTCCCGACCGTGGGAGATTCAGTCCCCTCGCATCAAGTGGGTGTGGTTAAACAAACGACCATAGTTAACTCGTACGCACTAAATTGGCAGAACCCGATTATTATTACGTCATGAGCAGTTCATCTTCAGTACGCGGTGAGCCCTGTCCGCAGCCACGTGTCCTATGGCAGGCGGAAGGTCGAGGGGGAGGAGGCGCGGAGGGTCAAATGGGACGTTCGGGGCCAAGGGCGGGGAGGCAAAGCTGGCCATGTGAGAAAACGTGACCTTAGGTAAACAAAGCACCTGGCGGCCCGGCACCGGAAATGAGGGACGCGGTCGAACGAAGCGCCCGCAGCGGGGGTGGGAGCGCCAAAGAGGGGGGGCCGGACGGGGGGATCGTGGTATCACCAGTCCTCCGCCTCTCCACGCTCTGCTCCGCTTCGTCCCCTACGCTCCACTTATCCCCTCTCCACTCCGCCTCGCTCCGCTCCGCCTCGCTCCGCTCCGCCTCGCCCCGCTCCGCCTCGCCCCGCTCCGCCTCGCCCCGCTCCGCCTCGCCCCGCTCGGCCTCGCCCGCTCCACCTCGCCCCGCTCCGCCTCGCCCCGCTCCGCCTCCACGCTCTGCTCCGCTTCGTCCCCTCGCTCCGCTCCGCCCCGCCCCGCTCCGCCTCGCCCCGCGCTGCCTCGCCCCGCTCCGCCTCGTCTCGCTCCGCCTCGCCCCGCTCCGCCTCGCCCGGCTCCGCTTCGCCCTGCTCCGCCTCGCCCCGCTCCCCATCTCCTGGATCCTGTCCGCTATTCCTCACCTCCTCTGCGTCACCCTGTCCCTCTCCGTCTCACCCTGTATTACAAGGGTCACCTTACCATTCCGCCTGGCCAGATCGCGTCTTTCGCTACTGTGTTCCACCTGTCGCGTCTCTTCACCAATTTGCCTTACATTTCATCTTCCTGCCCTACGTCTTTCCACTCAGCTCGAAGCTGCCCTCGTATCTCCATTCCGTTGAGTCTTTTCTGCATGGCTAAAATATGAAACGTTTTGGGGCATTGGAGAGCATAAATGAAGAGAGCATACAGGCTATGCGCCTGGGGATTATGCAACACTACCGCAGGTCATTCATGTACGCTTAGCGTGTGGAATTTCCCCACGGTGGATGATGGGCTATTAGCCGACTGTCCGCGAGCGAAAGACCGTACAAGAATAGAGTCACCACTGAAAGCCGTGCCACATGTTGCGATTTCCCCAACCTTTAGTTCTAGCAGGAACGAATGTACATCGTTGAACACATTACAGATCCTGAAATAGTTAAGTTTCAGTTCTCGATAAATTGTGAAAATTGAGGGCATATTTGGATCTCTGCTGATTTAAAAAAATATATTTTTATCTAAAGAAAAAATGCAAAATTGTAGATTGGAGCGTTGAAATAACAGATGAAATGTGAAAGAAGTGGTTGGGTAATTGGTAATCAAACTTACTTTGAAGGTCCGCATTCGATTGAAAAAATGTTTTGACAATAGCTAGACTACAAGAAGTGTGGAAGTAACTAGTCTGTTAGTAGACGAGTCTTAGTGAATATTTTCGAGATTAACTGGTTGTCGACTGTCAGGCGCTGTGTGGAGGAGAATTCTAGCGTCCGGCTGCTATAAACCGTATATTCCGTGATTTGAACGATCAATACCAACACACTGGCCATAGACCACGCGCAATCTTTCTTTCCTCTTCCTTCACCTGTCCTATCTCTTTACTCATAAACGTACACGCTCTATACTACTACACATGTCGAGAGACCAGACCAGTCGGGAGCTTAGAGCTTGTCTCGGCTGGGGCGGAGCTCCGCTAGGGGAGAAATTTCACACATTTAACTAAATGTTACGAAGCAATTCCAACAACTTACGTTCTTAGAAAATTGACATATTTAGATATTTTTAAACATAGCTTGAATTGCAGTTGATACTAACGCATATCAAACTCTTTTGAAAGGCCACGGCCATGTGGGAAAGGGGTAAGTGCACGCAAACACCGTATGTTCTAGGAAGATGAAATGTAGGGTAAAGTGATGACTTTCATAGGATTCGCGTAGATTTAAAAGCTCTGCATTCTGCGGGGAAACAACCGCCTACACCCGATCGGCAAGCTGCCGCCCAACAGTGGGCGCTGGGGCGCTTTTCGCAATCGGTTGCTTTACTCGAGTTCTGGTGGCCAATCGGGTGGAGCGAATTCTCGCGCACGATACCTTCACTGTTCGCACCACTCAATTCCCTTTCTTGGTCAATTTTTCTTGGCTTACCCAACGCGTTTGTGGATTATTTTACATTTTCTGCTTTCCTTGAGGAGGGTGATTTGGACTGTTTATTAATCAAACTTACTGAAAATATGTTACATTTTCCCCTCGGTAAATTTCTGCGCCTGCCCTTGACTGCATCATTTAGAATAAGTACAAGCATTATTCTATCATGTAATACAATTAGCCCTCCTGATATTTTAGTTCCTTTATTCAAATAATGCTTTAAATCAAAATAATTACTCGAAACGCTATTAATCATTTATTATCTTAAATGTGTACCCTTTTTTTTTTCGGCTTTTACATACTGTATATTCCAATTCATATTCGAAAAATAAAATCAGAATTTTAATTACAAAATCATATCATAAATATTATTTTTGTTTATACAAGAAAGTGTACTAAGTTCACTGTGTCTTTCCAGATCTTTCTCTCCATTGCAATTTCTCGATCTCTTTTGTTGCCGCATGGTTTCAATACTATTTATTTCCTCAACGCTAATTTTATAACACGGTTAATTGGTGAATGTAAACGGCGAATATGATTCTGGAAGGAACAGTTTAGTGGGTTCGAAATGCTTGTGAAATTCCAGCTTCGATTGACAGCGCAATCAGCGAGCGACATCGCGCAGCGCATGGCGCCGATCGTCACGCGATCGACGGCAATCGCCGACTACTCGCCGCTAGGCCGGTGACTTAGTCCATTTACTTTTAATTTCAACCTTAAATCCTACAAAATTTACATTTTTGATTATATTATTTCTTGGCACATTAATTTCTATTAGACACATTTCATGACCAACCACATGAATAGGATTAGAAATTAATTTATTAACCTTTAAACCATTAATATAATTGATGGCTTCCGCAATGCAAACGCGGCAAGGGACTTCACGGTGTAGAGTCCTTAGATATAGAGTAGCACAATATAAATGGCCGCCGCCATTTAATATCCTTTCACCCGATAGCCCCGCCAGGCAACATTTTTTTGTTGCATCTTTTTCGAAACACGTCTGTTAGCCCTTTTTGGGCATTGATCATTTTTGCATACATCTGGTGGAATCCTTCATTAAGTTTTTGTTTGCCTCGTAACGTCGCAGTCAATTCCTTTTATCCCTTCGACCAGGGGATCGACGCCACGTCGTCAATAACCGGAGTTCCCACAAGATCACCCATCCGGGAAGCCGTGGTTTCTCAAATTGCTTAACTTCCTTGACTTCACGGAACGGATTCCGTGAAATATTCAGGAGTTAATAAGAAATTATAACAATCGGAAACATTATGGAGAGTTTTGGTTATGTTATCATTGGTTTCTGGTAGGTTGGTGGTTTCTAACGCATCCACAATATCGCGCATTTCTACTGGAGATACAATGGCGGAATCGGTGACGCAAATGAATTCCCTACTCTCTGTATCTAGGGTCTTTACCTCGGGGTTACTCCGAGCGCTCGCCAGGAAGATCCGCGAGCAGCGGTTTGCTGTTTTTCGCAGATGAAAGAGATCAAGTAGAATCATTCCGTGAGGAGGGGGGGAACAAACGCTCAGCACGAGTCGCCGCTGACTCAGCCTGACAAAGTTCCGCTATGAGAAGCAAGCGATCGGGACAGCGTGTTTCAAAGCGTATTTTTTCCTCACAGATTCGTTCACAGCATTTGCTTAATTGTTACCTCCATTTTCATTTGTGCATCAATACCATCTTTAGAATGGTGTGTAATTAGGTCGGAGAACATAAATGACTGCTGAAACTGCGCTGCGATAGCAACAAATGTTTGGAACAGAAATTGGTCAATAACGTCATATGGATTTCGCGTCAGAACACTAAATATATTTCTTGGCGTTTCCATAATAATAATAATAATAATAATAATAATAATAATAATAATAATAATAATAATAATAATAATAATAATAATAATAATAATAATAATAAAATTGTCTTTATTTGCGGTGAGGCTCAGGCCTTAAGGCCTGCTCTTCCGCCTAACCACTTTAATTAATTTAAAATTTTAAAAATTACAGTTGAGGCATTCGGATGTAATTAATATTAACTGACTTTTCATGTCGCAGAGGGAAAAAATCATTTAGTGACAACCATCTACATTAATTTGTCAGTATGAGCCAAATGAATTTATTGTCATTTTTTGTTTATTCTTGAAATTTTGCAAAATGGAAAGACATGATGTAAGGAACATTCTTAAAAAATGAGATAAGAAAGAGCTCCCACTTATTCCATTTAGAATCAATAATTGAAAATTCGTCCGAAATATGTTGTCATTACCCGATATGCTTAAACTGTGAAAATTAAACAAAAAGGGGGTTATTTTACATTTACATATGGGATGCAATACTAGGGACCATCCCGGCATACGCCTTAAGCGATTGAGTAAACCCAGAAAAAAAACTCAATCAGGATGGTGGCTTAAGGCCGAAACATTGAGAGGAAGAAATATCAGGGCAGAGAGTGAAAAACAAAGGAAAAGGGCAAGAAAATAAAATGGATGGGAACAAGAGGAGAGAATAAAGAAATGATAATGAAAAGGATACGGGAAATTAGAAGGGAAAATATAGTACATATAATTTTACAATTACATAACAATAGGTAATACTTGATGATAAATACAAAACCTAATCTCAATCAAAACCATGGAAAATTGCCATTAATCGTTAGGTAAAGGCACTTACAAAAGGATATCTTACAGTATAAAATACAGAAAGTATCAGTAAAATAATGGTGTAACAGTACTTTTTTTTAAAAAATAAACAACATAATTTCAGAAAGATTTATAAGCGTAGTTTTACATAATATTTTCTTATTTTACATTTAGAAATCTATTACATTATAGTAACAAAGTTGTATTTTAGATATTGCTATGTAATTTCTCTAATTTTAAACATTGTATCAGCAGTAATAGGATTAGCTTTTACTGTATCCTGAAGTAGAAAAGGAGGAAGATTGCCAGGAGAAAAGGAGTGGGAAAAAATACTTTCGAAAATATGACTTCAAAAAAACAAACAATCTAACATGGAGGATGATATGTAATAAAGGGATCATGGTCATTGTTTCAGAAAATAATTAAGATAAAATTGCGGATGGAACAGAGAGCGTGTGTAAACTACATTTCATTGTTTTTTTATCCAGACACCAAGTTGAGTTTTGAATTTTCTAAAGTTCATGTACTTTATGAACTCACCAATTTTGCCATTGTTCATCAAATCACCATGAAGTACATAACTGAAGAGGAGACAAAAATCGAAAAATATTTATGAAGTACTACCTGTAGGAAATACAAATTAATTTAGAGTATACGAGTTTCATACATTATATATATATATATATATATATATATATATATATATATATATATATATATATATATATATATATTCAACGTAGCATGTTTAGTTACAGAAAAGTATTAACAAAGATAATTATGTATGATGTAGTAGACACGTGTGATGATGACGGTGATAAAATATAATCTTCAACTGACCCAACCCTAGGAGAGTCTAAACTTAGGAAAAAGCAATTCTGTTTTTTCCAACCTCTAGTTACCCAAGTGGATACTGAAAAAGATAAATAAGTGATGTTAGAACAGTACATACTTTCCCATATTACAGCAATTAATCAAAAGCTCGATTTCGTAAAGATTGTGTATAACATTATTTCCTGCGTTGTGATTCTCTATAACATCATTTCCTGCGTCCTCGGGATTGAATCGGTAAAGTTTGAGTTTGAATTGTACTACAATAAATTGTTCTACTAAGCATTATTATGAATAGCAGATATGGAAGTTTGATTTCATTTCGTCCTTTTTAACGGGTTACCCTTAATAGTATTAAATTTACCTGCAAAACTCTTTTGTACTCACAAAAAAATCCTTGGGTGAGATTTGAACGTTAGCGCGTGCGCTCCGCAATCATTGGTTTGATTGATTGATTGTTAGAGATTCCGGGAGCGTCAATTACAATGGTCATTAGTCCCCTAGTGTAGTGCCTGATTTTTCTCGGGAGGTGGCGGTGGTCTTCCCTCGCTGGATGGCCAGATCCGGCGCCGACCCACCGTCGGCTAACGGGGTTTCCCCAAACCAGGTATCTCCCACCAGCGGGGCACCGCCCCAGCCAGTACAAGTTCTAAGTTCCCGACCGGTTTCCCGGCATGTGTGGCAGTGTTGTGAATGTTAGTGTAAGTGTAAGTGTAAGGGGTGAGGATTGGACAAGGAAGAGGATGGAAAGATCGCGCACGGTCAGTGGCCCATTTGTTAGGGTACTGCTCCGGCATTCGCCTGGCATTGACCGGAGAAACCTCGGAAAACTACCGATCAGAGCAACCGGCCGCAAGAATTCTCCTCCAGACAGCGACAGAACTCGAACTAGCTAGAAAGCTAGTGTCTAAAACCCTGCCGCCGTCGGGACTCGAACCTAGGACCTCCCGGTCAGAGGTGCTGCAGTAACATCAGTTGCACTGAGCCACCGCTCCCGGTGCGATCATTGGTCTTACAAGTTTAAGCACCAGGGATGACTTGGAGTTCAACGTTCCCGGCACATCAAAACAAAACTTGAACTTTTGCAATTTTCAACATGTCAAAGATTTCGGAAATTGGAGATTTTTCGATGTTACGATTGAACTCAATATAATATTTTAACAAAATATGCCTGGCATTATTCGAAAATCTAATTATGAACACAGATTTATGAAGAAAAAAGTCTATCTTCAATTATATCAGTTATAGGAGTCTGAAAAATGAAACTATTACAATTTTGTAAATTTCATAGGTTTAAATGACAATAAGACCTCCAACCTTCTTATATTACTATATTGGAGCAAAAAAATTAAAGAAAAAACCGTAGCAATTTTGTTGAACATGTTGAAAATAGTTTAAGGGCTCTATGAATACTACCTTAAAATTTAAAAAATTTGTTTCCCACTTGAGGGCCGGCGACATCAGTCAGATCGAATGGGAAGTAACCATTTTGGTGGAAATTTTGTGTACAGTTTAGGACCTATTGCTGTTCCAAGATATACACACATGCAGGTTTGAGAAAAAAACACTTTTTTAGTAGTAAGAATGCACAGAACCAGCATTTCGACAACATACAATATTAGAAAAAGTAATCTACTAGTACAAGAGCAAGGAAACTCCACTTTTCTTGCACTAGGGTCCCAAAATTCGTGTTTGCATAATTTTCTCTGTACAACGAGTACGTACGAGAAAGTAAAAATATATTAAAAATAAAAGTGGCCTACCTAGTTATATACTCTTGATCTTGAAATTTTGACTTGATATTTTGTCTTTCTTCACTTCTATCACATAAATTGCAGTTTAAATGCCTAAAAATAACTTTTTACCAGTTTCTCTATTCAGATCATTTCATACAATCGCAACAATTTGACTCTTATGTAAAGTAGGTCGTTCTAAAAATAAAAAAAAAATCGGAAACTCTAAAAAAATTGGAACTCGTGCAAAAATATTGTTTTTTTGTACCAGTACAAAAGAGACATAACCGCTGGTCGTTTCTTTATTTTTGAGCCAATGGTTTTCTTTTCCACATTATATACTACGTTAGTAATTTGGTCCCTATACTAATTTTTTAAACTCCTACCATTAGCAAATTATTTTAACGATTCAAACTACGGATTATAATTAATCCCTTTATAAATAATGTGAAAGGCCAAATAAGTGATACATGAAGAATGATATTACGGTCAACACTACTAAACCTATAGAATTAAATGGCACATGTTCTAGAACTACAAAACGCAAAGTAAAACTGTGACTGAAACGATGTCCATTCGCTCGACAACCTTCTCCTCCGATGGACATGCACGCAATGGATTAATTTTACCAACGTTGAAATATGGCGTCCTGTTATTCGTTGCGTGTTACCACACCCAAAAGCGATGCGAGGTGGCCACCATAGTTACAAGTCTATGATTTAATGTCTGTCGTGACGGCACGTCACAAACTTGACATATGGCACATGCTGGCAATTAATGAAACTCTTTCGACCATGGATGGACGACCATATGGCCCGCGTCGATAGCTGGACATCGGCCATGTTGTGTCATTTGACAAGAAACGCGACAAAAGCGCCGCCATTAATCAGCTCCAAACAGAAAACTAATTCACAAATCGATATCGCAAGAGTTATAAACGCAAATACAGAGGCCTTGTATTATCAGTTATTAAATGGAATACAGTAATTACGTTTTCAATGTTTCATGATTATCATAAATTGGAAGACTAGTGAAAAATATAATTTCAATGTAGTACCTTTGGTAAATATATTTAACAGAGGATAGAAGAGTATTCCATTTATGGCAAAACAGCAGGGAGAAAGTAATTCATATGGGTAGCAAGTCGGATTGAAAGCTGGATCCTCCGAAATGCATCTTATAACACCCGTATACTTATTCACGAAGAAATACGAACTTGTGACGTACTGAAATGAAGCATTGAGGCTAAACCTTTGGATTGGGTACCTATTTGGGGACAGAAAACCATCATTTTTAATATTTTCTGACTCCGGCATAAATATTAATGAGATTGTTGCTTACCCTTTTTCCAGGGGTAAATAAATGTTTCCATGGATGACGAAGCGGACAAAAAAGAGAATAATACTAAAAAAAACTCTTTACTCTTCTAGTATCAAGCAGGAAATTCAACATTTGTTCCGCAAATATGCAAATGAAAGGCTTTTGAGGATGATTTTAAGTCAAATTGAGCGAAGATGAGAGGAAGGAAACTTTCTAAGGAATATTCATGATAGTACGTGAGCGAGTAATCGTACAGAAAACAATTATCTCTCCAACCAAAACGCATTCGGCGTGGAAGAGACTGAGATAACTCAGAAAGAAGTGGCGGCAAGAAGTAAATATTTGGCTTAAAACTCCTGGAGATGTAACTAATCCTAAATGGATGCCTTCTCTTTTTATCTCCTAACTACCCTAAGATGCTAAAAAGTTTTCACGCATATAAAACAAGTTAATGTTCCTCAAGAGTTTTTAAAACTCTTCATTAACAGTGACACATGGCGTCATTAGTGTCCTCCGGAGCGTGGGTTTCTACACCCGCGCACAATTTTTTCTTACAAACTTCTAATTATCATGGGGATTAAAAAAGACGTTAATCGTTGTAGCAGTTCCCCCCACGGGCGAGATTAAAAAAGTACCGCCCCCTTCGGTGCCGAACGAGAGTCGTTTTCTTGTGGGGCCACCCAAAACGTCCGGTGCACTGCTCATGAATAATTATTATTTCACGAAAGGGAAATAAAAGGAACCACTTCACATCGAGCATAATTTTCTTCAACGGCAGGCAGACGCTATAAAATATTCTTGTGACTCAATGCCTAACAAAGGGAGTTCTTGAAACATCGATAATTTGGTGCTCGGCGCTGCTTGAGCGCAAGCAGTGAGTTGACCTGCACGCACGATTTTGTTCGTTTTATTTGTGTACTGTCTTTGCAGAATCACATCAGAGAGACTGCAGATAGTTTTCAACCGTGAATTGAATTATATACAAATAATTACATTGATTGTCAATGCTGGAATGAAATATTTACAATGTGCGAGAAAACCATGCTGCCTTCGGCCATGCAAGAGGTGTTTATAATTTCGTTACATACCCAGGAACTCCGTAAAAATCCAAAAACAATGAACTTTCAATTTTGACTGAAAAATGCAAATATTTGGTTGTGTGTTTTCCCGTATTGTCATAGTGCGCGTACCGTCTTTCAGTACTCAACGCGTCACTGCTTACGAAACAGCTGACGTCATACGACTGCGAGACTCCAAGGAAGAAGCCGTCCGCCATTAAATATTTCTTCTTCTTCTCGTGCCGAGATATGTAATAGCAACTTTTTTCCATTTTCTTGGTGTATAAAGAACTATTGCATGGTATTGTTTTACGGAAATGTTTTAATTGTTCTTGAGCTGTGTATGTGTGTTTTTTTAAAAAACATTTTATGCAGATTTGTTCAGCAGCGTTTTTTCCTACTCAGGCCACTAGTTATTAATAATAAATGTTCGAAAAGGAGAGACTCATAACTACATATTAAATCAATTAATAATTATCAATAGTTAAGCAGATTTGAAAAGTACATTGATAATTGAAAGAAGTGCTGGTTTCATAAACATTTACGATAATTATTTTCACTATTTTAAAAAGTATAATACAAGGCCTTTAAAGTATTGTAAATCATAATTCGAATAGGTTACAGCAGAAGGCAAGAACCATATATTATTAATGAACCAAACAATATCGTTAGTGGGTTTGAGGTACAAAATATCACAATTCATTATTACTATAGAGCAAATTTCCACAGGCTGTTATACTTCTCTACAATCATTGCACTGCTTTAAGATTAGCAAAGAAAATACGTATTATTCCTCAAACATTTCATTGATATTATTTCGAGCGACAAATTTCCTGACTGTTAAAATATCCTACCATATATCTAGAGAGTTTGCATCCACATTTATTCAATGTAACTGTGTTCAGTATTTGTTTCATAAAAATTCTACAGCCCATAACTAATCGAATCTGAGTAAATATTGCTTATGTTTCTGCTTTCGTAAGATTTGTTGCCGAAGATATATCACGCATTCTTGGAAATACAAAGCTAGTCCCAAAACAGTATATCTGGCATCGGCTGAAAATAATGTACGCACAACGAATTTCGATATTGAGATTAGCTAATTTGTTTCTAAATAAAATACAAATTTTAATTTTTGAACTTAAATGCTCTTTAGAACTATTTCCAATTATAGCGTCAGTCCAATGCCATTTTCATGACCCCGCAGTTCAGAACCATTCTCCTCCAGCACTGCCTGCAAAGATTTCTGCCCTTTCTTGTTTATGCAAGTGGAAACGGCCGTGATGCATGGCATCCTTTGCCCTGAGTACGTTGTCAATCGATGATTCAGTACAGTGGACGACTATAAGCCATGTCTTCCTTAAGGGAAATGGAGACCTTCGCCATTTCGGACACTATGATATAAACAACGGGGGACAACGGCCAGGCTTCGTTCTATTGCTGGCACGCTGGACATCGACCAGTAAATCAGAGGATGCGGCGGTCTCAGGCGCTTCCTGTCGGGGATGGTGCTGCCGCCCGCGGCCGCCGCGCCTCCGCCCCCGCCTCCGCCCCCGCCCACGCCTGCACCCGCGCCAGCCCCCCTTGCACCCGGAACCAGTCAGGAGCCACGTGCTGTCGCCACGGACGGTTGGGCCATGTTGGAGTTCGCGCCTTCTAGAAACACTGCCGTCAATGTAGGTGAAGGCAAATGGTTTCCATGAACTCGAGGGGCATGTTGAATAGTATGTGCGTGAAGTTGGAAATGCAGTTCGAATAACATAAAAATATTCACATACAGTTAATGTTAATTCGTACTCGTAATTTTTAATATCCGCTTATATATGCAAAGTTAATATGCAGTCATATTTATTTCCGCAGTGATACTTTCCAGTATGTTCTGCGGACGATCTGACGTAGGTTATGTTCAGAGTGGATTCGTGATCTGCAGAATTCGCGTGATGACCGCTTTCCACTGAATACTTCAAACACTTACTATAGCGCAGATCCGATGGCACTGCGTTCGACGCGATCTGGCGATCAGAGACGAACTTCTACGTCGGCAGAACGGTGTTTGTTTATTTGTTTTATTTATTTATTTATTTATTTATTTATTTATTTATTTATTTATTTATTTATTTATTTATTTATTTATTTATTTATTTATTTATTTATTTATTTATTTATTTATTTATTTATTTATTTATTTATTTATTTATTTATTTATTTATTTATTTATTTATTTATTTATTTAAAACAGTTTAAAACGTGTGTTGTTTTATGAGGAGGAATACAGTATGAGCAAGGTTTCTTGAGCTCTGGGATGTTTGTTCTAACTCATACACAAGAATTATTAATGAATGTAACTACGAGCAATTTGGCAAAAAAATTATATTAAAATATTTGCTTCCGTTTAATAAAAACTATTTGCAAAGGCAAATCAGCTACAGGTTTAGATTGTTATCCCTAACGCTTAAAATGAAAAAATCGACTTACTTCCAAGATAAAATGGAAAACGGTTATTCGAATATCTACGTTCCTAAAGGAAATCAAGAAAACGTATGTGGATAATGAAGTTGCACAGGTATCAAATGAACCAAATGAAATTCGGCCAAGTTGAGGCATTCAACAGGGACATAGCCAAAATTGTTTCTTTAGTTTTGAACGAAAAGACTTATGGAAAATCTCCGATTATAGTTTCTAGCAAACCTGAACCAAACCTCGCTAATGCTTTAGGAATATGAAAAGCCCTTTCAAACATATCTCAAGTGCTATCAGTCATATCTCATTTTAAACAAAGCTCCCAGCGAGCAGTTTTAAAATTTCCTCTTCATTTGCATGTCAGATATACATGATGATGTGAAAGCGGGAGAGTTAGTTCAGAGCGACAATTGTCGTCACAGCTGTGTCTCTGTGAAGTCCTATCCTGGATTGGATTTCCGACAGTGACACATTTTCGAAACAAGCTAGAGAGCTAGATTTAATTTAGCTGCGGTCTGGAGGAAAACTGTAGGGATCGGCTGCTCTAAACAGTGTTTTTCCGAGCTTTTTTCTCATAATACCGAGCGAATGTCGAAGCAGTACCTTTACAGACGGGCGCGCGATCGTTCTTCCTTCTTCTTGTTTCTTTCTTCCTCCTTACATACACTCGCTTTTGCATGCACTTCGTTACATGTCGGGATAACTGTCGGGAGAGTAGAGTTTGTCCTGATTGGGAGAAACCCTGCACTCCCGTCAGTGAAATTAGCTGGATGGGGTAAATCTCGCAAGCCAACGTGTAGGTCAACGGATCTCACGTGAGGAAGGTACACCGCCACTTCTCAAGATATAACATATTCTAATGGGAGAAATGTCCACAGCAGTTGACACGCACAGAAACACAAAATAATAAAATCCAATTAAAGAGGAATGTCCAGGCATCTGTCCAGTCATTATGATGAAATCGAATGCAGTATCGGGCTGTCCATCAATTACGTAACGCAGATTTGAAGTATTTTAGTAAGTCCTTCCCCCCTTACAACGCTCCCATAACGTGCGGCTGTACCCCCTAAATAATTACGTAACCTTTGCAACAACATTCCCTGATTTACAATAACTGAAAATAAGTTATTTAACAGTAAAGTAGTTTGTATAAACTTTATTCTTATACACATTAAAATTTAAAAAATAAACTCTGAGTTAGTGATGCTGCACCTAACAATAAGATTGAGGAAATATTTGAATGAAGGAGCAATATAGACGAGAATATTTCTCACAACTATCTGAACACGGGCCGTCGTCGTGGATGACGCATGGGCGACAGACTTCTGCCCTAATTTAATTGGATTCCAGAATACATTTTAGGGATAATCCGGAGTAGATGGCCATAAGCAAGAGATGGCCAACTTACAGTTTGTTGGAAAATCCACCGCCGTGCGCTGCCGTACGCTTTGTGTTAAACTTTTGTCATCCTCAGTTCGTTTGACGTTTTTGATGTGGAATAAATGCCTTAATACGATACGTTTATAAGTTTACGTACAAATAAATTCAACTCAAACCGTGTAGGTTCAACAGCTGATTTGTTAAGAAATGCTTAATGCTATGCTTAATGCATTTGTTAAGAAATGCTTAATGCTTAATGCTAAATGCTTAACCATAACATCTTGCTCTCAAAATTACCTTCTTATGGAATTCGTGGTATTGCCCTAGATTGGATAACCTCGTACCTTAAACATCGATCTCAACGAGTAGAAATACCGTACTGGCACGAAAGGACATTATTTACTTATCTCTCCAATTCTTTGCCAATTGAACATGGGGTCTCACAAGGTTCGATCTTAGGTCCTATCCTCTTTCTGTTGTACGTAAACGATATGCCCTCATCTATTAAAAATGGAAGAACAGTTCTGTTTGCCGATGACATGAATGTTCTTTGCAAAAAAGAAACAATAAATAGTACAATTTCAGAAGTTTCAAATTGGTTTTGTAATAACAAATTAATAGTTAACGAAGGAAAAACTGTCTCAATGCAATTTTGCGCTTCAAATCGGCAGTTGTATACTCCATTGAAAATAAATATGCTTTGCCTTTAGGGATGGGACATGATCGTTCGGAAAGCCTTCACGTCCTTAGGTGTGGCAAGGAAGACTCTTGAAAGGAGAGTAAAAACAAACAACGTTAAGAAAGAAGGCATGAGACCATCGTCTGTTCTTGGACCCGAAAAAGAAGAACGTCTAGTCAAGCACATTAAAACAATGCAAGCAAGTGGTTGTCCATTAACAGTGTTTGGTCTGAGGACTCTTACATACACATTTACTAATCAGTGGGACATTAATCATAGATTCAACGTGAAAAAAAAAAACAAGTACGATGGGTTTGGGTAACACTGCTATTTTTTAGGAAGGACAAATTCCTCTACAGTAAAAGCTATTGTGATTTTTATATAAATAATTTAATACCTAAACGTAAAAGGTTGCGACAATTTGGTTTAATGTCATTTTCAAATATTAGGGTTTACGTTTAGGTGTTATATAATAAAAGTTCCATTGAGCTTCTAATATGTTTCAGAGAACGATGTTATTTGACAAGATCATCGTTTGGCACATTCTCATATTACCCTGCAGGAAATGCTTGTTATTTACAACACATTAGCCTATGACATTAAAGAATTAAAATAGACACACAAGTTCTAGAGGAAGGTAAAATCGTTTCTGTAAGATAACTATTATTTATTAAATTTAAGACCCTAGAGAATAAACAACGAAAATATTTATTTTTAAAATATTACTACTAATGCATTACAGAATTTGGATATTGGATAATTCTAAAAAAACTCAATCTGCCAGTGACAACTGCAATCAACTTCTGAGTTAATGACTTCCACCTCTGTTGTTTTTTTTTTCGTTCAGTTACTTTGGTTCTGCGAGCAAACAGTCTCTCGCTTTGCTTCTTAATAATTAATAGCGCTTTTCTCTTTCTCAAACATCACATACAGTTTTTACTCTTCTTAATTTATTAATACAATGTTATTAGTTATTTAATTAATTAATTAATTAATAAGGAATGTCCAAACATGCGATTGAAATGTGGACAGTAACTGAAGGGTGGACATGGGAAAGGGTATAAGTAATACCAAAAGGAAGCTTTGGGGAAAAAGTGAGAGGAACTGGTCGGTACCTTTTCTGATTTCTTTATTTCTTTCTTTATTTATTTGTATCTGCATATCAATCCGTAATATAATGAATATGTAATGCTATTAGTAGCATGAAAGCATGTTTTTCAATTTTTAGCATAATTATTTTTGGAAAAATTGTGGTATATTGTAACCATTATCTCTAATATTGAACATTATGCTCTTCTTTCGTGCACATAGTGTGTGGCCTGAAATCATAAGGGGAAGATTCTTCAAGACAGTGTTTATGTTAAATTTTATTTATTTTTAGAATTCATAGGAGATTCCAGTTTTTTTATTGGTTATTTAAGGTCGCATCGACATATTAGGTCATTAGCGACTACTATTGCTGTTAACGGTATGGTAACTATGAGTATCAACGATATGGTGATGATAAGGGGTGAAAGGACGAACACAAATACAACCATGCCCGAGGCGGGACTCGAACCCGCGACCCTTTGGTTCGAGATCACTACGATACTACTGCCTTAGAGATCTAAACCCAGTAATGCAGCCAAGAGCGTGGTGCAATTCCTGGCAAGGCACCAGACACCGGAGAGAGCACCTGCTGGACGCTCTTTGGTTTCAGAATGATTTCATATGCATCGATATTGCTGCAATATCTGGAATATTGAATGTCATGAAAACGAAAATGTATATTTCTAATATATTATCAGATCTTTTCCGATTATCTGGGGATTGTGCAACCGTGCAACCTAAGCACGAGCCGCCACAGTGAGGTACCATGGTAAGCAATTGTCACATTTCCCCAATCAAGCCTAAATGTCTATCACAAAGCAAACAGCGCTGATTTGCTGAGGCTCAATTCAATGAAAATTACATTTTCCTACCAAATGTATAAGAACTGTTAATGGTTTTAGTCGTTCATCCCATTACAGAAATGAGTGGTTATTTTATTACTACCTCTGGTAGGAAACCCTCAAGGCTACTAACCGAATCAAGAGAGGTGCTTCACGCATCAGCTGATAGAATTATACCTATTATTATGGCACCTTGTGCCGTATGCGATGCGGAAAATCAGAATGGCCAATCCGATGGCAGAGATTGCCAAGGCAGTAGTGTTGTAGTGACCTCGGACCGAAGTGTCGCGGGTTCGAGTCCCGCCCCGGGCATGGTTGAATTGCATGTATTCTTTCATTCACCTATTATCATCATCATATAGTTTCATATTCATAGTTACCATAACGTTAAGTCCAATAGTGGTCGCTTATGACCTAGGTGTTGATGCGAGCTTAAATTACAAAAAACAACAAATAACTCTAAAAGGGACCATTTTCGGTAAGCAAAGTTTTGCGTGAGACGCAAGAAACCAAAATAGATTATTTCTTTTTTCATTGTGTTGAGTTTTGTAAAGAACATTCTAAAAATATTTGTCGCTAATTTCATTTCTTAAATATGTTTATTTTTGAAAATATTGTGATTTTTTTATTTATGAAAGTTTAAACGCATTTTTCTTAAAACTTCTTTTTTTGATAACATACATTCAAACTACCATAATTTCGCCAACTTTTCATATATTGTGAAGATCTTTACACCAAATTGTTAGGGATATAATTGTTTATGATTTGGCATAAATCGCTCAATTTTGAAATTTTGCGACATAACATACGATTGTTCTACAAACTTCAGTGTTAGCGACGCAGACTTACATAGTTTATAAATTGCGTAACGTAGATTTGGAGTATTTTAAATACCTCTTCTCCTCCTGCAACGCGTGGTAAAGTAATTACGTAACGGTTGCGAAAACACCCTCATGTACAATAAGCAAAAATAAATTATATAACGGTAAAGATAACTTTTATAAATTTTGTTCGTGCTACATATTAACGTTTATAATGATTAAAGTCAGAATTAGTTGGCGATGCTGACTGCACCCATCAGTAATATTGATGACAATTTATGAGCGATGGAAGGGCTCATGGGAGAAAAAATCTTACAACAAGCCGTGTTCACGACGTCGTGGATGACGCGCGAGAGAGACAGAGAGATACAGAGAGAGACATGGAGATAGACAGAGAGCGAGAGACGGAGACAGAGAGACAGAGGGAGAGAGAGGAGAGAGAAAGAAAGAAAGAAAGAAAGAAAGAAAGAAAGAAAGAAAGAAAGAAAGAAAGAAAGAAAGAAAGAAAGAAAGAAAGGAAAGAAAGAAAGAATATTTTCTGAATCTAACAGATTCAATCATTATACATTGATGAAAAAATATTTCCTATTTAATGTACTATATGTTTAATTTAAATTAACTTAAATTTTAAACACGAACGATTTGCGTCACGTTACATTTCCATATCAAAAAATAAAATTTCATTTTGTGGCACTTTTACTCTTTCTTATGTCTGCCTATCAAGTCAATTAAGTAAAACTTGTCACTAATACGCAAGTACCGGATGTTAAAATGGCATTGTATTACTCATTAGAGTCTAGTCGTAGGAGTTTCTTCAAAAACGTTGTATCTCATAACTTCTGAGAACTACAGGCGATTGATGTAGATTTCTTGTGAATAAATTTGATTGGCGCAATGCACTCTCGTGTGATCGAGTTGCGATACAAATGTCAGAGTTCTTAATTTTGAGTGATCTCCATGGAATGACAGTGATTTCCTAGCTATCCAAGAACATATCGATCCCAGTGGAATTCCGGATAAAGACTTTTATGATTTGCTTGTCCTCAGATTGAAATCTAGACGCCAACAAATGAAAAAACCTCAACATGTGTTTAATGATCAATTTCACCAAACTGAAAAAAAAAGAAAATGGAAGAGAATTATCTCAACTTCTTAACATGAGACTCTCTCTTGGCCATAAACAGATCCGGGAAAGCTGCGCTACTCTTAATCAGTTCCGAGCAAAACATGGACTATGCAGGAGATACTTATTCAAATGAAATGCAGCTGATTCTGTGTAACGCGATTGTTCTGTCACTCTCGAGTCCATCTCCCATACATGTAGTCAGTGAATGCTAACTACGTGCCTACAACGGAACCTGGAGTGATAACCCGAAATCTGCATAGGAAACTCTGCCATGGATTAACCATTTAGGCTTGAGCATTTGATTTTTCTCATATTTTACTTTTTCCCAGTTTATTGTAGTTTTTAATAATTGTAAATATTATTAATTATTATTTAAGTAATGTCATGGAACAACCTTACGCTAAATAAATTAATAAATAATCGGGGTTGTGGATTTCATATTGCGTACCATATTGAGGTTCTAGGATTCGAGACCCGACAGTGGCAGGATTTTGGGCACTAGTTAGATAACTAGGTCGAATTCAACTGCTCCCTGGTGGAGGACTCTAGCGACCGCCTGATCTGATAGGTAGTTTCCCGTAGTTCCTCCGATCAACACCAGGCGAATGCCGGAACAGTACCCACTTCCTTGCCTTATGCATGTCGGGAGCGTAGATCTTGTCCGGGCTGGGGCGGTGCCCCGCTGGTGGGAGATGCGTGGACAGTGTATCGCCCGACATGTAGGTCGGCACCGGATTTCATCGTCTACCGGGGGAGAACAACGCCACTCAGGTGATAAAACACACACTACACTTACGGGACTAATGACCATCACCGTTGTCACGCTGGAAACACAAAATAATCAATCAATTAATGAAGAGTGTGCCGCTGGAGGTCGATGGCGTCTGCCGGCGCACCTCGGACGTCTCGTATTACGAGGGCGCCACCTTCATACGTTTTCTGGCGGGCGTCGGAAGCGCGCCGGGCGGGTGGGGCGGGGCGGAGGGGGGGGCGGCAGCAGCGGGCGTGGACCCGCCGCCCGTCGCCCGCTCTGGTTAATCTTGCCGCCCCGGATTTCCGGCACGTTACGCCTCCCGTCCCCTCCCCGCCGCCGGCACCCGGCCGAGGGACTCGCTTTATGACCGGCGCAGCCGCCCCGCTATATTCTCTATATTTCTATAAATACATGCAAAGCATTGAATTCGGCCGTGCTGGGCGAAGCGCAGGGTGGACGTGGTAATGATGCAATATTCATGTGTGTTACCCTTCCCGGCGCCGCCGCCAACACCGCCCCCGCGCTCCCGTGGTCCGTTTGTTAGGCGCTGATGTACGGTAGATGTGAAGTTAATTGAGTCGCATGTATATTATAGTGCTCAATCGGCCACTCGTAAATCACCGATATAATGCGGTTCTACATTATACACGAGATACAGGGATGAATTTATTGCAATGTCTTTCTCTCCCTCTCTGTCGGCCGGCTGGCGGTCCCTCTCCCGCCGCGCCGAGGGCGGGCGCGCGAAAGCTGCCGTCCCCGCCCCTCCCCGCCCTATCCCCATCCCGCCCAGTCGTTGTCCCCGCCCCCGCCGCGCCGCGAAGCCGTCCCCGCACTCGCCCGTGCCGCTGGTCGTTTGATGGTGCCCGTGATAACAGCCCCGGAGCGCGTTCGCTGGTTATCGTGCATCGCAGGATGCGGGCTGTTAGTTTACTCCAGTAATCGACGCCAGCGTTTCCCCGAAGTAGTGGGAAAAATAAATTTTATGAAAAAAAAACGCTTCTTTGCTAAAGGCTGTACAGAGCTATTTATTTGTTCCCTGATAACTTCCCGACAGATTGTAGGCAACAATATTTCTCCTTGACCGCAGCTACGTTTTAGATTAGATGGTTCCTAAGTAGAAATGATTTGTTTAAATTGGACTACAGGTGGTGTAAAAGCAGAGCAGAGTAAACTGCACATGCGTTTTTTCTTAACAAGAGATGCGCTCAAACAATATCATTCCTGTAACTGTGTCTTGTTCATTAGATAATGGCAAATATCTTCAATTTCAATGGCTGATAATATAAACAATTCCTTTTTGTAATGTATCTATAATGCAGACTTGCTTAAAATATTGATTGAAGTGTTTTCGCGGGAAGTGTGTAAGATAAACCACATGAAATAAAATTCAATGGTTAAGGAATGGTCATGGTCAAGTCTATTTACAGGAAAATATAGTTTACTATATAATTTAATACTAGTTGTATTAAATAGTTGCAGGTTAAGTGGACGACAATCTATTTACGGTATAAATTCATATTGAAATCGTGATAAAATATAAACAAATAATTCATTTTTCACAGTATATAGAAGCAAAATGAAAAAAAGCAGAAACACAATAGAATCAAATGCAAGTAAAATACATTAGTATGTAACTGTATAATGATAATTGTTATGTAACTGTTAGTTTTACAAACTGTGATTTGGTTGGATCGTTAATTGTTTCTAAATGTTAAATTGTTTGTAAGATGGTGATAAATATAATAATGGTTATTATTATTTTAATTATTATTGCTATTATTATTACTATTATTATAATTGTTATTGCTATTATTATAATTATTATTATAAAATGTTATCAAATAACAACTATCTAATTAAACATTTAAATTACACATTGAGTCAGTGTTGGAGCAATAGGTGTTATAAAAATATTTAATAACATTAATTTAATAGTTATTATATTAAAATTTACGTAATGAAAACACGTTTTTCCCATCTTTTGTACTGAATAGGAATTAAAATAACAAATCCACAATTTCCTAAATTACTTAATACCTAATAAACAAATGTTCGATTAGAAATCAGAAACAGTCTTCTCATCTTCAGTCCTTCGGAAACATGCACATTTTCCCTTGGCAATGATTTTTCAACACGCTGTACAACGCCGATGCCACCTCTCGTATTTCGCGAAATTCTCTTTTATCGAGGCTCGCTACACTGCTAATGACTCGGAGGGATTTATGTCCCCATTTGTGTTTTTTACGAGCGTCGGTTCTCTACCGACGGCTCTGCACCTACCACTGAAAAAATGTAAGCCAAGATTTTCATCTCGTTTCACGCGCTCGGCGATTATTGAAACAACTTTTATATTTGTTTTTTAAAAAAAGAATTTTCGACAAATTTGTGATAGGGCAAATGACGGATGCCGCGTTACACAATTGCCCTCAGCAATTGTATTGTGCCCGAACTTCACTGAATCACTCAAAAAAAGGTTTCTCTCGATGTGAGGAGGGTTCGTTACCGAAAAATATAGGAGGTCGGAGCCAGCAGTATTTCACTAGGCCGTTTGTTCGGACGCGTACTTTTCTGGTTATTGTTCCGCAGACAGATTAAGCTATTGGAAAGAATCACACCCAGAATTGGTTGCAATGAAAATTCCTGTTGTTCGTTTCAGAGGTTGGAAAAAGACGAAAACGTACAGGGAATGGAAATAAAAATGTACCCTAGCTCTTGTCGATTTCTAATTGGTTGTTATTAAAGCTCGAGTGCCTTGCATGCTGTATGCAGTATATTTGCATATTCGAAGCAATGTTGTTATTTATAATATTGTGGAGATATCTTTAATAATGATACACTTAAAAAGTAAATTCTGAAGTTGAATTTATTTTTTTAATATATAGTTTTAACAATTTACTTTTTTCAATTAAACACATTTACGTTAATAGAAAAAAATCGTTTTAATTGCCTTCCGTTTACGTTAACACATTAAGGAATATTACAGGAATCCAGTAATAATACAGCCATTGCCATCTTTTAAAGAATATCCCACAATGCATCTCCTCAAATTACATGACATTGACTGTAGTTCCCTTATAAGTCAATGTTTTGTGGGAGTAATACAAATTTAGTTATTACGTTCCCGGCTATTTACATTGCATCTGACATATTTTGGAATATTCTTACATTTAATAATCTGATATAGAAAATCGACTGTCGAGAGACGAAGAAACGGAAGTTGAAGACTGGTAAAAATAAATGAAAGGAATGCCATAATTCATCAGAATAATGTTAGAAGACACTACAAATCAGTCAGTAGACACTTCAGCGTGATTATGATACCGAAAAGACTGTAAATAATTATTTCATGCATTATTCAGGCATTGTGATTAGTACTGTCCAAGTGATTTCACAATGTCTATTGTCGTCAGCTATCTATTCATACCCACGAAGAAAAGTCAAGACAATTAAATGTAAGAAAGTTTGTGAAAACAAAATAACTTGATTACTTGATTCTATATTGATTCAAAGTTTGAGCAGAGGATACTGTTTACCTTAGTTTGACTAGCATTAGTTATCACTATTTTATCAATTCAATTTCTGATCCGTTTAGAGGGCTTTCATAGAGCAATATCCCTACCGGAATCCAGTGCAAGTTTGGATTGTTTTGCTATCAGAAAAGCTTGAGGAAGGTCGTCAAAGATAAAGAGAATTAAGTTTTTAGAGGAAAGATTAAGAGATATTAAGAATGTGTCGGATATGAATTTCACAAAAGATGGTTACAAAAATCACTGGTAAAAGTATTAACAATCCAGCAATTACAAGAACTTCAGAGTATGAGTTACCACCGGGCCGCGTGTGTCGGGTTGTTAGGGAGCGTGAACGGAGGTCGAGACGGGGTGGGGACAGGGTTGAAACAGAAAAGTGGACAAGTTTGGGAGGGGGGGAGGAAAAGAGGGGTAGGTGGCGGGGTCGGGGACGGGGTCGAATACGGGATCGGAAACAGGTACGGGGTCACGAACGGGTTGGGGTAAGGAGACGGGATCGGGGAAGGGAACGGGGTGGGACAGAGATGGAGACGGCGACGCCTTCAGGGACAGGGAAGGCGGGGGGGGGGCGGAAGGTGAAAGTAACACGAACATGATGAAGGACGGATTTAAGCTTGAGTATGGGGACGGGAAAGAGGATGATAATGGGACAGGACAAGGCGACGACGGGGGAGCGGGAATCTGAGCGAGGCGGGGGGGGTATGGGGGGGATCGGGGGGGGGGGGGGGGGGGGGGGCGCGGGGGGCAAGGAGCCAGCGGCTATCGCTATCGCTATCCGAATGTTCCGTGATTTAATTAATGCGAACTGACCCTCGCTCGATATGGGGACTCCCGCCCCGCGCGCTCACCCGTCCCGTGCGGCCCATGGTCCCCCTCCCGCCGCCCTCACCGCCGCCCTCACCGCCGCCGCCACCGCGCGCTGCAGAATGGCGGTCGAGCTTTTTCCCCCGTTCGCTCCATAAATCACTGGGCTGGGATTGGATCAGTTGTTAATAGGACATGGTGATGGCTGCTACGATCGATATCTCATACTATGGAGGGCTTCTTTCGACGCGCGCCGCGGCGGGGACGGGCGTGCGCGAGGGGCAGGGGTGGGCAGGAGGGGGCGCGGGCGGAGGGGGTGGCGCGTGGGCGCGACGCGGACGCCGCCCCTGCCGGCCGCTACTACTTGTTACGCAAACATCGGCCATAAAACAAAACGCGCACACCGGTTGCTGCGGGGGCGCCCGCTGCCGCAGAGGCAGCCTGCCGGGAAGGTGGCGGGAAAGAGCGCCGAGTCGGGCTTCCATCTACCAGCGGTGCGACGGGGGAGAATGTAGAACTTGCAAACGAACGCTAAACATCAACTACAAACCTTGGCTCTTGCGGAAGGCTTGTGAGTGATTATTAGTATGCTTTTTCGGACTTGTCAAGGGCTTCTCTGGAAACGCTCCAGGCACTGTGAGTAAGGAGACATCGCCATAGTGAAATGGCTGAGTATTCGCTGAATAAACGCTGCGTATAAGTTGGAGATGGCCGGTGGTACTCAATGCTCGTGGAACCTGGTTTGTGTACTAATTTACACTTTCATACTTTATATTTCAATACGTGTCAAGGAAAGAGGTAGTACGTAATTTCGGGGCGATGGAAACCCAAGCTAAGCATTGTCAAAAAAATGTTTGGCAATGAAATGTATTATATCTTTGGCACTCTGAAACATAACGATTGCAAGCATGTTGAACTGAAAACTTAACTAAGATAAGAAATTTTGTTTTTGATCTCATTATAATAAACTATTAATAATATTAGAAGTAGTACGATAAATAAATGCGAAACGAAACAAAAATAGATATTCCTACGTCACAGAATGCACAAATAATGATAAACAATCTATCATTGGTAGCTCTCATATGGTGATATACATTTACGCATGTCGGAGAAGTTTAAACATTATTTAATAATGTTGGCATTCATCTTTATTCAATCGACACACTGCATCATTGCATACATTCCCATGTTAACACCATCTGATTGAAATAATGGCATTGTGTATACGATGAAGCCACGAATAGTTTATTGTTATTATTATTATTATTATTATTATTATTATTATTATTATTATTATTATTATATTTGTTTTCAGAAGTGTAGTACAGTAAGTTTCAACATGTTACTTTCTCAATACGTATTTCAGAGAAAGTTATGAAATACTGAAAAAGTTAAAAAAAATCTTTTACATTAACACTTCGAGAAAAATTTGCCATTTCTAAAAAAAACATTTTACCATTTTTGAAAATCCACCATTTTGGAGTCGTTAAACTCGGAGATAACTTCCTAGGAGATAATTTGAAGCTTCGGTGTCCACAAATACATTACATACACGAAATATACCTGTATTGTAAATATTAATAGCACAGGGAAAGTGCGAAAAACTATATGTATATAAGGTTTTGACATTTGAAGTCATCGGCAAAATGATACTGACGTCATGTGATTCAGTAAAGTTTGTTCTATTTCTACATAAAAGTGAAGAAATATTCGAATCAATTTTTGAGAGAAACGTCTGGCGTATTTTGAAAAATGGAAACCACAAGGTTCAAAATTACACGAAAAATCCATAATTAAAAAAATGCTTGAAATTATTTAAAGAGATAATATTTAAAAAATTCTACAAGGACAAAATTTAACCTCAGCACTGAAAATGTGGTGTTCGTAAAAAAGTTAACTTTGGCAATGTTCGAAAATTCAGAGGTTTAAATAAAAATTGCATGTGTATTCGGTCAAAATATGGAGATAGAATTTACCCTTTTTGATATCTCTCCCTAGTCTTCGAATATGAAAGAGTAAAAATGTTAGAGAATGTGCGAACGTAGAATAGAATGGCACTGTAAGTACACGGTACTTCGGCACGGCTGAACGTGTTCTAAGCAAGTTTAACGGAGAGAGATGGGGTGGCTCGTGCATACTGCTGTGGGTGCCGCCTGTC
Source organism: Teleogryllus oceanicus (assembly GCA_964035755.1). Taxonomy (NCBI): domain Eukaryota; kingdom Metazoa; phylum Arthropoda; class Insecta; order Orthoptera; family Gryllidae; genus Teleogryllus; species Teleogryllus oceanicus. The sequence continues at coordinate 294,717,830 of CAXIVR010000001.1, read as the reverse complement.
GCCGTATTTGGCAAGGGGCGGCCGGTAACACTGCCGGCCTGCGTTGGGATGGGGGCGGAGGGGTAACGGGGCGGCGCGGGGGTGGGGTAGCGCTGGGGGCGAGCGCCGTGTCGCGGACGCGTGACTGACAGTGCATCCGGCGCGTGAGGCTGATGAGGGGGGACGGGGCGGGGGTGGGGCGGGGGCGGGGACAGCGCAACGCCCCGTCGCGACGTGCGCTCCACCCACCTGGGGCGGCCTGGGCGGGGTCGGGGAGGCGGAGGGGGAGGGGCGTTGGTCGCCGCGGCTCGAGCAAACGCTGCAGCTTTGTCTTGGTCGAGATAAAAGCTGAATGGAGCACGCATACACGCTCACGTTGCTCATTGATCCGGCCGTGCACATGTTGCGACCGCCGCGCCGTCTACCCTCTCCCCGCCCCGCCCCCGCCACCGCCACGTCTCGCCCCCGAGGCTCGTCTCGCTTCGGCCGCGTCGGATGCTGCGCGTACGCTGGCGTATCCTGCAGGCACGAGGCGACGCTTTTCAGCCGAGTTAACTAATTCCTTCGCCTTGTCTCTCGTATGTCTCCATATAGCACTTCTTTCCGCTAGCTCTTTTATGGGCTCACAGTTGGACTTAATTGGAATTATTTATAATTGTTTATTTTGTTACTCTTAATATTTCAACATAAACATTTGAATACATCTGGACAATTGCAATTACATACATTAGTTTTCCATACATAAAAACTTCAGATAGGAAACATGTAGAAATGCGGAGAAACTACAAAGTAATTCACCACTTTAAATTGCGAAATGATCTCCATCTGACTCAGAAGATTTAAAACAGTTTCAATGTACCGATTAACAATGAGTTTGCACACGTTGACAGCTAGAAGGCGCTTTTATAGTCTGTATCCTGAACAGTTGACCCTCGCATCGAAGGTTTTCATGTCATGTGAAAGTTCTTTCTGTAAGCCTTAGAAATCGGGTTTAAATTTTTCTTCTACGAATAAGTAATGAGTATGAATGTAAGTAGAAAATACTTCATAAATAATCCCATATGTGTTGAACTATTATTGAAACTTGAGTAGATTCCACTTGCGCACACGTTTTTAAGCATTGGAGAATGTTAAACCCAAAGCTTGAGGGTCAAAAGAACACTAAATTTCACTTACCTCAATGCAGCTCGTGAGAAGATACCACCATAAAAAGAAAAAAGATAGCCACTGAACTAAAAAAAAGAGGTCAAGAACCTCATTGCATTCAGATATCAGTCATGAGCAGAACAATATTCCGTTCCAATTCAAGATATTGATTGGACAAGTCCTTGATAAAATGACATCTTGAATGAAAATGCCTTAGACAATTTCAAAGTTTGTTGAATGAATAATCTTCTTAATCGCCACCCTGAGAGAAAAATAAAATTTTTCTATGTGTTCTTTAAATAAATGTCTTTTTAAAACATTTATTTAAATTCTGCCTTATGTGATATATTTTTGAATGACTTCATAAATACGCCATTGACTGCCTCCATGAGAATAAATAATGGACTTTGTAAACTTGTTAATGTTAATAATCCTTTTGAAATTGGAATTTTTATTCGACTAAATATTTTAAGATAATTGAAGGTTGTCAGAAATTATATAAATCATATTTAATATATGAGCCAAATAATGGCTTGATAATATTCAAGACCAATCACTCTTTTTTTAATATTAGTATGCAAAACGGGAAACATAAAATATCTTCCACAAATTATGTAAGGATTGCTACTCGTGTTTCGAACTATTACTCCATTCTCAGATTCCACAAAATGAGGCCATTATTAGAGCACGTAGCCCCTAGCGCTTTGTATTCACCATCAATAAACAAATTGTAGATTATTACTCTATTTCATGTCGCTTACGAATGCAATTTCAAACCATTGCATTTGATGAGATGTGTCAGAGCAACAACTATTGCCACTGCAGCGTATTGGACAACGATGTCCTTTGGTTCGAATTCCGACGGTGGCGGATTTTCGACATTAGTATGCTAGCTAGTTGAAATTCAGCCGTTGTGTAGAAGAGAATTCTAGAGACTGATTGCTCTAATCCGTACTTTTCTGTTTTTTATCAAAACTAGCCGAATGTTGGAGTGCCTTAACAGACAGGCCACGGACTGCGCGATTCTTCCTTCCTAAACTTTTTTCCTTTTTTCCCCTTATACACACACACTTACGAGTATACTGTGAGGGGGAGGGACCACGTGTGCTGGGAGTCCAGTTGGGAGCATAGGGCTTGTCCCGGGTGAAAGAGTGCCACGTTGGTGAAGATATCTGGAGGAATGCCCCGCAATGCGACGTGTAGGTCGGCGCTTGTTCTCACTTTCCACCGGCGCAGGGACGCCACAACCTTCCACGATGACACGCATTATACTAACGGGTTTAATAACCGTAACATTTGATACACCCGGAAACACAAAACAATTAATCAATACAAATCATTTCTGCTTCTCTCCGCCAATATAATAGATACTAGTACGAACGTAGGAATCAGGCCGTAGCGTACGCGGAACCGAAAACGTTGAACTCGAGACCAGCGTAAGGCCTGAAAGTTCACTAAGTGTTTGTCGTGTAATTGGCTTTTGGTAGCGTCTTGTATTCCTTTGGAACCATCATCCCATCCATAATCATTGAGCTCTTATTATTGCCCTCACGATCACATCATAAACCATACGATGTAAGGTAACGTCAAACCATAATTAGAGCTACCTCTCTCGAAAATCGAGGTCATTAGGGTGTATGCCTCCTCGCTCAGCTATTGTCAGGCTGACCTTTAGATATCACTCATCGTCTGGCATTCAGGTATCCATTTAGGTGTTGACGTAAGTATGAATGTAAGCCTAAACGATCGTAGGCTTGAGCGTATGGATGCGGATAAAGGATAAATGATGGAAGACCGCATAAAAGAATGTACGCAAACGTGTTTGCATCGCCTGGAGTATGAACGTGTGCATGACTTTCCGCAGCAAAATGCACATCAGTTTAGTACGCTATTTTTCCCTTCCTGGCTTCATAAGCGGACGGACGTGGGGGCAGGGTTTCTTGGGAGGCCGATCTTTGACGGGGCGGTAAAGTATGGAGGACCAAGGGGGAGGGCCGCAAAAATGAAACAATTATTTGGTATCTCCCGCGGGGTGCGCTCAACCATCCATATTCATAACACGTGATGATTTGTAAATGCCTTCCCCTCCGCCGCCGCCTCCCCTCCACCGCAGTTGCCGCCTCCCCGCCGCGGCACGCCAGACTTTTAGCCGAATTTACATCAGAACACGGATTTCTGTGATTATACATCGAGGCCAAAGTTATGGAGAAGTTTCCATATTCATGTCCATCAATTATCCACCCCTTCATCGCGTGGGCTACGAGGCTCGCTCGGGAACTCAGTTCAAACAAAAGAACGGCGATATAGGTTTACGTATTATAAATTTCGCAACACCTTATTTTCAAATTGTAAATCTTTTGGTGGGCGGAAATCATGGAAAACGAATAAATAGAACTTGCGGCGTTAATGTTTACACTTCGGCGAGGGGAGAATGAAAAGATGTTGAATGAGTCTCTTTCCGGAAGAGTGCTGAATTGCTAGGGACTGAGAATGCTAGGAATTGAGTTCGTGAAACAAACAGGGGTTCAAAAATACACATTGTGAATCGTCTTAAAGAGATCAGTGTTTATATTTCACAAAATCAAATTAGTTCTCAATGAATAATGTAGGAAGTTTTAGCCGTATACAGATCGATCTGAATGATTTTGCTCTATTTAAACAAAAATTATGGAAAAATAGGAGAAGTATGCTTCTGTTTACATTTGATCATTTACATAAAAGCTCATTAGTCATGGAATGAATATCTAAGGAAAATAATGCTACAAGCAGTAACAATGTCAAATGATATTAAATAATGAAAATCTATACCCAAGTTTAAACACCAAGTAAAATCTTTTCTGGTGCATAACCGTTTTAATATATTTAGAGAATATTTTGAGCTACGAAAAAAATTAAATATATTTTAATAATAACGTTAATTAATTAGCTACAATGCGTAATGTATAATTCTGAAAGAAGAAATATACCTGTAAAAATAGTTATTGAAAAATATTTTTTCGTATTCTCGGTGCAGAAAGTTGATTATTCATGTGTGACGCGTTTGAAGATAAGAGTCCAAATTTGTAGCTTTTTTGCTTTTGCATTTTGATTAGATGGGAGCGAATATTTCTTATAAAATTTGGCCTAAAACGCTCGTCGCTACCTTCATACATAATTCAATTCAATATAATATGTATAATAAAGATCTCCGAAATCAAAATGAAATACAATTTAATTTTGAAGTGAAAGTGGACCCAAGACGCACAAGTCCTGACCCGAAACAGTCCACAAACTGTCAAGAATATGGACACACCAATAATAATTGTAGGAGTAATTCAAATTGTGCTCGATATACACGTAACCACCAATGGTTTCAGTGTCAATTGCCTAAAAATGTCGTCTTTATGTGTAAATTGAACATGAGGGAACTTAGATGCAGGTCACCGTACCAATTCTCGTGACTGTCCGTATTTTACAAACATTTTAGCTCGCAAACCAAATCGAATAATTCCAAGTTACTATTCAAAACTAATTTAAGTAATCCTGTAAATATCCAAAGATATGCACAACCACTAACTTCAGACCCAACATCAAGACTATGAACAGATATATTAAAATTTTTAAAAAAAACCCCAAAAATTATCTCATAACTCCAAGCAAGCATATGACATTTAATAAAGCAATTGTTATTACAACTCTTTATCAACATTGTCTCACATACTAAAATAATTTATACAAACAATGCGCTATAATTATCAGCAAAACCGTGCCCAACTACAATAAATATTTTATACGTTAAGTTCACTTCTAAAGGCAGAAGCAGAACCTCCATAAAAGGTGACCGACATTTATAATATTGTCATGTGTTATTGTGTATTTTAGTTTTGCTTTAACACGCATTTGTAAAGCCTTTCGGCTGAACAGTTTGAAAAAATAAACAAATGAAACTTGGTAGGGAGGTTTATCCAAATACGTGGCCAAAATATTAGTAACAGAATTCTGATGAAGTGTTGCATAAATATGCCAGTTGAGCTCATTATAGTATTTCTTTTGAATTAACGCCACTTTTCTGAAAACTAAAAGGCAGTGCAAGAAAATCAATAATAAAACCCTTCGTGTCAACTGGGTAGGAAATATTATCATTGATACTAAAATTTGATTTCCATTTCTCAAAATTCGATGGGCGTTAGCAGAGATAATACTTGCGTGGGCCGGAGCAGTACCCTTAACAAACGGGCCACTGCGCGCGATCTTTCCTTCCTCTTCCTTATCCCATCTTCACCCTTCTTTACACACACTACATTAACATGCACTACACTAACAAACATACTAGGAAAAAAGTCTGGAGATTAGCGCTTGTCTCAGCTGGGGCTGTGTCCCGTTTGGGGGGTTATATTGTGACCATTCAAACATTCGACATACGAATTCGCCGCCGCCACGGCCGGCCGCCGCGCCGCCGCTGACGACACCAGCTTCTCCAGCAAGAGGGATGTGGAGGAGGTAGGGGGGGGTCTGCCTCCCGTCCGTTGTGACGTCACGGGGGCAGGAGGGAGGCGAGAAATTTTTGTCGTTAATCAGACGTCGTGGAGTGAGGTTATCTTGAGAAAAGGGGTATTTGTATTGTACATTTTGTTTATACATTATAGATTGTGATCAGTGCCTCTGTTGATAGAATGGACTGAGTTGGAAAGACTCAGCTTCTGTTAAATTGAAACTATAAACATTCAATAGAGATGTTTAAAAGAAGACAGAGTGCAAGAAGCTTATGTCAGTGCTGATGTAATTGTCACTACAATAGAGGCTACTGTTTATTTTTGATAAGCAGATGCTGGCGCTTACAAACCGAGTTGGCTTGTGCAATGACACGTAGACCAGGTGATCTGCAACAAAGTGTGCGCAGCCTTCCCAATTTGAAAGCACGGGGTGGGGCAGGCTTGTTGGACGAATCGTGGTGCATACCATTTTCTTCCGAAAAAAAATTTATTACAGAATGTTATTATATTTATTATGTCACTTTAATGTATTGCAAATTATGCATTGATTAAAATTAAGAATGTTATGTAATGAGACATTCATATTTACGCTTCATCTTTGCTTGTATCATTCTCTTAAAGTGTACAAGGCTAGATGATTTATCATGTTGTACTGATCATGTAGAAGCTTTAGTATGATATATTAGAGTCAGAATGTGTTACATTTCTACATTTATTTCAGCACAACATTTAAATTTTTGTACTTTTAAGAATAGGTTCATATTGATATCTGAGGTGATAACATGTGTTTGTCATTTGTAGTTTATTTTCTAGTTTAAATGTCTTTGTGGTGTTGACACGGAGATGAACAGTGTTCTGAAGGACAGTCCTTCTTCATTTTTTGACCTCAAGGTGAAATGTACTTTAAGGGTGATTTAAGAGAAAAATAACCTGCAATGAATGCTGCACTTTAAAAAAATAATAATTCAATTTGTTTTTAATGCTTAAGCACCAGTTTGATAGTGCAATAAGGAATGTGATAATATTGATTAAACATTACATCACTGTCATGTCATTCTTTACTTTTTGAAGTCTGATTAGTGCTAATGTTCAATTCTTGCCTTAGTCATAAGAAAACTAGTAAATGGACAAAATGATTGTCTCCAGAACAAAAAAAAGTTTTGTTTATATTTGAGGAAAACTTGTTTTTTCTCGGGTTATCTTTTGTTTTCTTAATATTGTACAATGTTTGTTCTTTTTTTTATGGGTGTTTATGGAATGACATTCTGTATCTTGGTAAATGCTCAAGGAAACGTCCAATTATAAATGTTCTATGACTACGACTTTGTATTATTTTTTTTTACAAATTCTTCAAAAGGGAGAGCCGCGAATCCATGAATATTTCACACCCAGCCTGAGTCAAAGTCACAGTACCTGGTTGGAGGAAAACTGTGAATGCTGTCTTGTAAACGCTACAAAACCATCATCTTTCCTTATTTCATATAGTGGGGATACACTTATCTTTTCGAGTAGTCGCATGTGCGTTACCCCCTCGCTTGCTCACCCCGCGGGGACTTCGTAAGTGGTACCTCCCGGCACAAGTGACCTCCGAGTGGCCCTCGCCCGGAGAGCGGGCCATCCGAAGACCCACAGCCGCCATCTGCACTTTGACTCCGGGGCCTTCGCCCTCCACACGCTGCGCGCGCGCGGCGCTGGGCCCTCAGCACTGCCCTCGAGAGTCGAGAGGTAGCGCGTGCCCGGGGCGTGCCCCTGTGCCCCAATGCTGGAGGGCAGCCTCTGCGGCTCAGCTGTCGGTGCTTTTCGACGTGCAAGCCATTGCCATATGGCCAAACAGTTTAAAAACAGTATTAGAATAGAACAGTGATCAATCACTTATGGATCGATCACATCATTTGTTTGTAACGATGGATTATTGCCAACGTTCATACGGAAAAGAAAATCCACCTATGTGTATGCTATTTAAATTTACTTTATGAAATAACACTAGAAAGAGTTTGAGTTTTAAAACATTTAAATTTTTGTTGAACATTTTATCACATTGTTTGTATTACATTGTATAATAGTTTCAGGTGACTTCAAATTATCAGGTGCAAGTATTCTCTTTAGAATAAAACGAGAATCATAATAACGATTCTATGAAGGAAATGAGTTATCTTTGATTCACTAGCCCTCTAGCTAATGAGTTAGAATGCCATGTTGCAAAATAAAACTCGTGCTACAAAATTATTTGCGCATACTACTAACATTTTTGAAAAATTGTACTAAATATCCTTATTTAGAGATTTGCCTTTGAAGAAAAAAATGTATTGTGGATAGAAATCACTGTCTTGAATAGCGTAGAAAGACGCCGAAATTTTTTTAACTAGTACAACTTTCGAAATTCATAAAGTTCAATATTAATGAGATTTGCGCCGTTTTCAAACGTATTTTCCTCTATCCGAGAGAAAAGTTTAGTCCAAAAATTTAGACATGTTTTTGAAAAATGTTGAAATTTCAAATATCGGACATGTTAATATGTAACTACATGAAGGAACAAGATGTATCTAGTCCGACAACATCAAATCCCTTCAACACAAGTTTTCTAACGAAAATCCGTTACTTTCCACTGGAGTATTACGATAGTTTCTCTTTACAAAGCAAGTACGCAGTAGGCGAGAAATAAAAGAGGTGGCGATTCTGGCTTGTCTTTAACATCTTCAATAGATAAAATAACATTTGCTATTTTTATTTATAGACATTCGTATAAATGTAAAATTTGCAAATGAGAATTACCATTGATATTTTTTATAGTTTAAAATTTTATATTCATTTATTACGTACTATACGTCACATCATGCTTTTCAAAATGTGTTTTGTCCCCATGTGTCACATCAATATTTATCTATAAACGGATGCTCGATTTTTTCTTCAAATGAACATGTAATCTGTGCGTTTGATATTTTCATTTGGCATTATTGAGTGCATAGTTGGGCCCTCCTCTGCAGCCGACCGCCCGGTCGCCTCCGCGTCCGACCGGAAACACTCGTTGGTCCGCAGCCTCCCTACAAGCACCCGGGGATCTGAAGGGTCCTCCTGTTTAGTCTATTTACAGGCCATGCCTCTCATCACGGCTGCTTCGTGACGTTGAGTAGTCTACTTAATGCTGGAAATCGGCTCAAGAGTGACGGCGTCGGTTCTTCAACGAACCGTTCGCTTGCAGCGACAGTTGCGGTTCACGCTCGGCGCATCTGTCGCGTGTAGCCGAGTGAAACAAACGCAGTATGCTGTAAATAGAGTAACTATCACACATTATGTATATATGTATGTATACATATATATATATATATATATATATATATATATAGATAGATAGATAGATAGATAGATAGATAGATAGATAGATAGATATGCGAAATGTACATGACCATGGCTAAGAACCAGACTAAGACCAGACCAGACCAAACCAGCCTAAGTCCATTTTACTACATTTTTTAGGAGAGTGATTGAATGTTTTTGAATGTAATGTGTAATTAAGGCAGGGGCCTGTTGAACACTTACGGCATGAAATGTTTTAAATTTGATTTGATGCACACATATAGCCAGGGACATATATCACAATGAAACAGAAATTCCATTTTGTTAAAAAATTTGACGTAAAACAGTGTGGTTCTCATCCATTGATATATACGAGTGTTTGATATATAGATTCTAATTTCTTTTTCATTATCACTCTTGCCATTCACAAAAATCTTCCTAAATGAAAATTCACGTGCTCGATTATATTCTGCACTCGTTTTCAAATGATACAATTACAAATGCTTCGCTTTTTATTAAACTTTATTAAAATATCTCAGCTTCACTTTTTAGCACGTATAAACAGAATTCTGGCTGAATTCGGAAAGCCCTCACACGCGCACACACACATATTCACTACACTAGGTTCATTATGCTACGCGTTGAGAATTCTTTCAAATTCAGTCAGCCTTCATACTGCTCGTTGTGTATATTTCGCGAATGTTCATTCCCGCCTGAGATATGGCATAATATTCTGGGAAAATACATATTATAGTTCCCAGACTTTTAGATTACAAAAACGAATTGTACGAATAATAACAAAATTCCACCCACGTGATTCTTGTAAGCCTCTCTTCATTAATCTAGGAATTTTACCATTACCTTGTCTGTTGATTTACGAATCAGTGGTTTTGTCAAAATGACTTGCTTTAGGGCGGGAATATATTTTCAGAAAATGCCGAAGTCTATAACACTCGACGTAGAAATCATATTCATCTGGTGACAGTATGAACAGCTCATTACAAAAAATTCACATACAATACATGTACATTATTTTACAACACTTTGCCAGATGACATTAAACGATTAAATTCCATAGAAATGTTAAAATCCAAAGTAAAAAAAAATAAATTTTACAATATAACATTATTTAACATTTGGACTGTATAAATGTGTATAAACAATCTGTAACAAGTATTGTACTGCAGCCTCCGGGTCAATGACCCCCATCTCGATCAAGTTTTTCGTCCAGTTTCCCTGATCCATTGAGCAAATGCTGAGATGGCCCTTTGTTTTACTTCTGGACATAAATGTAACTCCATCATTTGTGTACATCTTCTAGAATTCATTGGGAAATATAGTTATTCAAATTATCGTTTCCATGTTGTTGCGGCAGGAAGTATTATTCTTGGACGAATGACATCATGGATAAGAGCCCAAAATTGATTGCTTCTTTATCCTTGAAAATATATTTTATTACACGAGATTTTTTTTTCCAAATTTATGTAGTATATGACTCAGTGTAGGGATCACAGAATGTTGAAAATATGCACAGAATTCACTTCTCCCCATAGCACGTCATACGCAGTTTCAACTGTTTTTTGACGTAAAATAAATAAATAAATAAATACCACTACCACACATGTTAGATGATTAGAACGTGTACTGGCAGGGTTGGTGCTTCATTGGGGGAGACCCGAAGAGCGAAATGCCCCGCAAGCCGGCGCGTAGGACAGAGCCAAATCTCTTCATCCAGCGGGAAAGAAACACTGCCACGTCCTACATAAAACATTTACTACACTAACGGGACTATCGACCGTAGTACTTTACGTGCTCGGGAACATGAATCAATTATTACCTTTAAATTTAATTCCCTTAGAATGAGCGCACGGCAGAGGGAGGTGTGGCCCCAAGCTATTAGGAGGAAAGGCTATACGGGTGCAGCAAGGTGAATTCGTCGTAGGCCACATTGTGAAAACATTGTGTTATAAAATTAATTTATTATTAAATAGTATTTAATAAGAAAATATACATAGTGTTAATATTAACCATACATAAAATTATTTCTTGCTCCCTTTGTCGCTGAAGGGAACAAAGCCACTGGGCCAGTTTGCAGGGCCACACCCCTCGCAGAACACCACTCCACGTAGGACGCCGCCTGCTTTCATTCCCGCTTTCGAGGTAACCTTTAGACTCTCCTAGGACAGACACTTCACTGTATTTTGCGAGGTAGCCCTTGATCCCACCTCGGTAACTCGGAACTTTGACCCCACTAGAGGTCGGAGAGGCAGTTCGTCATTGCGCCGTTCCCTTGTAGCCTGTAGGCCCATTACTTATAATTTTTATCCCGAAGGTGGTATGAGATGAATTGAAAGAAGAGGATCCTAATCTATACATGGGAGATTCCCATCATGCCATGACACAGAAGCGAACACCCACGTCTTTGGCGGGATTTGAACCCACCGTCCTTGGAACCGAGACTTATATGGCGTGATTGCCTCAGCAATCCCGTTTACCCACGTGGCTGGTTTAAGGTTTATTTAAAATATTCATAATTTTATGTGAAATAATCTAGTATGTACATGTATGTTGTCATTATTTGAATTACTGATGTCGTGATTATGAGTTAGATAAACGCGTACTTTTTATAGATGTTATAAAAGTACCTTGTATAAGAATATTAAGTTTTTCCTCTGATTAATTCAAAACTTTTCGAGTGTAGAAATTCCGTTTAGTACACAATTATTCTTCGTCAATAAACTTTGAAATATTGAGTTACGTCCTGACAATGCATTACAATTTGTACTGTTTCGTTTCTCCCTTTGCTATGACAAATAATTTTCAATAGAATGTTTTGCATGTATTGAAGAAACACTCCTTATACTTTTACTTCTACCTTTACACCTTTTACTTCTACCTTTATACTATTTCAAAACATAAATATGTGAATACTTGGGCGCCAGTTTACAAAATGGAGATAAATAGTTAAGATTGAAAATGAATGGAGAGAAACTATTAGGAAAATCTCTTGTCAAAAGTTGAGTCACCACTATGTCCCCAACCAATTTACATTTCCACCCTTTTTTAGCATTTTTGTTTGTTTTTCTGCAAATCTTTGATGCCAACAGATTTTCATGACTTGGGGCGGATTTTGATGACCGAAAACATCGCCAAAAATGATCAACAAAATGCTCTTAAAACGTCTTTAAAATGCTCTAAAAGCAAAGAAAAATTATATAAATATTGATCAGAACCAGTTCAGATGAACAACTCAAGCTGATGGATATGTCGCTGATGTAATCGTGGCTTCTTCCTTTCGTTCAAGTAAATTCAATTTGCAAATTTTTGCTTTGATCTGTTCTTAAAGAGGAAATCTTTGTTGTTAGTTATCCCAAAATCGGCCCAAGTGAGAATGGCGCTGATAGACGTCACGGTAGCCTTGGATTACATACTCACAACGGCTGACATTATAATTTTTATGCGAAGAAATCAAATAGGCTAGTCAAGGATTCTGTGGAGAACATTTGTTGTATCTCGTAAATATTATGTAAAGCAAGTAGCATTAAAATCCGAGAAAGATGCTTTAAAAATGATGGAATTGTTAAAAAACTTATTAGTGGAAATCGAAGAAGAATGCACAAAAAATTAGAAAAATGGGTCATTTCCTTTTGTCATAACATAAAATGAATGTATATACTAAAATGTATTGTTCTAAAGTAAAAGGGAAAAAAATGACATTTCATTAAAATCTGCCCCTTACATTCCTGCCCCTCATTACATTTACGAAACAATATGAATTTATTCATTTTTATGAAATAGTTGCATATTCGCCGGCAAGATGCATGTTTTTCCGATCGTGGTTCATTCCATCACATTCTGTTGTACCACGCGTCGCCCCCACACAGCGAGCAGGCGCTCGTTCGCAGGCTGCGGCCGTCGCTTTGTGCGCGCGGGCGTGAGGCACGGCGACGGCGGCGACAGCGTGCGCGGGGGCGGCGGGGAGGAGCGGGGCGTCGAGGGCGGCGGGGGCGACGGCCTGCCTTTGCCGCCAGCGGCGGCTGCTGCTGCTGCCATAATGAAGTGCAAGCAGGAAGGGGATGCAGCGGTAGCGGAAGGGCGGCGCGGGGGGCCACGCCGTCAGCCAAATTGTCCCTTCCGGGGAACCGGGCGGCCGGAAACCGGGCAGCGCCGGCAACCGTGGCCCTCTCAATTCTTCGCTGCTCCTTTCATCCCGCCACTCCCTCCGGGCGCGCTCGCCCTCGCGCACGCCCCCTCCCTCTCCCCCCCCCCCCGCCCGCCCCCTCGCCGACCACGCCCCCCGACGAGTTGTCGTCTCGCCTTGGCGCGTCCCTTCTCCACCTTCTGACGACTTCGCGGCGCCGGGGGGATGCATGCCTCCTGATCCCGCTGCGCCTGTCGTCGCCCTCAGCGCCAATCGCTGTGTCCCTTCTTCTCTTTTTGTTTTTGTCCCCGCCTCCTTGCCCCACTTTCCCACACTTCTTTCCCGGTTCCCTAGTACTAAACCATGCCGCACACACAAGTATGTTTTAACACCAGCTTCCATTTTCATCTCAGTAAGTTCTTATCTACTCTAGTTCTTCTATTATATTTGCCTAAACATGTTATACCTCCCATAGAGGATTTGGACTGCATTCGTAGTCTTTCTTATATTGCCAAACCCAACGCTTTATAAAGTGTCACAATTTCCACCTACACACATCTCCCCCTCTTCGCCGGTGCCGCCACCATTACCGTTGTCACCCGTCGTCCAATCTCAGTCCTTCGCTTCCTCCGCCTCCTGCGCTCCGTCCCCCACATCAGCTCCCCCACACTTTCCGCGACGGGGCGCCCTGCGTCTCTCGCCTCGCCGAAACAAACCCTTAGAGGGAACTTTTCTTCTTGCCGCGACCCATTACCCCGGGCGAGCGCGGCGACGCGGGGGCGGCTCAGGGACGGTCTAAGGGCGGCCCGCGGGAGGGGGCGGTGGCGTAGCGAGGGGGGTGGTCCGGGGATTGCCGGAGGCGCCGGCCGCCGTTCGAAACCTGAAGATGTCCACCCCGCCGCCGCGACGTCGTCTCGCGGTAAACTATGCGCGTTGCTTTAATTGTGTTACGTGTTATTTCCCGTCGTTAGGCGCTGCGTGGGCGGGCGAGGGTGGGCGTGAGCGGGCACGGGGGCGGCCATTGAGGTCGTTAGCGCTAGGGACTGCGCTGCGAGGCAAGAGGAGAGAGCGAATCTCTTCCGACGCGTCGAATCTTTGCCCCAGGGAGGGTGTGCGAGGACAGGTCGCCCTCGTTTGCGCTCAGTCCGCCGGCTCCCGAAGGAGAATGTGAAGAGACGAGTTGAGACGAGGTTTGAATGGTTTCAAAAGAAGAATTATTCGGATGACGCCGAGAATGGTGTTCTGACGGAGATAATGGCCGGTGAAGTCTATATATAAAGCATATGAAGAGGTGTATGTGACTCTGAATCCTTCGTTCGTTGTTGATGGGCTGCAGATGTAGTTAACCAGTCATTAACATTTGGAGACCGGTCATTAATATTTTAGACACAACAGAGAGAGGTCTGTTGAAATCCACCAATTCCTTTAATTAAGAGCACTTCTCAACAAAATTCAATATAAAAAATTAGAAATCGTTTGAGAAATCCTCAACCATAATCTAGAGGTAAGTTTCTCAACAATGATTTCCTCATTTATTGAATTGGATGTTGTAAAGACAATTTTTTTCATTCAAAATAAGAAAACATATTTTTTTAAAAATTCCAATTTAATTTTCTTAAAATCAATACCGAATTCGTGGCGACAATTTCACTCTGATCACTCTTTAACTTTTCTCCACGGGTGGATTTTGTCGTAAAAATGATTTGATTGTCGTAAAAATGAAAATGTTAACGGCAGTGAGTTGAGACTGCCGCGATTCTATTCAGAAATACTCAATCTTTACTTTCACACAAAAAAAGACAAGAAATGTTGAGAATACACCTTTGGAGGAGAGTTAATTTTTATTGCTCCCGACCAGAGTGAAGTCATTATTGCAGCCATTATAAATAGTTTTGGTTCTCGGGAGGTTGCAATGATGTTCTGAGCATCCGGGCGCTAGAATTCATCTTCAGAGATCATCTAAATTCGATCTAGCTGACAAGGTAGTGTCGAAAATCTGGCCACCGTCGGGTCCCGAAACTTAGGACCCAGTCAGAGGCACTGCAGTGACTTCACAGCACCTTTATTGTTAGTTTATAATATACAGAACAATTGTAACCAGCAGCACACGTTACACTACAACACACGTTACCATCGTGCGTAAGGCGGAAACGAAGCGTCTAAAGGCTTTAAGCAAGTTTTCGGGTCCGTAAGTAGACGCTAGTAATGTTTCTTCTAATCTCCAAAATGAAATGTTTCGGACATTCAATTAAATACCCAAAAGTAAACCTCACGGCTTGGACAGGGAGAGGTTAGTTAGTTTGTTAATGTCTTACGTGGCGACACCCGGGAAATCAGGCCCGTTCTTCCGTCTTACCACGGAAATTTCGCAAAACTCCTTTTACCAACTAGCGGAAAAAGAAGGTATTAATCGGGCGACAAAATTGGTGATTTGAATTTAGCTCAGACGCTTTTTTAGACTTTCGGATCTTTTACAAACAGCAAATATACAATATGGGACAGCAGGCGTTTCCCTCCGAAGGCAGGCGTACGGAGGATTCTTCGTCCTTAAAAGTCCACGGCTTTGATCGGCCCGCACACTTGGGTACAGCAACCCGATACGCTAACCATGGCTCAGGGCAACAACTAATGTCACTACAGTGGATCTGACCTGGGGAAGATCACCGCCACTTCCCAAGGGAAACAAGTACTACACTTATGGGACCTAATGACCATGAATCGCCCGGAATCATTAATAAATACTCAATTAACCCACTCTGTAGCTCTGAAACAGTCGAAGTTGGGTTCCAGCATGGGAAGCAGGGTTCATTTCACTTTTGGAACAAGGATTTACAAAGGGCGGATTATTCGCAGGGACCCAACATTTTTTTAATTTCTCAGACTTACAATATCTTCTGCAGTATTATTGGTGGAGGGCCTTTACTTGCTGGCTTTCGCAACAAAAGCAGTCTTGATTGGAATATTGGGAGTTGTTGCAATTGGATAATATTAATAATATTGGCAAAAATTATCAATAATATCTCAATGCTAATATCAAGATATACGCAATTGCATAATAACGATGTGGTGGTGAGTCGTTATCTTTCGCACCATGTTTACTCATAGCAACCCAAACCACATATGAAGCTCGATTTAGCATAGCACTTAGGTAATGGACAGACACAAGATTAATCGACGTGTTGTCAATTCCAGCTGGGAATAGTGATTTTGCTCATGATATCTATTGAAAAACTATTTTGAATAATGTGTAGTTCATAAAAAAGGTGAAAAATATTTACAATCTCCTTTTTAAAGCCCGAATTGTCAACTTTACTGCTTTATTTCGCCACCATTTACATTTGGCGAGATGTTAAAAGAAATACACAGTGTACACATACGTTACATTTGTTACAATTTCAAAAGGTTTTGTCAAAGTCAATGAAAAATGCATGCACTGAGTTTTGTCATTAATTGTATTTTGGAGCTGATAGAAAATGGTGTGCCATATTTGAAAGTTCTTGTTCCATTTTGTCTCGTTTGAGTGATTTGCAGAATGTTTTGTATGTATATGTATGTATATGGCGTTTTGGGACGGTAGTCCGACTTCGCCGGTCAGCTACCGGTGTACCCCTTGCCTGGGCCTAGTTAAATTTCCAATGTTTTGAAGCAAATAATTATGATAAGACGATAAACATCACTATTTGTGCCGAAAAGTATAAAAGTTACAAAGTCGAAAAATATAAAAAAAAGTGTCCAAAATTTTGTGAAACCTACACCAACGGCATATAATCAGCAACTATAATAGATAATCAATATTGACGACGATTATTGACGAAGTTCCTTATAACTTCTAATCGACTATTACATTTCCAAAAATTGCTTCAACGAGAAAATAAAACCATAGAATGAAATGGAGGTTTCATTAGTGGGAAACATTCTCATCCACAATTAAACAGGAAAGGAAACGAAATAAAAATTTCTACGGTAATGACATTTTTACCTACGACCTTTTTAATTATCGGAAGAGAATATTGTAATCTAAAACCTATTGAACACCAAATAATACAAACAGCCTCAACCCAATTTTTTTAACAATTAAGGAGCGTTCAATATTATATTAGAAAAGAAACGAAGGTGCTACATAATCTGACGTGAACAACTATTCTACGAATTGGCATGTCCAGGAAAATAACCAACTATTAATATAACAAATAAAAAAATATATAAAAAAGTAGTAAAAAGAATAATAAAATATAAATCAATTAGGGCCGGGAAACTCAACATAAAGCTGGCTGGAGTGAAAACAGAAAAAGCTAGTGGCCCAATTCCTTGACAATGAGGAGGAAAAAGCTGATGATGAGGCTGGCGTAGAAGAGAGAAGATATCCTCAGTCTCGTATCCTTTGGAGGGGACCACGCCCCCGCGATTCCCTCCCCCGCTTCCGCCCCGAGGACGCGAGGGCGCCGCAGATGGAACCCTGGAGCGCGGCCGGGTCGCGAGCGCCGCCACGGGCTGCGGGCGCCGGCCGAACAGGTGTCCGGATGGGCGGATGGGCGGCGGCGCGTGGGCGACCACCAACGCGTCCGGTAGCGGTGTGGCTGGGTGCGCCGCCCCCCCCGTCCCCCTGCTCTGCCACCCGTCGCCGGCGCCTTCCCTGTCGTCACCGCCGTCGACATTGTCGCTGCCGTCGCCGCCATCTCCAATGTTGCTGCCGTCGCTGCCGCCGTCGCCGCCCTTACTATCGTCGCCGTCGCCACCGTCGCTGCTGTTGTTGCCGGCGCCGTCGGCGGCGGCGGCGATGGTGTATCAGTAAGCGTATTGGTCTGTTACACCCAAGTTCGTGGGTTCAAACCCGACCGAAGCCGTGGATTTTTAAGGGCGAAAAAATCCTTCGTACGCCTTCCTTCGGAGGGGAAGTAAAGCCGGCTGTCCCATGTTAGTGGATTTACTGCATGTAAAAGATCCTCAAGCCTAAATGAAGCCTCTGAGCTAAATTCAAATGGCCTGTTTCGTTGCCCAAGTAATACCTTCTTTCTCACCCAGTAGGTGAAAGAAGCGTAACAAAATTTGCGTGGTCAGACGGAAGAGCACGCCTCATGGCCTGAGTCTCGCCACGTAAAATAAGGCATTCATCTCCGCCTTCCCCGTCGCCGCCGCCTTTCCTGTCGTCGTCGACATTGTCGCCGCCATATCCGCTTTCCCCGTTGCCGCCGCCTTCCCTGTCGTCGCCGCCGTCGCCACCGTCTGCAATGTTGCTGCCGCCGTCGCCCCCTCACCATCGTCGCCGTTGCTGCTGTTGCTGCCGGCTCCGTCGTTGCTACCGCCGCTGGGGGAAACGTCGCCTCTCGTCTCAACGGGCGGCGTCTCAACGCGTGGGTGGAGTGCTATCGCCACCGGGGATCAGCCAGCGGAGGTGTCGGCCGCGTTCCCCGACGCACAATGGGCCCGGGCGATCGTCTTCAAGGATACATCTACTGGGCGCCGTTCCCAGTGCGCAGGAGTCGATAGCTCACTGGCGCTGACTCCCATGTGTGCGAGTTCAACCCATTGTCTCTAGTCATCATCAGAGCTCATATTTACATGCAACAACTTGTACCTCAACATGTACTACATACATATGAACTAAAAGTGTACCAAATATGGAGTTAAAGTAGGATCTAAAAATTTACTAAAATGACAAAAAATTTGAAATATGTAAATGAAACGTTTAAGATTCATAAATTGTATTGCTAAATTAGAATTAATATTAATCGTAGAGCAAAATTTACTAATTTCTTGAACTAAAATAGAACATATTTGTATCGCTGGAATTAAGTTCCTAATCTCCTGACAATCGACCATTTACGAACAGTGAGTAAGAACACTTTATTTCAAATATTCAATTCTGAAACTGCATCGTTTGTGTTAATATTGGTTTGTGGTGTGTAAAACACCACACTCATCAACAGAATAAGACTTAATCTTGAACCTCGCACATCATGAGTTAATTCTAGATCTTCTAATATATCCAATTCACCACTTGAAATTTAACTAAACGTTAAAAATAAACTTTTACAAATAAGTTTGAAAGAATATGGAGCGTATTGCAAATAAAATATTAAAACATGCTACATATGTGTGTTTACCCCAAACAGATAAATATGTTCTTTACCTGGAAATATGGACAAATATGGATTATCCAATGCGTTTCCTACGTAATAGCTAGTGTCAGAGGGAATCTTCTCTCCATGCTCTTCTCTCCTTTCTCAATGTTTTCATTTTATAATAATTTATTAGAAGCTCTAATTCAGGGTTCACCAAAATGGCCGATCGGGAGCAAAGAGCTGCAACTAGCAGTCAGAGTGCAAGGCGCGAGCAATAGCAAGAGCTGTGTCTGTTCAACGTCGCGAAAGGTACTGAAAGGTAGGACATCTGTACATCATCGAAGAAGAAGACGCAAGCATGTCTGGCACTAATAGTCCGGCGAGGTTTTGAAACTTGAATGGGAAGAATTATATTTTATTTTTTAAAACTGGAGATAATATAAAGTGTTTGCTTAGCCATTCAGTTTTTAACCGGTTAAAAAGTTTAATCCAATGACACACATAATTTTGCAACAATATATGCCACGAGCGCCAATAAGAAACGTGCAGGGATTGTAATACTTTTAAAAGAAGCTCTTACATGTCATTGTTATTTTTGTTATGTTAATTATTGCTTAGTAAGGTTCTTATTTTTACTTGAAATTGTTTTTGTTAATTTTTTTACAGGATTGATTTAGAAAGTTCAGTTTACATAAAACTTTTCATTTGCATTGTTGACTTACATCTAATTATTATAAACTAAATCTAAACTACAATTGACGAAGGGACTCACCGAGCACCTCTAAATGTTACTAAAATTTGTAAAAATGTTCAGAAAAGAATGGAAAGGATATCTGTTTTATATTCTGGTTGGATTTTCATTATATTTTCCTATATTAATATGTCTATTTTGATTAATGAGGGGTAGGTTGGAATAGAAGTTATTGGCGAGGAAGGCTATGTGATGTGCGATCGGTTTTAGATTAGGTTCCTGGTGTAATTTCTTGGAAATGAACCAGGGGGCGTGGGTGATAATTCTTAGATATTAGTTCTGAACAATCTGAATTTTGTTGATATTATATTTAGCAGCATTTGGCCAAGTTGGACAAGCGTACAAGAGAATAGAATGATGGTTTTATATAAGGTGATACCGCTATTTCTGGAAAGTTTACTGTTATTTATAAGTGGTTTTAACTGTATTATTTTGGCTTTGGCTTGTTAGACTTTGGTATCTATGTGTATTTTCCAGTTGAGTGAAGTATCCATGTGGAGATCTAGGTATTCAACGGCATTGTTATAAGGAGCCTAAGGGATTGTGTTGTTCATTTTAAATTGCATGGGGAAGGAATATAGTCTAAAAGTGAAGACTCTAGCTGTAGATTTCGAGGGGTTGATTTTGATCTTCCATTTCGTTACCCATATTTGTATTTTATTTAAATGAGATTAGATTTCGATAGCTACCTAATTAATTGAGGAGTGGGACATGTAAATTAAGGTATCATCTGCAAACTGGACTAGGTTAGTTAATCTTGATGTAGGCATATCGGCTGAGGTAGACCGGCTGTGATAGACGAACCCATAGGGATGCAATACAACTACGCAATTATGTACTTTTAAATTGTCGGTAAAATAACTGTTAGACACACACATTTACACAATTTGTAACATTTCAGCCCTTCCATTCGAGATCTTAAACAGATCCCGAACATTACACGATATGGAGCTAGTAGCTGTAGCGTGGGTTACTGATTTCTCAAATCTATGAATTTGTCCTGTACATGTTTCCCAATGCTTCTTTGTATCACGGTATTATAAAAGTATTAGAGAATTAAAGTTTATGTTTGAAAACAACTTTATTATGATGTCACGAGTATTTGACATCTCTGCGAAATATAGATGGTCGGATTTGAGTTTTACCCCCCACACACGTTTTATTCTCAATTATTAGCGCCATTTATAACACATACGTCTTATAATATGTGCCATAAGATGGCGTTCCATGATCAATTTCCCACAACGAAAAAGGTCATTTTTAATGCTCGTATTCAAAAAATATTTTCAGTTCTTCACTTACCCATTTCAGCACTTCATTTGTCAATAGTCTATAGATATATTCTTTTCCATCTTTCCCCATGCTCACCTTTCAAAAGCTTCTAATCTCCTTTCCAAATCTTTTCCTAACGTAACCAAATATAGGCATTCTAAAAAAACGCTTCTAATTTTGTTAAATTACGTTTATAATGGCCCGCACAAAACTATTTTCTTCGTACTTACTTACATGACAATCCCGTATTTTACCTCTTGAATACAACGCATTTATTTTCTAACTATGCCTCCAAGATATTGAAAACATTGTTCTCTTTGGTCATCGGTAGTGGTCTTCGGCTCTTCTTCGGTAGTGGCCAAAATTTATTTAGGAAGGTTGTTTCTCCTCTTTGCAATCTCCACTCTTAGCCCACAAAGTGTTCCTCTTCCAGTACGCAGAGCTATAATTCAGTTTAAATATAGAGACTTGTAACTAGCTCACCTGGACGTGGTTATCCAATCGGGAGCTTCCTTCCAACTTGATTTTTGGTATGGAAGCTCCCGAGAGGATAACGCGTCCCAGCTGATCGAATGTCAGAAATCATTACATTTAAATCGGAGAAGAAGCGGTAATTGGACGATTGTTGTTGGTAGTTTAGAAATGAAAAGGCTGGCAATGCGAGAATAAAGCAGAGAACGTAATAATAAGAGCCGTATAATGCATCATCCCTATTGTAGTACCGTATCCCTGACGGGAAGTTGGAGATCGAGTCCAACAGATACGTAATGCGCCACGAAAACAAGCGGTTTTGGAACCTAAGAGCCCTGGAACGAATCGATTGTGTTAGCAGCGGACTGTGATGTTGAAAAAACGTAATTCGATCCTGGCACATGCATTTTACAAGCCACGACGCGCTCAGCAATTATATCTGCTGAAACTTCACAAGAAAATGTGCGTATTTTGTATTTGTCACCCAAATATCACATGCAAATTTTAAACTGTTTTTGATGAAAAATGAATAAAAATGATAGTTATGTAGTAGAGACAAATATTTGCCAATAGAAATACTATATTCCTGCATATAGTAATGTCCTTTGATGAACATATAGTGATTACCATAACAGGTAATATAGGGGGTGAAATTATATTCCCAAACACATAGGAAGAATGTCGGAAGGTGGTGGATTTTGGACAATTCCTATGTAGGTCGTTGAAATTCAGCCCGTGGCTGGAGGAGAATTCTAGCGACCGGCTGCTCTTCAGCGGTCGGTAGTTTTCTCCAATAAATTACCAGGCAAATGCCAGAGCAATGACCTAATAAAAGAACCACGGACCTCGCGCGATCTTCTCCTTTTAAACACACTTACACTTACGTACACTACACTAAAACACATATCGGGTGTCCATTCGGAAGTTTTGACCCTATTCTGATTGATGCGGTGACTCGCTGGAGAGATACATGGAGGCGGAAAATCCACAGTAACATGACATAGGTCGGCACCGGATCTTACTATCCTGCGAGGAGGAACACAGCCATCTCCAGTGATAAAGCATTCACTACACTAATGGGACAAATTACCATAGCATTTGCCATATGGCGGAAATATCAACCAACCAATCAGAAGGTGAAAGGAGAGTCTGTGGTGGGAAAAGATTTGGTAAAATCTTGGGGTATTTCTGTTTTGTTCCTCATAGATGTACTGCAAATTCAGGTATTGCAACGCGGCACTAAGGAAATATAGGCCAAACGGAAAATGACTGTGATAATTTAAACAATTAAAAATAAATTCCGAATTTTACATGCAAAGAAAATTTACCGACGAGTACTCATGCTAGCTGGAAAAGTAATAAGTTGTAGAACTGTATAATATATTGAATTGCTTTTTACGTATTATACGTAAGATGGCATTTAAGCGAGATGTAATGAGTTCTAGGATTATTCACGAGTTTCACATAAAGACAGTTCACAATAATATTATTTCAATTATGTAATCAACAACATGCTACGCAGTTACAAAATTATTTTGCTTCTATCGCATGGAAAATCTCTTTCATAAAATAGGACAATACATTTTCGAGACAACGAGACATGTAGAACTATATCCTTGAAAATAGATTTTTATCGTCAAGATGAGGAAATCTGTGCACTGTGAGGGAACCGTGGCCTTAGCTGTGAGGGGATACACGAAGTCTTCAGACGACATTGAAACGTAACTTCGAGGTGGCTACTTTGGGCGGAGGATGTGGGACGTCCATTGCAACGACTGAGGCGGAGGCTAGGGGCCTGGCGCCTGAAGAGCTATTGATGGGTATTGTGGGACTGGATGTGAAGAGGATACTGAAGCCAAGCTGCTTGACGTAACAACGCGTATAAAAGCGGAAAGCGAGGATAAAGCTGAAAAGAAGAGGAGGTGCGTATGGACGCGGTTGATGTAGCATACATTGGACAGTAATATTTTAAAAAGAGTTTAGAAGTTTGCAGAGAAAAAAGATAATTGAGACATTATGATAAAAGATGGCAAAGTAGCATTTGGAAAAGTTGGCCGGTTGGTGTAACGAGGCTGAATCAATGAGTTCGTGTGCTGTCAAGTTCTCTAGTGCAAAATCCATACAAGTTATGAAATTAATGTCACCTGATTGGGAGATGAAAATTCAAGGGAAGTTTTCTGATTCATTGATGTTTCCGGGAACGTCAACTACCAGGGTTGTGAGTCCCGTCAGTGGAGTGAATATTTTATCCCGAGAGGTGGCGAGTTCCCCTTACGCTGGATGATTAGATTCCGCGCCAACTTGCATGTCGGTTTAAGGGCGATTTCCCAGAGGGCACCGCCTTAGCCAGCACAGCTCCAATACAGCTCATGTGCAGTATTGTAGTGCATGTCACTCTTTATGAATGAGTAAAGAGAGCGGATAGGACAAGGAAGAGGAAGGAAAGATTGCGCGCGATCTGTTTGTTAGGGTGTTGATCAGAGAAATTGCCTGAGTGATTCGCTTGTTATTGATGAGAGAAATTATGTTAAAGTATCACTCACAGCAGCCGACCGCAATAATTCCTCTCCAGACAGCGGCCGAATTTGACCTAGCTACGAAGGAGTAGGTAGTGGCGAAAATCCGCCACCTTCAGAACCTCCTAGTCACAGGCAACGGTTCTGAGCTACCTTTGCCCTAACTAGGCCTAACTAGGAAGTTCTATGTAGGTTGGAACTGTCTAGGAAAAAGTGAAGAAACGATGATACGACAAGAAATGAAAGAATACAGAAAGACCATGAATGCTAGAAGAACGATATCACAACTAAACACGATATCAGAGCCGGCAAACACGACGAAACACCTTCGAAAATATTACTTAACGGGGATTGACTGACTTTTTCGTGTTTCCGGGCGAGTCAACTACTGTGATCATTAGTCCCGTTAGTGTAGTGCATGTTTTTTGTCGGGAGATGGCGGTGATCTTCCCCCGTTGGATGGCGAGATCCGGCGCCGACCTACCGTCGGCTAGTGGGGGACAAACTCTAAGCTCCCGATCGGTCTCCCGGAATATGCGGTAGTGTAGTGCATGTTAGTGTAAGAGTGTGTGTGTGAGTGTGTGTAAGGGGAGAAGATAGGACAAAGAAGAGGAAGGACAGATCGCGCGCGGTCCGTGGCCCGTTTGGTAAGGTACTGCTCCGGCATTCGCCTAGTGTTGATCGGAGAAACCACGGAAAACTACCGATCAGAGCAGCCGGCCGCTAGAATTCTCCTCCAGACAGCGACTGAATTCGACCTAGCTGAAAAGCTAGTGTCGAAAATCCTGACATCAGTTGATGCACTGAGCTACCGCTCCCGGTAACAGGGATGTGTTGAGTGAGGAAAGAAGAACCGGGCTGCAGGAAAGGGAGAAACGCAAGGGGACAGGAAGAGGACACGGACGTGGGTAAACCGGAAAGAGGAGGTGAGTCGACGGCGGTGGTGGCTCCGGTGCGGGTAGCCGGGGCGTGGGGCAGCGGAGGCAGGGGCGGTGGCGGGGTTGGGAGCGGGTGGTGGGGGCGGGGGCGGGGGCGGGAGCGGGGCGGGGAGCGCTTCCATCAGCGCGGCCCCATTACGCGCCCGTAGCCGGGGGGCGGCGAAGGTGAACGTCGACGCGCGGCTCCACTCGGCCGACCCGTCCCCTCTCCCGCATCCCTCTCTCTTATCCCCCTCCTCCTCCCTCCTTCGTCTGCTCTTCGCTCGCCTTCTCCCCACCTTCTCCCCGCCCCCGCCCCGCCCGGCCGCCCGCTGCGCCGCGCACAAAAAGCCCTGCCCGCCTCCGCAACCCTCCGCGCGAGCCGGCCGCCCCTTTCTCCTCCGCATTCGAGTAACTTAAGTCATTATTTTCACACTCTAGTCTCCTGCCTTTTACTCCTCCCCTTTCTATCCTCCTTATCGCGTATCGCGCGATCTCCCGCCCCGCGTCGCTGCCACCGCCGCCGCCGCCACCTTCGCCGCCACTCCTGCGCCGCCCCGTCCCCGCCCCCGCCGGCGCCGGGTCATCCGAGGCGCTCCCTCGCGCTGCCGCCGATCGTTTTCTTCCCGCTCCCGCAGCGCGCGGTAATCCGCGTGGGCGGTGGATGGCGTCTCTCCCAGCCCTCCGCGCCCTCTGCGTCCGCTTCGCCGTCGCCTCGCCGCCCCTCCCATCCCCCTCCCCTTTAAAACCAAACCCTTTCCCCCTTGGCCGAATCAGGAGCCTAGGTCCAAGGTTCATTGACGGAAGGTTTCCCTTTCCTATTTTTTGAGTTGGGTTCGTTCCCCTGCTTGGGCTTACCTCATCCCGTACCCAGTACCGCAATCCACGTTTTGGAATCATGAATCTTCTGCAACACACTTGCCTGTTACCCGTCAATAGCCAATAGCAGGATCAGGATTCTTAAGTCCAAGGTTCATTGATGAGGACTGCTTCTCTTCACTCTCTCTATCTTTCGAGCTGCTCCTGTGTTTGTTCCCCTGCTTGGGATTACCTCACCTCGTACACAGTACCGCAATCCCCGTCTTCGCACCATGAAACTGCTGTCAACATACTCGCCTATTACCTCTCAATGGCTGCATCAGGAATTTTAGGCTCTGGGTTCATTAACGAGAAACACTTTCCTTGACCTCTCTCTGCCTTCAGTATTTTGCAATTTTTTTTAAACAGCCAGGATAGTGCAGCTTCACAGGCTTGCTGAGAATAGTACCCACGGCGTCACAATGGGCTGCTCTTTCCGCGTATGTGAAGGCTCTGAAGTGATGCATCACTGACCTCTACGCGTCGTCACCCCGAAAGCCGAGAGCCTTCATATGGCTTTGGTCGCGGAAGTCTACGGTTGCATTATTCAAGTGGGGAAAATGTCAGATTGTGATGGTACGACGGCTGATACTAGTATACCTAAAACGTCTCCTATTGTTTGATCTCGTGCCGATGTTGCGAGTACGTATCAAAAGTGGTGTAACGTTGGGAAAACAACGAAGCGTCTGCCATCCATCAATCATCCAAGACGCGTTGACCCCAGAGTGTTTCGGAAAGCTATTGCGCTTTTAGTTAATGTTATTTCATAGTTTAAGAAATCTCACGGTGTGCAATAGTGGTGCCCAAGTTAT
The DNA here is from genome assembly GCA_964035755.1 of Teleogryllus oceanicus. Taxonomy (NCBI): domain Eukaryota; kingdom Metazoa; phylum Arthropoda; class Insecta; order Orthoptera; family Gryllidae; genus Teleogryllus; species Teleogryllus oceanicus. Next base: position 294,691,139 of record CAXIVR010000001.1, on the reverse strand, counting down.
TATATCACAGTACACTGGTCATCGAACACTGCTAACATTGTTCACATGATAGTGAATTGTGCCGGGACATCAAATAAGGCCGGGATTGAATACCATTGAAACTTGTGATTCAACTTGGAATTTGCTAGTTTATACTACATCTTTAACGTTCACACACTGAACACCATCTAGAGGACTTCGTTACGTTTGTGGTAACAAATACCGGAGGATACCTTCAGCAACCATGATGATTCAATGCCTCGTCGAGGGTCCGCGATTCTAGCGTCAGATAAGCCAGGACTACCACTTTCTCAAAATTAAAAAAATATGGCATTTTGAGGTATATTTATCGCGGTTTATCGATCAGAACCAAACAAGCTTCGTCATTATTTAAGGATACCGTAATCTTGAATAGTATATGTTTGATAAAATATTAAATCGTTATAATATTCGTCGGAAATAAAGGAACATATGTATTTGGTGATGAATGTAACCGAGAGAAACGATTTCAGAATCATTTGGGTGATATTCTTCCTTTTAAGGAAAGACGAAAACACAACCAAAACTTATTACGGGGTGGGGGTGCTGTCGTTATCTCGTATGGTCTTGATAAAATACATAATGCGGTAAACATAATATACAGTTTGGAATTTACACACTTGGAACTATGACTAGGGGAGATTCTGACATTGATGGGAAATATTTATTCATTTTTTGAGATGAACATACGCAACATCGTAAATAGCCAACATTTTTAAATTCTAGCTGAAGAACCCTACGTTGCCTGTATTAATCATAATCATCCTCCCTCACTTGGTCCGCCCTGTCCTTCCCTTCCCTGCCGTGTTTGTCACGATCATTGTCGCTCCCACTGTGGTTTTTTTTATTTTTTTTTTATTTTACGTCAAAAAAAAGTTAAAAACTGCGTATGACGTGCTATGGGGAAAAGTGAATTGTGTGCACATTTTCAAAATTCTGTGATCCCTACACTAAGTCATATACTACTTAAAATTTGAATTTTGAAAGGGAGAAAAAAAAACAAAAACTCCCATGTAGTAAAATCTATTTTCAAAAACAAATAAGCAATAAATTTTGAATTTTGAAAAGGAGAAAAAAAACAAAAACTCCAATGTAGTAAAATCTATTTTCAAAAACAAATAAGCAATAAATTTTGAATTTTGAAAAGGAGAAAAAAAACAAAAAAAAAAATAAAATTTTGAATTTTGAAGGGAGAAAAAAAAAAAAAAAACTCCCATGTAATAAAATCTATTTTCAAGGATAAATAAGCAATAAATTTTCGCTCTTATTAATTCCTGCCCGACAACATGGAAACTATAATTTGAATAATTGTATTTCCCACTGAATTCTAGAAGATGTGCACAGAAAATAAAGTTACATTTATGTCCAGAAGCAAAACAAGGGGCCATCTCAGCATTTGCTCAATGGATCAGGGAAACTGGACGAAAAACCTGATCGAGATGGGGGTCATTGACGCGGAAGCTGTAGTACAATAGTTGTTACAGGTTGTTTATACTCATTTATACAGTCCAAATGGTAAATAATGCATTATGTATCATTGGTAAAATTAATGTTACTTTTCTTGTGATGCTCAGTATAGTCTCTAATTGTATAGAAACAGTTATGCAGCAGAAACGATTTCACTTGGGATTTAAACTTTTCTATTGAATTTAATCGTTTAATGTCATCTGGCAAAGTGTTATAAAATAATGTACATGTATTGTATGTGAATTTTTTGTAATGAGTTGTTGATACTGTCACCTGATGAATATGATTTCTACGTCGAGTGTTATAGTAATAGACTTCGGCATTTTCTGAAAATATATTCCCGCCCTTGAGCAAGTCATTTTTTACAAAAACCACTGATTCGTAAATAAGAAGACACGGTAATGGTAGAATTCCTAGATTAATGAAGAGAGGCTTACATGAATCACGTGGGTGGGATTTGGTTATTATTCGTACAATTCGTTTTGTAATCTAAAAGTCTGGGAGCTATAAGATGTATTTCCCAGAATATTATGCCATATCTCAGGCGGGAATGAACATTCGCGAAGTATACACAACGAGCAGTATGAAGGCTGACTGAATTTGCAAGAATTCTGAACGCGTAGCATAATGAACTTAATTTTGTGTTCAATTCATTTAAATGGACGTTCCATTTAAGGTTTGACTGAATTGAGAGACCTAAAAATTTTGTTGCCTTAACATCAGTCAATGGTACACTGTTCATTTTCAATGGGGCACAGAATTGTTTATTTGAAATGGAAAACTGCATTAAAACCGTTTTCTTTTCGTTTACTATTAATTTGTTATATCGGAACCAATTTGAAACATTTGATATTGTACTATTTACTGTTTCTTTATTGCAAAGGATATTCGTATCATCCGCAAAGAGAACCGTTCTTCCGTTTCGAATCGTCGGGGCATATCGTTTACGTAAAGTAGGAACAGAATAGGGCCTAAAATCGATCCTTGAGGAACTCCACATGCAACGGGCAAAGAGTCGGAAAGGTGCGTACGTAATGTTCCATCATTCCAGTAAGGTATTTCAACTCTCTGAGATCGTTGTTTAAGGTACGAACATAACCAATTTTGACCTTCAATTACTCTGAACGTAATTGCCCTATTGAAATGAATCAAAATGTATTTAGTAGGGAATTTTATGGGTATTCAAAAATAATTCTTTATGGTGACTATTCACTTTTTTAATTTGTGGAAAACGTGAAGAGTATTTCACTTAAATATAACACTGAGTAGTATGAAACGACGATAGGAGTGTTTCTTGCGAAATCTCATAGCAACAGTAACTTTCCTCTTATTTTGAAGGTCACATACACAAAATTTCATTATGATTGGAATAAATCTGTAGGCTTAAATAAGAAACAAAGAAACCTTCTTCTTTATATATGAGAAAAAATACATTGAACAAAATAGCCAAATTTGTGCCCAGCAAAACAAACCGTTGATGATGATGATGATGATGATGATGATGATGATGATAATAATAATAATAATAATAATAATAATAATAATAATAATAAAACAGGTTGGTTGTAGGAAAGGATCTCGAGGATGCAAAGAATTATTAATAATAGATAATATTGTATCCAAGCATGTAAAAAAGAAAGCGCTAATTTGTCAGTGGGGTGGATTGATTTGCGAAAGGCATTCGATTCTATTCCGCATTCTTGGTTGCAGCGAACCCTGCAACTCTACAAGGTTCATCCCTCTATCATTACATTTCATACAACGTGTATGAACAGCTGGCGAACAACACTGCTTGTAATGCGAGGGAAATTCAGTTACCAGACAGATACTTTAAAAATTTGTAGAGGCATTTTTCAGGGAGATAGCCTATTCCTCTCTGGTTTTGCCTAGCATTAAACCCTTTGAGTAGGATGTTGAATCCTTCTGGCTATGGGTATGCTTTGAAGAACCCCAAGAAGATCATTTCCCACCAATTATATATGGATGATCTCAAGCTCTATGCTAAAGGGCCAGAACAACTTCGCAGCATGCTGACACTAGTAGAAAGCTTCAGCAGCTCTGTTTGTATGGATCTTGGTTTGGAGAAGTGCGCAGTTGTTCACGTGAAGAGAGGTAGCGTCCAGAATACAGAGAATGAACCTCATCTGATGGAAGATTTGAGAATTCAAGAACTCTTCAGTGGCGATGAATGTAAGTATCTGGGCCTCCAGCAGCTCCTAGGAACTGCGGATGAAAAAATAAGAAAACAAGTGGAAAGAAAGGTTCTCTCTCGTGTGACGAAAATCTGCAAGTCCTGTATTAATTCAAGAAACAAATTTACTGGAATTAACACCTGGGCTCTTTCAGCAGCATCACATACATTTGGAGTTGTCAAGTGGTCTGAGACATCTTTGCAAGCTTTCGATAGAAAAGTCAGAACACTTCTATCAAAATATCGGATGCATCATCCTCGAAGTTCCACCGAAAGGCTGTATATTTCAAGACATCATGGTGGCCGTGGACTGTTAAGTCTTGAAGTTATGTGCCGCCAGCAAGAAAAACAGCTCAGAAATTATTTCACCAACAACAAATCCATGACGGCCATTTGTGCACAAGATCACGGCTATACACCTCTGAAGCTGCTCCAGGAAGATCACAATCCTAGAGTTCCGAAACCTGTGGACCGAATTGAGCAGTGGAGATCAAAGGAACTCCATGACAGGTTTGCTACTGCTCTTCAAAGTAACTCCATAGATGTGAAGAGATCGACTGAATGGCTGAGAACAGCTGGGCTTTTTGGCGAGACGGAAGGATTTGTACTGGCCATTCAAGATCAGGTAGTAGCCACTAATAACTACAGGCGATATATTATGAAAGAGAACATCAGTGACAAGTGTCACCTGTGTAAGAAGGCCACCGAATCTATCCAACATATCTGCAGTGGATGCTCTCAGTTGGCACAAACCGATTATTTACAACGTCATAATAATGTAGCCAAAATCATCCACCAAGCTCTTGCTATAAGATCGGACCTGATAAAGGAAAGCCTGCCATACTACAAATATCTACCAGAACAAGTTTTGTCTAATGAGAGAACAAAAATCTTGTGGGATACTCCCATTGTTGCAGATAGAACAGTGGAAGCAAATAAGCCTGATATTGTCGTATTCGACAAAACTACTCGTAGGGCAATAATAATTGATATCGCAGTCCCACTGGATCATAATCTGCTGACAACTATTGCAGAAAAGAGGAGAAAATATCAGCCACTCTCAGTTGAGCTGAAAAACTTGTACAAATTAATAGAGGTAGATATTGTACCCGTGGTGATTTCAACTACTGGGCTTGTGGCTGAAGATTGGAGGATTGTGAAAGAAAAACTCCATCTAAATGAGTGGCACCTCAGAACCATGCAGAAGGCCGTGTTGCTGGCAACCACCAACATTGTGCGCAAGGTTCTCTCCCTAAATCATTGAAGCGGAACCTGAGTGCACTAAAGCAAGAACTTCTCACCATCTGTCTCACCATATGTGTTGACGTTCTGTCCTTGAGTTATACTTGAAAACTCCGGAAGAGCGTGAAATTTTGAAATATGAAATAATGATAATAATAATAATATTAATAATAATAATTAAGCGGTTTAGGCTGCGAATATATCTTAAGTGATGGGAGAGCTTAGAAGCATATGCCGAATATCTGCAACACGTCTTTCAGAGTTTTTCTCATGAGGGAAAATTACGAAATTAAGACCTTTGGTACACGTTAGCGTTGGGATCTGACTTTCACATTAAATATTGAAAAAAATATCCGTGTTACCTGCGTCTAGGCGAAAGAAAATCGGTTTCTTTTGGGTTTCTAACCAGTTATTCTTATATGCTATGAAATTCACACGAACTTCACGCTCCAAACACGCTGGTTCACGGAGAATCCTGAGACCCATAACTTCGACACAAACCAACTTTACGTATGTAATTCAACTTTCAGTGCAGTCGATACGCGCGTATTACTAATTTTTTATGCTATCGAGGCGATCCGACACGAGATTGGCACCCAGGAGCGTGCTACGCTTTTACGGCCTTCCGTGAAAGCAGTTTCAAGGAGACTCTTTAGACAAATAATTTCTTTCTTTGTCTGCAATGCAGTCGGCTGCTGAGGAAAAAATAACATATCTCACGTAAGGTATGTTTGAAAGCATGATCCTTGCTGTTAATTTATCCAAAATAATGTTTTTAATTATTTTTTTGAAGTAAGGCGCCAAATTTAAAATAATTCGGTAGCCTATGCCAACAATAAAAATGCCGATTCGAGTAGACGAGATCGCTAAGGCAGTTGTGCAGTGGCGGTCTTGGACGGAAGGATCGCACGTTTGTGACTCGCCTTGGGCATGGTAGCGCATATGTGTGTCTTTATATGTTTGCGATTGTCAATTTGATCCTTCATCATCATTTCTGTACCTCATCCCGCAGGACTAACAACCGTGGGCTCAGGATAGAAATGCTGACTCCCCCAAATAGTCACATGTATATCCCCAGGAAAGATATGATTGGGCCTCCATGTTCGCGTGGTCCGAAGATGGCCAATTCGCGACCAAAAATAACAATAATAACAACTTATTACTGTAAGTAAGCGCAAGTTTAGTGGCAGTTACCCATTGTATACTGGATTGTTTCTTGTGTTCGAACCTACATAAAACGAATTGTTTTGCTTTTATCTGGATTTATTTTGATTCCGTTTTCCTGAGACCATTTGATCAATTCGTCAATATCTTTTTGCAACTGATCAAAATCGATTTTGTCTCTAATTTTTCAATACACGATGCAGCCATGTGCGAAGAGTCTGTTGCGATGAATTTCGGAACCGTATCATTAACACACATAAGAACTAGTGGTGCTAAAACAGCACGTAATTTCTCGCCTGTAGTAATGGTTATGTATTAATACTTATATCACAATATCTCTCTGAGTGAATACATCTCAGTTATCATTTTTTTGAAAACTCGTTTGAAATCGTAGAACATTTTGTAGATTATATATAGATTATATATAGATTTTTCATTCAAAACTTTAAATAAAAATTTATTATAACATTGAATTCATTGTATAAGGCAAGCAGTGTATTCACGAACATATCCAATGAATTTTTAACTTTATAATATTATGCGTAAGCAGAATGCGTAAAAGTAAAATAATTTAAAGTTAATAAATAATACGATACTGGTAACGTTGGCAAACAAATGCTAATAGATCTAAAATATATAATATTAAATATTAAACCTTACAGTATTGTAATATTCTCCAAATATATAAAAGTATTAGTTTGTATTAACGCGAACAAAAGGTAACCGTCATTATCGCCTTCTGATATCAGCGCAGCGTTACAACAATGGGTCACAACAAGAAAAAATGATCACTAATTTGTACGGGATACACATTTTGCCAATCAGAATTGTTGATACCGTTAACAAGAAAATGAAAATGGATAGAAAAATATAATAATTAAAAATAATATTTTATAATCATCAAAATTACTTGGTTTTTGCATGCATTACTCTGCATGCCCTCACATCTTATTAAGCAAAGCGAAATCATCTATTATATTTATCATATTATATTTATATTTATTTAGTCAAAAACAGTAAAAAAATGTATGTGACGTATGGGGGAGAAAACCATCTGTGCACGCTTTCTTGAGTTTCAGAATCCCTTCCCAACAATTTCACTATTAATAGTTGAAAGATGAATAATAATAATAATAATAATAATAATAAAAATTTTAAAAAGCGAGAGATTAACATTTCAAAAACTAGATATTTTCGTTTCCGAATTATAGAATACTTATTTGTAACGGTAAACGAAAAAAGAGATTTAATTTTTCTGTATTGCTAACAAAAAGAAACTCACTCTAAGCTTCACTACCACTACAAGCAAAAGGAAAGCTCAACAAAACGTGCGCATAGTGAAGCTACATTTACGTCCAGAAGCAAATCAAGGGGACATCTCAGCATTTTCTCAATGGATCAGGGAAACTGGACAAAAACCCGATCGAGGTGGGTTTGTTTTTAATTTAACACAATTAAAGGATGCAATTGAAAATGAAATAATATATATAATCAATAATAATAATAATAATAATAATAATAATAATAAATGAAATACGTAATAATATACCAATTCTAACCTTCGTAAGCATCCAACTGCGCAGCATTACCATTTATTTTTACGTTCACGAAGCGCAGGAAATTGGGAGTGGGCGGCTATGTTTGTCGTCAAATTACACAAAAATCTCATAATGAAAAAAACGAACATGTCCTTATTTGAAGATCTGTTTTTGACGGAAATATTTCATTAAGAAAAAAATTGTATCTTCATAATTGTTGCTATAGAAAGGCGCAGAAAAAATTTTGAATTTTTTCAATTTTCGGAAAAACAGGCATTTCAATGAACATGCGGCCTGCACAATTCTCTTACTTGTATTATTTATTCACGCTATCTAAATGTAATAAAAAATTTGCCGTTTTTACGAAAAAAATTGCTTTCAGAAAATAAAAATTGCCTGTTTGACATACAATTCTGCACAAAATACTCATGTTTTTGAAAAACTGAACATGACAGTATTTTTAGATCTGTATTTGATGAACTCATTTTTAATTTTTAAAATAATGTCTTCATAGTTGTGATTGTAGAGAGACACCGAAAAGTTTGAATTTTTCAGTTATTGAAAAACCAGGGCTTTTAACGAACGTGTGACCCGCGTCACACCCTTAAAGGTCCTTCATACTATCCAATAATAAATTTTGATCGAAAACGAGCCATTTTTAAAATTTTGAAACTGTTCAAGGGCTTCATGTAAAGTAGCTTAAAATTCAAAAATTGGTTTCACATTCAAGGGGCCGCGACATCAATTGGGGAATATCAAGTTTGTAGAAAATCGTCTGAAGGGTTTAGCCGCCAGCGTTGTTCACACACGGACAGGCGTTTTACCGTCAAACGATTTTTTCGGTTTCAATGACCAAAAAAACATGGATTCTGGCTACACCACGGGTTAGAGTTTTTTTTTTGTAAAATTAGCAAATGTATTAATCCACTTTTTACCAGGGCCCAGCAATAAGAGTTTTTCTGTTGAAAATTCACTGCCTCACGCAATAAAATAATATTTGTTGTAATCAGGTTACCCTTATCTTGATAACGTGAGAAATATTAACTAAAGAGTCATTCTTCAGATGTGTAAATACGGACAAGTACAAAATAAGTCTATTTGCTTTTTACATAGCATTGCAATTGGATTTCTCGTCTCTTGTTTTGAATGGATGCAGTATCTCTGTTTCCCCAGCGTCTTTTCACGTACTTTAAAAAAATTTCCACCGAATTTGATGATGATCTCTGGATGATCGAAAAACCTCTCAACCTATAAAAATATACTGGTGTCCCATCAACTTCGGGGAAGGTGGCCTTCACGTCGCCAAGACTGTTGCGCGGAGAGGAGGGTCTCAGAGGGGTGATAGTGTTGGATAAGAGGCATACCCTTGGTGTTGACACAGACGTCACACTAAGAAATATTAATTTTAACGATCAGAATGGGAGATTTTTTCTATTTATTTATTTGCATTTAACTTGTCTTCTACTGAAATTTTAAAAAAACATCGATCCTTCCAAAGAACGATATAAAAATGGTAGCTTAAGAAAGATGATAATAATAAATATTATTTTGAAACTGAAGAAGAAGCCAACAGCCGTCTCTTCGTTGTTAAATTTCATTATTAAATAAAATAATCACTCGTCCACTTCGCAACCATATGACTGCTGTTCATAAATGGAAAAGAAAACAGTGCACTTCCGTCTTTTGCCATCGACTTTCAAAATTTGGCGGCACATGGCCCTATGAAGAGAGAAACTCTCTAATCAGTATTAGTAGTCGCGACTGTAGATATACATTTTTGTTAAAGTTTGATAAATTTACACTAACAAATCTGTCAAGAGTATTTCAAAATTTTTATTGTATTGTTCTTTCCGTGTTTAAATAGGAAGGTTATTAACAGGAAATAATACAAGAAAATGTCTACCTATCTATTATTTGGTGAATTAATCCAGATATTACAATGAAAATCTTTAAGCATTCATTCCCTTCCGATGTTTTAAAATGATGGATTGTTTTTGCAGTGAGCTCTATTGTTGTAAGTTTGAAAATGACCATGATTATTATCGTTTTCGCTACAATATTTGTTAGTTCGTTCTTTTCGATTATCCTTAATTTGGAATTGCATAAGAAGAAAAATTCAATTCAGTTGAACAAATAGGAAAAAATCTCCCATTCTGATCGTTAAAATTGAGGTTTTTTCATGTGCTTTTCGTGTCAAGACAGTGGATTGATGCAGTTTCGCCTTCATTCTGAACGGACCGGGAGCGGTAGCTCAGTGCATCAACTGATGTCACTGCAGCGCCTCTGACCGGGAATCCAAGGTTCGAGTCCTGACGGCGGCAGGATTTTCGACAGTAGCTTTTCAGCTAGGTCGAATTCAGTCGCTGTCTGGAGGAGAATTCTAGCGGCCGGCTGCTCTGATCGGTAGATTTCCGTGGTTTCTCCGATCAACACCAGGCGAATGCCGGAGCAGTACCCTACCAAACGGGCCACGGACCGCGCGCGATCTATCCTTCCTCTTCCTTGTCCTATCCCTTACACAGACACTTACACTAACATTCACTACACTACCACATATTCCGGGAGACCGGTCGGGAGCTTAGAGCTTGTTCCGGCTGGGGTGGTGCCCTGCTGGTGGGAGAATCCTGGTTAGGGGGAAACCCGACTAGCCGATGGTAGTTTGGCGCCGGATCTCGCCATTCAGCGGGGGAAGATCACCGCCATCTCCCGAGAAAATAACAAGCACTACACTAACCGGACTAATGACGAAAGCAGTTGACGCGCTCGGAAACACGAAAAAATCAATCAAGCAATCAATTCTGCACGGTCACCCCTCTCACATTCCTCTCTCTACAAAACAGTACCAACACTGCGAAGGCCACCTTCCCCCAACAGGGAATGTAGCAAAGGCTGCCCGTTTACTTTAAAATCTCATGCCAGGAAATCTAATTTTATACTCGACTACTATCAAAATACTAACATATGATACATCATTGTATTTCTATTTAATGGTATATCCATTGCTAGTGAGAAAAATATATAGTTCCTTTTAAAAAATTGAAGATGATTAAATTTTTCGAAAACTAAAAATATTATAGAAAATTTCTCTACGACATGTTACTTGCCCCAGAGGTTATGGGTGTGGTCTATAGTTGGTGGGACACCCGGTACGTAGATTCCTAGACAACACTTCTTAATTAATTTCTTAATTAGTTAATTAATATATTTCTTAAAACCTTTAAATCTTTTTAAATTTTTCTTAAGTTTTCTCTTCTTAAATTTTTAATCTTTTTTATTTTTTATCTTTTAAATCTTTTAATTAATATACTTCTTAATTAGTTTCTTAATTTCATGAAAATTGTACTTAATGGCGGAATATGAATGTTGGGCTCAATTTACTACGTTTCAAATGAATTCAATGAAGCCCAACATTATCTAATATATTTTATATTTCTGTATAAAATAATAATTGGTTATATATTTTTGATTTGTAATATAGGATTTGTACGGAGATTAAATTTCAAAATTACGTATCGTTAAGATGGATATGTTATTTTCTGCGTTGGGGTGAGTTTCGAAAGTGCATCAGAATGGAGCTCAACATTTTCTTTGTTTCGATGGTACACAATTTTCAGTTTTAAGAAAGGGAACTAGCATTAACTACGTGAGATTCTATGGGTCAAAGGAGAACTTGCAACGTTAGGTAGTGGTCATAATGTAAAGGCTCATCGAATTATATTGGAGTATTGTGGGGTATAAATCCTTAAATGAAACACGGGAAGTCCTCTAACACCATTGAATAAGATAATATTGTAAGAACGTACATGAGCTAAGTCTATGGAAATGTTTGTCACGTTCAAGCGCCAAGACCTAAGAGATAGAAAAGTCTTACTCTCGCAAAATCTATTGTGTTCATTTAGCGTCTTTTTTATGTCAACCTGACCGTTGCTCTAAATTAACAACGTATTTTGTGTGACTGGTCGAAAAGGAAACAAGGTAATACGACTCATGTAACAAAGATGGTTAACCCAAAGACATTAAAAAGTTAGAAATTAAAAAACGAAACTGGACGTCGATTTTCCTGGTACTAGATAATACTAGTACAGCTCCACTCACGTAATTTTTTGTGCCAAATTTGGAACCTTCAATTTTCTTTTTATATTTCTTTTCGTTTTCACCATATTACGCACTAATGTGTATTGTAGTTGCTTCTAAAAATAACTTTTCTGGTTTCGGTGTTTGTAAACTTGTTTAAAAATATATAAGTACACATGCTTCTTCTCTGAAACGGCGTCAGTATGCAGAATTGAGAATCACAATTCTGAAACCTTCCTCAAAGTCTTTAGTAATTGCAGAGCAGATGAAAAATTAGAGTCGTTGCAACACTTTTGGCGATGTTTCAATTTACATAATAGAAGGTAATTGTATCATTATTCTACCGGTCTTCTAGTATTATGAAAATATAAGGAATTATCATGAAATTTCATTAGTAGGGAACGGATTTTCATTTAAATACATATTTTTACAAGGACAAAATACCAGCATTTACTAATATTTTACAGGCTTAACACGACATTCTGAATGAACTGGAACACTTTTTATTTTACATATTTTCGTATAATTACATATTTTTACATATTTTGGTATAATTACATATTTTTACATATTTTATCTATTTGCTACATATTTCGTTACATATTAATATATTTATAGGTCGAAAATGAATATTTCACATGTGAGTTTGAAATATGTTACTTGAGAAGTAACTGTGTAACAGAAATACTTATGAAACTACACGCGTTAATGCGCTTTTATTAACGCCGGTCCATCGCTATTAATTGTTAACCCCCCTCCCCTCGCGCCCTCTTTTGCTTCTTGGAAACCGCGTACTCGGGATCACGGATGGGCGGATGTATGTGAAGCAGAAGGAACTTCAACCACGTGCTCATTCGTGTTTCATAGACCCCATGCGTAACTCGTTAAAAATAAATTCAGATCATTGTCTTAACCCTTTTCTGGATGGAATCGCGGGGTTCACTTTCTATCACGGGCTGCACGGCACTATTCACTTGATCGCCGGCTCCTCGTAAACAATGTATATAGTGGGAAAGTATTAAATATTCCGGATGAAACTAGCAAATAATTATTTATGTAGATTTAGAACTATCTTTCAGACCCTCTTAATCCGTGTTAAGATCTGATCTGCAACGTAAACTGCTCGGAAAACGCTTGATGAATGAAAGTTTAAACATTTTAACGAATTTTTATTTCACACATTTTTACTATTTTTTCTTACGTATTTGTGAAAAAATAAGTACTTATGTATCGACATATTTTGCTTTTTTTATTACAATAAATTTCGTTTCCTAATCATTACATAAGTTTATATAAAATGAATTATGATAAGGTAGTTTTTTAATTTAAAAACTAAATTGTTCAATTTACCGGAAAAAAGTAAAAAATAGATTTAATAGAAATTGAAGAACAGTGCAAATAAATTTTGTGTGTATTTTCGAGAGTTCTTTTGTTGGGGTCTCATATTTTTGTAATTAATGATTAAAATGATTATTAATCCAATTATTTTCTCTCTTTTGCAATAAGTAAGTTTTCTTAAGTCTAACTTCTTATACCTACTTAATTTTTCGTGTTTATTCATATTTCGTAATCAGCTAAACCTCAAACCTGTGCGCAAGCGTTTCACATTCTGCAGGGTGTAAAAATGGTAAATAAAAAATAGTAATAAAGTAATGAAAGAAAAATGACGTATTCTTATTTACATACTTTTTAAATTCAGATTAAAATTACAATTACTGAATCACATCCGGGGACGTAGAAACGCGTCAACCGTGTGCCACATCACCTCAGCAACGCCGCCCACACATCTTCACCGTTCCACGCCACGCGACTCTGCTTCTCTGCGCCCTCCCCTCCGTGCCTGTATTCCCGGACCGCCCCTTCCCCTCCGCTCCGCCCTCGCGCCCCCTCCCTCACGCAGTGCCAGCCTCTCCCGCGCTGCGAGGAAGGAACGCCAACTTAATCTAGGATATCCTGAATACTTCATATTGGCATAATTCCCCTATAAAAGTTCAGAGATTCTTCCCGTACGCTTTTATGTACACTAGCTTAGAAGAGAGAGGATTCACTACTGCGAATTTTTACATAGTTCGGAAAACGTAAATATTGTCCGGGAACGAAGCGTGAACTCACGTTAAAATGATGGAGGTGAAGAAAGGAAGTTAAAAAAAGCGAAACAAGAGAGTCTGGGGACCGAGGGAGATAGTCTCTCGAGAGGAAGAGAGATTTCTCTTTTCTTCTTGCCTCGTGCGCCCTCTCTGTCGTCCCTTCTCTCTCTCGCGGAGCGTGAAAGAATCATGAGGAGGAGCAGAAAGGAAGCAGGCGCGGGGAGAATTCTAGCAGGATCAAATTTGGCGCGATTCCAACTCCTTCAAAGTTCTAGTTTCTCGATATACTGTGTTTACTTCTTCCCCTCGGCTACACCCCGAAGTTGTTATCGTGTGGAACACCGAGCCGAGGCGCAAAGGTAGATTACAATAACGTCTAAACTTTGTAATTATTTGGTTGGAAATTAATACAAGGCGTATAATGCTAACTAGACTCTCGCATAAGTTCCCTTGTTATCTATGGGAGTTGTGGATAAGGACAACTTGCTGTGATTACTGCACTTGAAGCACCAACTCGGTCCGCAGCCTGCTAGGCACCCTCCCCTGTCCCCCTTCCAGCATCCCCCTCCCAACGGCGGGGCGAGGCGAGGACGGGCAGCACTGCGCCGCGATGGCGACTTCGGGGGACGCCCTGGGTCCCACGCATTGGACACGCCCTTCCAGCAGCGTCGGAATGGCGCGTTTACGTTCCATCGATACGCAACTGTTACTTCAAGTTTGGCGATGAGACAAATGAAAGTTTGGGTTTGATGCATTTTATACAGTCACACTCAAAGGTAGGCCTGAAAATTGTTAAAATGATGGTTTAAAAAACAGTAAAGCACAAAGCACAGGTCACAAGTCATACAGTTCAAAACTAATGGAAACTAGAGAACAATATCTAAATTGGTTGATAAAAATGTTAAATGCCGGCGCGGTGGCCGAGATCGCTAAGGCAGTAGTGTCGTAGTGATCTCGGACTGAAGGGTCGCGGGTTCGAGTCCCGCCTCGGGCATGGTTGTAATTGTGTTCGTCCTTTCACCCCTTATCATCAATCACCATATCGTTTCATCCACATAGTTACCATACCGTTAACAGCAGTAGTGGTCGCTAATGACCTTAGATGTTGAAGCGACCTTAAATAAACCAATTAAAAAATGTTAAATAAGTTCTTGAAATAATTACAACAGTATATTGAAATCCACTCGAAGATAACTTCGAGTGAGATACACTCTATTGCCTAAAAAAAATCGGTATATTAATCGAAAGGATAAACGCATTGACACAAAATTTGAAAGCAGAATATCAGTATACACTGCATGAAAATGGAAAAGTAATACTCAAATAGTGTTTTAATGAATTTTCAACCGTGACAGTCTCGGGAAAATATGAAGTCAAGTGTATTTTGCACTTTTGCCTACCAGATTTTTGGCGACAGCTAAGAGCGACCTCACGCAGTGGTGACAGCAACAGAGATCGAAAGACGCATTTACAATCTTTGTGCATAAAACATTGAAGGCTTTCACGGCCGGAGTCAATATTCATGTTTTCTTCCGGGCTGATGGGCCGTGGTTCAATTGGCTTTGAACTACCAAACGTTTCGCCCACGACTGCGGTGGGCATCTTCAGTGGCGAGGTCACGGGCCGGGACGGCCACCGCGGCGGATGACTGGCGACTGTCGCACATTTCTGACTTAATTTTTAATTTTTGCAATTTTCGAAAATTCACAGAGATTAAGGAAAAACTGAGGCTTGCTTCATTTTTAAGTGACCTTTTCCCTATTCCCCAAAAAAATAAGAAAAAATTGAACAGTTTTGAGACAAAAGTATAAATTGCATTTACTTCAAGGAAAAATGTTCGCAAAAATTATATTTATTTTAAAAAAATTGCACACAAACTTACTTAAAGATATGTATCTTCAGAACATCTTTTATTAAAAAATCTCTTTCTTTAATATTGTAGTTGTTGGAAGACGCCGAAAAATTGTAACTTTTGGGATTTTAGGGCGTTCAGAGAATTAAACGAAAATGAAACCTGCACCCTATTTTGAACGCTCTTTGCCCTATCCGAAGAAAATATTTAATCACAAACTTTGTATCCATTTTTGAGAAAATGTGAAAGCTATGTGCGAAGTAACCCCAAAACCTAATTTCTTTTACATATTCTCAGGGCCTCGGGTTCATTAATATTGATTGAGAAATATTAACTTTGGTGAAAATCGTCTGCACGGGGTAGGCGCTGGCGTTGATCACAAATGGACTTATGGACGGACTGACAGTCGGACAGACGGACCTACAGGCAGACAGACGTTTTGCCTTAAACCAATTTTTCGGTATCAAGGAGCCATAAACGTAAATTCTGATTAAACAACCTCCCAGAAGAAGTGAGTTGCTGCGTACAAGAACAAGAGTTTTCCTCTTTTTCGATATCAGACTCTCACATTACGAGATTTTCTGGTGAAATAAATGCCACTTTCCGCAGCAGCATCACAATAATTAATAATAATTCTCTTCACTATGTAAGGCTCTATTGTGGCGATAAAGCAGAAAGTCAGAATACACATATGAAGTTTATCTCGAAATTCCATTCACTACATTCAGGGAGCAAGATAAACAAAGGATAATCGTTTAATAAAATATTTTCCCGATAGAATAAGCTAAAGACAATTGTATTGATTGAGTGCGCCCTGTAAGAAATTTCTTTATCCACAAGATTATTCGATGATATTTGATGACATATTATTGCATCGACCCTACTTCCTTCGTCTAGTGAATTTGCTATGTCCTAGCATTAAGCATTTGTCTGTCGCTTGAATACCCACGACGAAAACTGTGTTTATTTTCAAGAAGCCAATCAGTTTTATTCCAAACTCGTCTAATATACTCCGCAATTAAATGCCCCATGTGCTTGCAGACGACTGATGTGAAACTTATTGTTAACAATCCTTTCGTTTCCCCTCTTGTGAATTGGAACTACAGTTGCCTCTTTCCAAATTTGAGGAATCATATTACTATTTATAGTGACGTCCATTAATCGCGCATGTATTATAGAGATACATACTATTAATATAAAACTATTGGATCGTCTCTTAACCTTAAAGTGCATTTCTTTTTCAATAACTTCCCAAATTCTATTTTTAGTTGTCTTTAAAAATCACCAAGGAAATAAGTCTTAAGAACGATTGAACACCTAATTTACATTTTTGCTTAGTTTACCACAGCGACACACTGCTTTCTCTGGCTGTTCGAACCCTTTGAAACTAATCGCGCGTCATCCCGACATGCCTCGATATCGTCAAGGGGTCTTCTCACAGCGTATATCCAACGAAAATCGACTACTTAATGAATTTCTATTTTATCACCCATTGATTGATATCACCCATTAGTGATTTCGGCCACGTCAACTACTGAGGTCATTATTCCCGTCAGTGTAGTGCGTGTTTTTCATCGAGTGGTGGCGATGATCGTCCCTCACTGGATGGCGAGATCCGGCGTCGACCTACCGTCGATTAACGGGGTTTTCTCCAACCAGTTATCTCCCACCAGCGACGCACCGCCCCAGCCGGAACAAGTTCTAAGTTCCCGACCGGTCTCCCGGCATGTGTGGTAGTGTAGTGCATGTTAGTGTGTGTGTAAGGGGAGGGGATAGAACAAGGAAGAAGAAGGAAAGTTCGCGCGCCGTGGCCCGTTTGTCAGGGCACTGCTCCGGTATTCGCCTGGTGTTGATCGGAGAAACCATGGAAAACTACCAATCAGAGCAGCTGGCCGCTAGAATTCTCCTCCAGACAGCGACTGAATTCGACCTAGCTGAAAAGCTAGTGTCGAAACTCCTCCCGCCGTTGGGATTCGAACCTAGGACCTTCATGTCAGAGGCACTTCTTAATGACACACATTCTCAGTGCATCAGTAGATGCACTGAGTAGTAGATGCATCAGTAGATGCACACAACACAGTTCTGGGTTTTATCACCGAACTAACATAGTAAAGAGAATGTATTGTAATTCTGGAACGGCAAGTGGCACTTTTTCGTCACAGAACCACTTAATGTTGAGAAATATCAAAAAAGTGGATAAATCTTATTCCAGTATGGAGGAAATTATTTCCTCTATCAGATTACGTAGCCAGAATTTACGATGTGTGGGTCTTGGATACTAAGAATTGGTATACGGGTAAAGTTCTGTTTGCCCATCCGTACATGGTCCTCTTTTTTAAATTTCGCCTACACCGATTTTTTAAAACCGATGATTTGTCAAAAAATTGATGTTCCCTGATCAACTTGGCAGATCTCCAGGCCCTTCAAATTTGAAACTGATGTTTCTATTTTGAGTGATATTTTACAAGGAGCTTCAAAATTTTCATAATTTCCTCAAAAATGTTTTCCATTTTTTATTATTTTTTCCTCTGCTGGAGCTTAAAAATGGCGCAGTTATAATTTTGTTTAAATCTCTGAATTTTTGAAAATAGTTATAATAAGAGAAAGTATGTAGAGTTGAGGCACCACTAATTTTAAGTGATTTCCAATTCGTATTGGCAGTTAAAATTTTTATATTATATATTTTTATATTTTTAATATAGTATACTTTGCGTGAAAAATTTCTGGTTGATTTCGGCAAGCAAAATTTTGAAAGTTCAGCTGTTGGTTGATTTAAGATGTTGAAAGGCTCATCCCGCTTCCTGACATAAGTAATTTATTTGTATTTTGAAACCACGGCGCGGGCAATGCTGGAAATTAATTTTGTTGGTATTAATTTTTTCTGTAAATATAATTATTATAAACTAGGAGTAACACGTCAAAAAATGCTTCATTTGAAGATTTCATTTAAAGTAAATTTTCTCCGTAAAATAACCCTGAAAATCACTCTCATTAACAAACACTTGGTTAGTGTGTGGTCGATCATGGACAAAGAACGGTTATTGTAAATACATCCTCTTGTGGAAATATGTGTCCTCTGACTTGTTGATAAAGAGAACGAAGACATGTATTGCATCTTTGAATAATGTCAGACACCCTAATAGCAGTTCTTAAACGTTTTGTCGGGACATTCATCCTGCTCAAAATTCAGATAATTCCAAATTGGGCTGAATATTTATTGGCTGGTAATGCCGACTCTTAATCTCATTATCAATAATTGCGTTGTCAATCGAAATTAATTCATTGAATCCTGCTCGACGTTTCGTGCAGCGTATGACTAAACTATTTGCTCGTAATTGGCACATTTGTAATCGCTAAAAGCTCTTCGTAGGCGCATAAGCCCAAAATCAGCGTAACCAGCGGGCCTCTTGCGCGTAGAAGTCTTGAAAGTGTATAGCTAGACGTCGTCCCAATAACACGAAATAGCCCAGAAATTTCAGAACGAACTGGTCAATTTTTGTTTTTTAGCAGTGAAGTCGCACTATAGGAAAATTATTTTTGATAACATATCCGTAAATCATAAGTTATAATATGCAACATAATTCAAGTTTCTATTGTGATCAAGTTACTGAAACTCAACGATGACGCAAGAAATTGTTATATATAGCTTTTGTTCATTGATTGATGGATTGATTGATTTTTCCGTGTTTCCGGGTACGTCAGTTGCTTTGGTCATTAGTCCCGTTTGTGTAATGCATGTTTTTTTCTCGGGAGACGGCGGTGATCTTCCCCCGCTGGATGGCGAGATCCGGCGCCGACCTACCGTCGGCTAGTGGGGTTTCCCCCTAACCAGGACTCTCCCAGCCGGGACAAGCTTTAAGCTCCCGACCGGTCTCCCGGAATATGTGGTAGTGTAGTGCATGTTAGTGTAAGTGTGTGTGTGTAAAGGGAGAGGATAGGACAAGGAAGAGGAAGGGCAGATCGCGCGCGGTCCGTGGCCCGTTTGTTAGGGTACTGCTCCGGCAATCGCCTGGTGTTGATCGGAGAAACCACAAAAAACTACCGATCAGAGCCGCCGGCCTTTTGTTCATTGTAATACTATAGGTGTCGTAATAATCTAGGTTAGCTCAGTCTTGACATTTTACCACCGTATTTTTGGTACCTTTTGGTTGTAATATACTAAATTTTTCTTTTTTAATGTTTATATTTTAATACAATTTTTATTATTAATATATTATTATTATTAATAACAACAACAACAACAACAACAACAATAATAATAATAATAATAATAATAATAATAATAATAATAATAATAATAATAATGAAAATTAAAAGGAAACATGCTATTGTATCATTATAATAAACTTAATTGTTCACTTCTCAAATAAACCAGAATTACCAACTACAATATTTGATTCTTAACTAGTTAAACAAAATAGTAATAATGTAGAAGTCTTAGTCTTCACATTACATGTACAGCGTACGGACGATTTTAAGACTTTCGGTGCTTGGGCGACTTCGGTGCTCGGTCCTTTCGGTCTTCACTTTACATGTTGAGAGTACGGACGATTTTAAGACTTTCGGTGCTTCATAAAATAAGGTAACTACACACCCCGTATTTGTGTTAACGAATACGCAATATTATAATTTTAACTTGTCTCCTACTAAGTTTTTAACCTCATCTTATCCAAACGAAACGTGAGAAACACAACAAAATAGAGCATTAATTTTTGAAAATTGAAAAGTTTAGTGAAAATTACACTTTTGCAAATGATTACAGTGTATTCTTATCTGATAGCTTATTATTTATGTTTTGCGAGATCATATTTTTTTGTTTTACTCTAACTTACGCAACATTTACATGCTTTATGTTATTTACATGTACGGCTTGAATTTTGGGCGGAACGCGACGGAACGGCGCTCCGGTACCATAGGAATAAATATTAAAATATATTATAATATATAACTATTTCTATTAAATGAATAATTAATTTGGGGCGCGTTTTGGGATCTACATTTTTATATATTGAGCACTACTTACATCATTTACGAGGGCGCACCACCCGTGCAGAGTGCACATTTACAAGGTGTGATTCGAGAGCGTCGGCGAGAGCACGGGAACACAAAAAGTGGCAGTGGTGAGGGTAGGGTCGCGGTGACGGCGGCCACGCGGCCTTTGCACGTCACATCTGTCGTGGGCCGGTCGTCCAGGAAAATATTGGCCCTTCGCGGAATCCACGGCGCGCTGCCTCCGAAATAACGTGTTGTGCACGCTTGCACATTAAAGCCGTGGCGTGTTGTGCGACTAAAGGAGATGGGGAAGCCCCCGACGAAGAACTGACCAAGGAGGACAAGTGACGATCAAGAGGTATATACGGTACAACGAGAAGCCTGAAGGTAGAATTAGCGATTAACTGGACAATGAAATGAAAGGTTTGAATAAAGTGTACCCTGTAAATAAAATTGAGAAAGTGACTTAATGATGAATACTAGAGACGCTACATAATATACTTTCTCGTATTATTTGAAATGACTACATTATTTGTAATATATTTCAACTTGTCTCCTACCAATACCTTGGAAAACTCTCTTGCATCGATCCTACAGCCAAAAACATCTTATATATAAGTATACCTAATAGTCTGTAGCAGCAAAATGCTGCTGAACAGAACCGTACAAAATATTTTTTTTTTAATTAGCACATTATGCTCAAGAACAACAAATAAAATTCTCTTGTATAACTCTGACATAAATTAAATAGGCTTAGTGTGCGCATTTCGTCATATAGTAAGAATATAAAAAGATGCTGTTCCGTAACGCAACAGATGAATAGAAAATGTTTAATGGTGAGCGGCCTCTTCCTTGATGACTTGCTATTACTTGGCGTTAGATGTGCCATATGCACTGACGCACTGAGTTCTCAATTCGCAGGGTACACCTAGGAACAGAAACAGAGGAATAACACAGATATTTGCGTTTCTCAGTCAATATAGAAACTGTTTCTTTGTTTTTGAATGTTTCCTAAGTAGCTAGGTATCTAGGAAAATTATAAAAACGTCTCACAAGTCTGGAGCCGCGCAGTTTTCTTTTAATTTCTGCGTGCATTAGAAATTCACAATATAATTAATATAAATGACTTAAAACGGGAAAGACAGTTGTAATACCAGTGTAATTTTAATTTATATAATAACTTATAAAACTTATAAACTACATTTATAAGTTTTCTCTACTCTGCAGCCAGAAAAAAGCAGGATTTCTGCTTCCACACCGCACGCGGATAAGATGTAAGATTCACTAAAGTGTATTGATTTTGTATGGCGGCCTTTAGTCAAATAAAATATAGATGGAACATTTTCTTTACCTCCAGATTCCTTATCTCTCTTCCTTCACCAAAATTAGTTTAATTATGAAAATAACTTAGCAACGAGCGTTGTTGCCATACCTTTCAGAACCAACGATTTTGGAAACCATCTCCACTCCATATATTTCAAACGATAACTACGCAATCTTATTGGATAGTATACATACAAGTTATAGAGCAATTCAAATTTAATCACTGCGCCCTTATTACCACTCTTTCGTCTATAAACGGCATTGAGGCAGCGAGTCAGTTCTCCAGCAGACTCCGTAGAGGTGTCTGCTGGCACTGACATTTGCCTAAAGCTAAAATTAAAACTTAGTGGCGGTGGTTTGTGTGTCGCACCTAGCTTCGTAGTCTTATTGTTGAAACCAGTGTAAACAGGATAATGTTTTGCCATAGATTTCCTGACGTTAGAGTACCAGTGTAAACGCTACAAAATTATCAGCATTGTGTGTTGCATAGTGAGTCCCGCTAAGTACTGCCTCTGTGTGCCAAGGCGTTAAGTTCGAGTTTACATATGACGTGGTTGCCTCCATGTCTGTGTATCAGTTTACCATGTGACCGAATATTGTGATGCGCGTATATGCATTGCATACAGTGAACCTCAGTACGTTCTATAAGACGTAGAAGATAAGTTCTAGACGGAATTACTAAACAGATATTGTATTATTGTATTGTGTAACAAGGTCTTTTGTGTATTATATTACTGGAAGTACAGTGTATGGATAAATGTAATATTATTTCATGTCTGTATATGTTGCAGAATTATTGGAACCAATTTTTCAGACAATATTTATTTTAAAATAAACACATTAAACAACGTTTCGAATCCCACTGGTTTGGATTTTTCCTGAGGTATATTTTCTGTAATAAATGCAAAGAACACTAATTACACTTAAACTATTTTTTACAAAATTTTTAAAAACAAAATTAATATTCAGACAGCTCACCATTAATGTCAGTTTAATAATCCTTTTTAAAATAATTTACAATCACTTTTATCCCTCCATACGATTTCATCGTATATCTCTTTCTCTTCTCTCTCACCCCCTCTCTCTTTCCCTTTCTCTTCTTTTCCAATGCTCTTCCTGCCGTCCACCACCGCGGATGAGGCGCTCGGGTTTTCATTCCGTCTCAGCGTCCCCCGAAGGGAAGGTGTTTTGGGTGACTTGTTATAATGAACTTCGATAAATTTCACAATGAAAAGGAATTAGATAAGCAGTCGTTACTGCGTCATGAATACTAAATAACTTTTCGATTAATCATCCTCGGGGAACGGGCCCTAGTACTGGCGAGGTTCGGGGAGTAAAGGGGAACGGCGGCCTGGGAAGGGGGTGCGAGGGAGGTGAGAATGAGTGGTGGGACGAGCAAGAGGGGGTGAGGTGGTTGTGCCAACGACCGTAACTTGCTCGATGATGCCGAACTGGAAAAAATCCTTCGACAATAGTAGAGGGTAATAACGAGGAAGTTTCTGAATTCTACGCATCAACAGATCACTGGAAAACTACTCTAAATATTTCTTATCTGTGTTTAGCAATACAAGAACCACACGTGTAGGTTGATGCACAATCACTGTTTATGAATTTGTTAACTTCATTTCTGTTAAAAATTGTTATACTGCATGCAAATTTTAGAGCAAAGTTAATCTAGCATAGATATAACATTTAAAATATTGGGAGAGCATTTATGAACAATTGATGAACAGGCGATCTCAACAGTGCAGCTTTGAAAGTGAGCAGCAGCAGAAAAAACTGATCAACTATTAAGCGAGTGATATGACACTTTAATTTCTTTATAAAACGATAGGATTACAGAATTGAAATAGAATCTGCTTAAAAGCTACCTTTTCGTAGATTACAGAGCAATCCGAGCAAGATATTTGCATATTTTATTATATATAATAGTATTTAAAAATTTACTCAATATTATTATATATATTAAATCATTTTGGGGCACATTTGCCGATGTTTCGGGGCAAAAACATGTTTACATCTTCAGGTGTTTAGAACTGTACATTGAACACTCATTTCTTAACTATTTTGAAACAACATATTTAAAAGAGATATATTTTAAAATCGTTAAAATGATATTTTTAAAACGTTATTGAATATTCTTGACTGTAAACAAGCAGCACAAAGTTAAAACTCACAGATTCAATTTGCACTATTGACATTAATAAAATAAACCAACGTAAGTACGCGGCCACTATCTCTTTGTGATGATCTCTTAACTATAAACACATTTTATTGTAGAACTCATTGTATTGTTAAGTAATTACGTATTAAGGTCATGTACTGATCTAATTACATAATCAAAATTTAATATTAGCATCGCATGCAATTGAACCCACGCTATTTTAAGAAAAAATATGGAGAGATTAATCTGTGTTTTTTCTTATATTGATGATATTCATCAAATTATTTTTGTTGCAAATTACTAATTCATTTTCAACAATTTTTCGTTTATGAATGCATAGTTTATTTATCAATTAATCACTATTAAATCTATGATAGTCTATTAAGCATATGTGTCATTGGCTAAATTAAGAACTTTCCCCTGAAATAGAAGAAATTAATGTCACTTTAACGAAATGTTTTTACAATTAAATTAATTAAATTATATCCAAACTACCTTGAAGAGATCAATTGGATCGCTATAGAAGGTGTTGGTAGATCAGCATCATATTCCTTATTGCTATGTTGTAGGTTCTCACAGTGCCGAGGAGAAACCGTTGGTATGTACTACAATGTGAATTGAGTCCAACAAATCGAGTCACTAATCCCGACCAGAGGCCATAACAGTGATCATTACATACTTTGAAAGAGCTTCGTGAATCACAGATTCTGGAATTTTTGTTGTAAAAGCTGATACGTTGTTATAATCGATGTCTTCATAAACGATAACCTGTATATTCCATCCGTGTTGTTCAAGCATTTATCAACATTAGTGCCCATGTACACTCAGCAGCGATTATGAAGAAGATAACAAGCTTAAAACACGAAAAGAGCTCTTAAAAGAGAGAAAAACAATATTTCTTCCTTTCCAGTTTGTTTTGTTGGCTCATCGGTCGGGTCCTCCTACGTATCAGCACATTCTTGCTTTCTGCTCGTTTTCACCTCATTGCTACAGAACTGCGCTCTGCCATTAGAGCCTGGCGGTCCTCCACCCCCACTCTTCAATCCTCTTGCTCTCACCATCTCTGCTTCCCTGATTCTCCCAGGGCCTCGCGCTCACCGCGACCCCGAATACATTTTCTCGCAATGAGTAATGACCTTCTCGCGAAGAAAACTTGCGCGAATTAATATTTGAAGAAGAACACAAAAGTAAGGAGTCGCCCAATAAATAATTGCCTTCTGCACGTCAGCGCCGAAGATGTATGTTGACAACGTAACCGAGGAGGGTCGCGGAATTTAAATGGAAAGAAGAAAGCGCGGTGCGCTGGGGGCCGCGGCGGCGGGGCCTCGGGGACGTGAGGGATCACGCTCGTTTACGGGAAAGAATACTAACGACGCCCGCCGAGCCTCCGCTGCACTCTCGTGCATGCGGGCGGGCAGGCCGGGCCGCTCCTCGCGATCGTACCCCTCTCGTTTTTTTTGGCTATTTTACGTCATTTTATTCATTTTTGTGCTCACTGGCAGATGAGCATTTTCTCTTTCCGGAAAGAACTTTCTCTCCTCTCTCACTCAGAATTTCTCTTTTTCTCAGTCTGCCTGTCTGCATCTCTCTCTCTCTCTCTCTCTCTCTCTCTCTCTCTCTCTCTCTCTCTCTCTCTCTCACACACACACACACACACACACACACACACACATACATACACACACACTCAGTAGCTCGGTCAGTCTCTATTGGTTCCATCCAAGTAAAGCACAGGTCGGTTTCGGGCATGACATCTGAAGTAATGACGGAGTATATTGCCTATTCTCACAGTATGGGTGACCGGGGCTGAATGGTAGTAGTTGGTAGTTTCAATTTTTAAATTCAAATACCTGATGGCCTGAGTCTCGCCACGTAAAATAAGGCATTAACTAAACTAAACTAAATGTGCGTTTCCTTACAATGCCCCCTGTATATGGTGCTGTGTAACGATGAGAAATTGATTTTATTCATAGGAACTATCTTTATTGGGCTTCGTTCTATTATTCATATTTTTTTAATCATGTAATGTTTGGCTGCCGATGTTTTAGAGTCGTTAAAAGTCATCAATTCCATAAATGAAAACCAACCACACTTCTGGAGTTGGTTGTTAAATACCTTGGGGTACGTTGGCGCCTGCATAAGGTAAGTTGGCACACTATTTCCGTGAGAGCGTGGAGTATTAAATTAGCGTCAAGATGCCAAGTTTTTCCAATATATGTTGCACAAAAAAAATCAGACAAAGCCATTACCGTTTGATCTTCCAGAACAGCCTCACGTTAGCCAGTACAGCTGTCCTGGTAGTTTGAATTTTTTTTAAAAAATATGCCTTCATTTTATTGAAATATTCTTTTAATTTTTTAATAAAAATGTTTTCCTTTCTCTGAACTTTGAATAGACTTTATCTAAATGTTCCAAGTTTTACGCTAAAGAGAAACTTGACGACTTAAAATTGCGATTGCCGAGCAAGGCGAAGTTACAGGTTTAAGCAACAAAGAAAGGAAAATAAATCTTTTAAGAAATGAATGAATGAATGATGAATGTATGAACGAAATGACTGAAAAATGAAAATATTTATAAAACAGAATACCATCTGTTTATAATAAAACATTAGAGCTCTTTCATGTTTGCTAAATACAAGTCATCCCTATCGTTCTTTAAATTTATTGCTACTTGATGGGTATTGCTGCCTTTCAAGGTTGTTCAATCATGTAGTTCTTCAGTTGAGGGATAATCATCCTCATGGCTAAACCATCGTCCCCATGACTAAACCAATCCACTTTCATTTGGAGAAAATCATTTCAAAAGATACTCAGATTGAAATTTGATTCAAGGTTTTGTATGGTTGTAATAGTTGTACATGTCTCTTTAGGTTTTAGGGAGGTTTGGAAACATATTTCCGACATCGTGAAATTATTCTGGAAGGTTATATGTCTGACATTGTTGGCATGTTTTGGTGATAGGAGCGCCGAGTAGTGTTTCGTAGATTTTTTTAGATGTCTCTTTATATGTGGTCGTGGAGGAGTTCGATTTTTAGCTCTCTGTATAATTGTTGGTTACTAATGGACTATGGAGCTTTGGTAATTTTTCTAAGACATTTGTTTTGAATTATCTGTAAGTTGTTAATATGGCAGTGTGCTGCTTTTGCCCATACGGCGCATGCGTAAGTTAGTCATAGTCTTATTATTGATTTGTACACGGTTTTCCCACATTCTATGCTAAGAGATGACTTGTGAGATAGAGATTAAATAGTGAGATAGAGTTTAAATAATTTTGCTCGTGATTTGTGAATTCTTATCATAAGAGGAAGACAGGAGAAGAGTCCTTTCCCCTGAGATACGTTCCCCAACTGCGCCACCGACCCCCATTGGATGGCACACCGTTGCGGCGACTACACAAAATGTGTAGTCAGCCTCACAGGAGCCGCCCGCTCGCGTCATCACACGAGCAGTGGGAGAACACACAGTGAGACTCATGCGTTTCTATGCAGTGGGTCGAAACACGGGTCCATAGCACAGCGCCTAACTAGAAATAGACTGAAAAAGTTGGAAAGTTTGTAAAGATGCCATTGAAAATAATCACGTTCAGAAATGATAAGGAATGTTACATTATTAAAATGGTAAGTAGTAGGGTAAAGTTATCATTAATGCCACCACGTTAGTAGTAGCTACAAAATATGTAAAATATAAATAGAAAGCTTTCCACTGGCTGCAAACTTGTAGAAGCTGGAAACTTATGCCTTCTAGTGGCAAGGACTAGAAAGAAGATAAATTGTTTCCTTTCCCTTATTTTATATTTTAATAGCAATCTGAAAACATCTCATTAATATTGCGATAGAAATGGTATAACACGAACATTTCCTTGTACTTTTTTGGTCTCCGGTACATTCTGGAGTAGATTATCAAAGTGTGATTAATAAGCTAAACATCGTACTACTACCACAAGGCTGCAATTTTTAAGTGGCCTCTATGGAATCAAAATAGGAGCTCGATAATTAACAAAAAATAGAGCACATTAAATATAATTTTTAGATAAGTTATCTATTCACAAAGAAGTATGCTAATTGCTCATTGCGTGTCACATAACGTCTTCAGTGCTGTTTCAGAATGTTGAGAAAACTGCAAAAATGTTCATAACTGGCAACCACCGGTACTTTTACTCAAGAAGTAAAAAAAATATCAGATATATTTTTATTTTATGGAGATGGTTGATAGACACACAATGGGGAAAACCTCATCGTAGTCAGTCGGAGTTATTGGCAGCGTATTTCTAGCGTGATCAACCATCAACTTGCTCTTGTGCTTAGCTCCAAGTCCTTTTCTCCTCTTCGTACACTAAACAGCAGTACACACAGCACGAAGTCACTGGTGGTTTAAACCTCCACATATCGTCTGGTGAATATTCAATATCCAGTGTGACCGAATTGGTCCCACATAGCAGTGCACTAATAACACAGATTGTTTTGTATCTTTGGGGTTCCTTTCTGTTGTCTGCGTCACGAAAATGATCACACCGGAAGCTATGGATTGCATCTACACCTTGCCCTTTTATTTTGCAATGTCACCCTAATTTTGCCAGACTCATTCTATGTGATCCAATAGCATGGTTTTGGAGAGGAGGATGGAGAAAAAATGTGTTTGACAATGCAGAGTTTTTAGTTTGGGCGTTTTCTTTTCACACTTACGATCAATAAAGAATTATACTCAACACTGCACGAAATTGCAGAAATGTGTAAAAATATGTATTTCTTTAGCAAAAGTGGTAAATGCATGTACTATCCGGTTGATTGATTTTTTCGTGTTTCCGGGTGCGTCAACTGCTTTGGTCATTAGTCCCGTTTGTGTAGTGCATGTTTTTTACCGGGTGGTGGTGGTGATCTTCCCCTGCTGGATGGCGAGATCCGGCGCCGACCGACGTCGGCTAGTGAGGTTTCCCCCTAACCAAAACTCTCCAACCAGCGGGACACCGCTCCAGCCGGAATAAGCTCTAAGCTCCCGACCGGTCTCCCGAAACGTGTAGTAGTGTAGAGCATGTTAGTGTAAGTGTGTGTGTAAGGGGAGAGAATAGGACAGGGAAGAGGAAGGACAGATCGCGCGCGATCCGTGGCCCGTTTGGTACGGTACTGCTCCGGCATTCGCCTGGTGTTGATCGGAGAAACCACGGAAAACTACCGATCAGAGCAGTCGGCCGCTAGAATTCTCCTTCTGATAGCGACTGAACTCGACCTAGCTGAAGAGCTAGTGTCAAAAATCCTGTCGCCGTCAGAAATCGAACCTAGGACCTCCCGATCAGAAGCGCTGCAGTGACATCAGTTGATGAACTGAGCTACCGCTCCCGGTGGTAAAATATGTAATCATATGTATTAAAAAGTCAACGTTTTCAGTCACTAACCGATAAGAAACATATCGTTGATTTATCGTTGAAATATATCGTTGATTTGACTTGAGAAAGTTAACTTAGGAAAATATGTAATTACACAATTATTTGGGCTCTATTGATAAGTAAAGTTACATACATGCAGAAACAAAACATTTATACAGATTCAATTTCCTTGCCCATGAAATTGAAACATCCATAGATCATGTAAAGCAGGTGGAGGAATCATAGAGGATTTGAATCATTCGCTAAATCTACTCATCGCGTGACCCAACTCAACGCAACCTCCTGTCTGCACAGCCTCCCCGCACCACCAGGAGACCTCCACATCCACATCTACATCCACATCCACCTCCCCGCCCGCACTCCGCCTCCAAATGCAGGGCGGACAGCACGCAGCGGGCGGCCCGTCACCCCCGCTTAAAAGTAATTTTCGCGCCGCTTCAACGCCAACTCCCGGCCCCCACCGCCCCCGCGCCGAGCCTCGCACGCCCCCGCCCGCCCGCGCGGCGCGGCGCTGCGCGGCAGCTGGCAAAGAAAACAAAACAGCAGCGTCCCGCGCAGCCCGCACCGCGAGTAGCATCTGCCGCCTAATGGGCGCGCCTAATTGGACACTGATTTGTACCTCACGCTGTTCATTCATTACCCCCTCGTATCATACATAATGTCGAGCAAGGAAACCCCTTTAGGCAGCTGTCCACATTCATTAGCGCTTAAAACATAGTTTGATATAGTTTTACTTGCACCGCCGCTGCGAAGTTTGCCCGGAGGCAGCCTGCGCGATCGTGCGTTAGCTTTTATTAAAATCTGGACGTTCCGTCGGAAAATTAATGAAGCTTCGGGCTATCGTAAGCGCTCTAATTTAATGAACTTTGAAGTAAATTGAATTATACGAAGTATTGATGGTAGATAGGTGAGCCAGAACGGATGTAGGAAGTGTGATACAAAAAATTGTAATGGAGTATGGGGCGAATAAAATAGCTCTTACAAACAGGCCTAGTCATTGTCCTATAATGCTCTAATGCGGAGGCTACTGAATATCTCATAACTCTTGTACCGCTATGCCACATATTGCATACTTAAGTAAAGCACGACTATATATATTTCGGCATTAATTACAAAATAATCCTTCAATCAGTTTCAGGGGCCATCTAACCAGAAGCAGATAGTACGTCAGTTATGAAAGTTATTTCAATTCATACTTCTTGTTAAACTCCTCGTAATTTTACAAAAGAAAAAAACTATTTTGGAAATGCATAATTATAATCCAATAATTTTTGAGAAAATGTCAACATTTTTATGTTTAAACTTAATGTAAACAGTGAGACTAATGTGTACTTACTTTGATTTTTACAGCAATACTTCCTTGAAGAGTGAAAAGTTCTTTGAACGGAAGCGATAATAATTGTAATTTCCAAAACGTCTACGGCAGTAATATCTGAAAAGGTAACATAATAATAATAATAATAATAATAATAATAATAATAATAATAATAATAATAATTACAATAACAACAACAAACACGCTATCAACCATAATCACAGCTAATTTCAATGCTACTTTCTGTTTCATGTGTCATGTTCGGATTTTCGGACTCTACCCAAAAATTTAAATATCTTATTATTTTGAATTAATTTCTATTTATGCAAATAAGTCATCAGACTAATATGATCTCTTCAGAAATAGCTCAAAAATATGTTCCTGTTGTAAAATCATGAAAGCTCCTGGATTTTAACTGTAGAACATATACCGAAACGAAACGTTTGAAATTACGGCAAAATGAGATTTTAAAGCAACTGGTACGGAAATATTTTCAGATGTAAATCGATAAAAAAGTGTCGTCTTAAAACTACAAAATGCATTATTGAAGTCAAGTCAGTATCGCGAATGTAAGTCCTCCCTTTTTATATCAAACTTAATGTTTATACGGGACAATATACTATACCTGAAATTCACAAATTCATGCTTGCGATGAGGTTTTTGTAAATTAGTGCTTTGATTTTCTTTTCAATGCAGCCTTCTCATAATCGTTCCCTTACACATACACTGGGATTTCTCGTCACTGCTGCCTCCTAATTAGATTCTTTTTATATTATTTATTTATGTATTATTTACTTCACACATCGCGTTATCTTTTTCTCTCGTTTCCTTCTATTATTTCATTTTTCTAACTTCTTACCTTTGTGGAAGTCATGTCCCAGGAATGTAATTATTTCTATGACTGCTTTCAATTACTCATAGTTAATCAACAGTATTGCAACCATAATTTTTTAGGGGGGCATTATAGGCATACTGTCCAGCTGACTTGATGTTTTTTTATCAAGGATTTTCATTTGTTGCTGAATTTAAAATGTATTTTTTTGTTGACTAATAATTATTTGTAATGCATTTATTCGATGTATTGAGTGACTATCATAACTATGTAAAATTAGTAAAAATCATATTACTGCGTATGAATTATTGATTTCAGGCTGGGGGTAGGGCAGATGCGTTCCCTCCTTAGGTGTACTACACGTAATGAAGAATACTAATAATTTCGAAAGCACACTCCGAACATAAAACCCAAACGCGAACGCGAGCGGCGCTAAGGTGTAATAATTCTCAATAACATCCCGGCCGCCCGTCATCGACGCGCATTAGCGGCCCCCACTTAGCGATATCTCCGTTCTCGCGGAGGAACAAAAGGGGAAACAATGCATCACTGCGCTTCCACGGCGTTCACTTGTTAGTGATGGCTTTCGCAACATATGATTTCCATAGTGGCTATGAATATACGCAAAGTTTATGTCACAGGAAGTTGGGGCCGAGTGCGTAACTCAACAGTGGGTCCGCAACAAGGGGCGACTCGGGCTGCGCGTTGAGGACGGTGAGGTCGACGAGGACGGCGCGGCGCGGCGCGGCACGGCGGCCGGCCGGCCGCAGCCTCCGCGCCCGCGTTCGCGTCCTCGCCCTCGTCCTCGCCCCGGGAGGACTTGCGGCCGCCGACGCGGCGAGGGCGCCTGCTTCCGGCGGGATTTATTGAACGCAGATTGTGGATAGCGCGGTTGCCGCTGTGCTAGGCGCGAGGGAAGGGCTGCGGGAGAGGGGGTGGGCGGAGAGGGGGAGGGGGGAGGGGCCAGATGCTCGGCCGATGCCGCGGACGGACTGGCGATCCGCTCTCCGGCGCAGTTGGCAGGGTGCAAAATTTGCGTGTTCCAGGCATATAATGAGATTTTAAAGCAACTGGTACGGAAATATTTTGAGATGTAAATCGATAAAAAAATTTCGTCTTAAAACTACAAAATGCATTATTGAATGCTCTTTTTATCTACCAGAACTGCATTATAATCTAGTCACATATTGTAACTTACTTACAGGCACGTTCAATGCAAATTTTGTCGAAAATATAATGTAAGAAACAACTTATAAAAAAAATTACAAATTTCATTAAACTATTTAAACCATCCTAAACTAGAATTATAAAAAAATATTTACTAAACTCAAGGAGACTGGCGTACTGAAATAGAGTTTGAAAATGTGTTATAGTTTTCTGACATGACCTCCATTAGAATACATTGAATCTTTTCTAAAGTGATGGATCAATATGCAAATATACCTTAAAAATGTGTATCGCTATCTTTGCATTTAATTATATAATAAAATAATTATAAAAGCGATCCCACAGGTTCCTACGTTACAAGTATTACTGAACCTTTAATACATATACATACACGTTTATACATATCTCTGCTGAGAGATATATGTATTAAATTATAGCTGTGTCAGAATAAAATTTCAGACATTTATATGAATAGCTGCATTACTTTTGAAATATATCGGAGGCGTGTTCAACAGCGCTGTAAAGCATACTGGTGGTGAAAGTTTTTACAATTAAAAGGAGGACGAATGATGAATGATAGCACATTGAAGTTTTTAGAAAATATAAAAATTAAAAGGAAATTTATTAATTTTGTTAAAATTGAAAATAAAATTAAAAAAATACATATTTAATAAACTGTGTGTTTGCCACCAAATGCATTGTATCGACAACGAGAGGCTCGTCTGTTCCTCATTAGACCTCAACTTTCAGTTGGCGTTCATTTGATTGTTGAAATTTCGAAATGGGTAAAATTCTACAGGTAGTAACACTATTTTTAATTTTTCGTGTAGTACGCACAGATCAGTAACATGCCTGACGAGTTAAAAAGAATACTGTTATTTGAAATATGAATCGTTCTTACAATTATTGTGTTTTCAAAAGATGCGCGAAATCCTTTAATGCGTGTAGGGAGCGTAAATATTGTTACACATTTAATGTCTGAAAATAGTCGACAATAAATATATCTAAATGTGACATATGATATACTTTCAGTAGAAAGAACATTTACTGAAAATATACAATTGTTGCATAAATTTGTTGTTGTAATGTTGTAACACATCACAATTACTTTGTTAAAAAGGTGTTCCTTGGTTCCTTAGTTAAATGATATCCGAAAACCGTTGAATTCTGTCTCGAACCACAGGGTTAAATTTGAGTTATGTTCTTTCCTAAAAATGTATATTTTTGGGAATTCGTCACCTTGGAAATAAGATCTTCAAATACACTAGTTGTGACCAGTTTAGTAAAGGAAATTTCTTGCTCTTATAAACTGGCATCAGTGGCTCAAACTTACTAGATTTTCTAGGCATCAGGAGAGTAGAAATATTGAAACAAATCTATTGATAATTACAGATTTGTAAATATAATTGCATTTTATTCAATTGTATACTGTATTATTGTTTTATTTCTCTTAAGAAACGGGTACCTTTAAAATTTGTAGCCAGCAGAAAGTTTGGTAATTATATTATTTCTTAACAAGTAAAAGTTATTCTTAAGATTGTAAAAACACTTAAGATTAAGATTACTTTTTACTTGTTATAAAATAAAATTATTAGAAAAAATTCTGCTGTTTAAAAATTTTAAAGGGACCTGTTTCTTAAGAGAAATATAATTTTACCGTGATAACTTGTAACATGTTAATACCAAATTGAGAATAATGAATACGAAAAGATGAGTTGAACAATTGAATATTTAATAGTATATGATAATTATCATGAAAATAACGATTTTTCATAGGCAACATGGGTATAGAAGG
Source organism: Teleogryllus oceanicus (assembly GCA_964035755.1). Lineage (NCBI taxonomy): Eukaryota > Metazoa > Arthropoda > Insecta > Orthoptera > Gryllidae > Teleogryllus > Teleogryllus oceanicus. The sequence goes on along the minus strand of CAXIVR010000001.1, from coordinate 294,656,539 downwards.
GGATTCTCTTGTGAAACACAAGTTGTTTCCCTCTACCTGTAGTTAGCTCAGTCAGTTGACACGGGCAAAAGGGTAGATAGTTGATTTTGCCAAAGCACTCAATGCAGTTCCGTATAAACCACTTACTGAGAAACTTGATGTCGGGAATAAATTCTTGTTTAATGACATTGATTAAGAAATTCCTTCGCCACAGAAAACATGAGTAGGGCTACAGTTTTCGAATATCGATGATGTTAACGCAAGGGGTTTCACAAGAAAGTGTAATAGGGCCTCTCCATTTATTAGTTTATTAGTATTAAATCTCCCAAATAACGTGCGTTCGAAAGTACGGAGATTGTTCGCAGACGACTGCATGTTTGCATGTTCTACAAAGTAATTGAATCAAACGACGATGAAAATATTTTGCAAGAAGACTTAGAATACTTGCAACAAAGACTAAAATAAATGGTTTGGAAATTAACGAATCAAGTGTAAAGCAATTTTATTTGACCAGGGTCATAATTACGCTCTAGCGTATTATTTTCATATGGACTTCATTCTGTGCGTATCGTCACTTAGATATTAGGATTCAGAAAGACAATAAGATTCAGTTAGTAAGTTAGGGTGGGAGAGTCAAATAAACAAAACAAAGAAAAAGCCGTGGAAGTCGTTGCATTTATATTGTGAACATTAGAGAAATGTACGGTAAACCCGAAAGAATTGGCATATGCCCCTCTTTTGTTTCCTATTATCTAATACGGAGTAAAATGATCTATGTAGACACACAAAGCGAATCCAGAAAGAATGCAAAAGAAAGGTTTCAAGTTTACGTACGGAAATACACATTAAAACAATCCCTGGAACCGCTCGAAACACGAAAAATTAAACCGAATCGTAGAGAAACCGACATATAGTGGTAGAGGGGATCATAATCACAAAATTAGGAAAAAAGCAGAGAATATACGTAGAAAAATCCTCATTTGTTAATAGATCTATAAGAGATTGCAACAGATTGCCAGCAACAATTTTAAAATCTATTCCTCGCCAAATAGTAGTCTGGTAGTCTTAAAAATATATTAGAATGAGTTAAGAACAAATAACGTAAGAAACTTAAGGGACTCTTTCATAGTAAGGTCTCTTAAGCAACTTAAGAGTCGAGCAGTTCAGTAAAGTGTTGTGAATGGTGTCAAAGTGTGTTGAAACGTTGGACAGTGCAGTGCAGTGAAGTGCAACGGTTTGCAGTGCTGTATATTACTGCTCTGTGTAATACTTAGTTAAATTTAGTGTAATATTACTGTCGTGTGTAAGTTTATTATTATTATTATTATTATTATTATTATTATTATTATTATTATTATTATTATTATTATTATTATTATTTAGTGCCGTTAATATTATATTGAGATTCATTTACTGTTAATTACTGCCCCCGAGTTCTACTCAATTACAGTTAAATACACATTTTAAGTTATCTAATTTATGTAGTACTTGATGCGACAAGTCTGCCCCCAGTCATGCAGTATCTAGTACAATGAAGCAATTGTAATGAAAGTTTTCAATATCTATCGTGAAACTATCCAAAAAAGTGACTTGTATGATAACTGGTGAATTTGATGATGACTATGAACTTGATAAAAATTGATTGATTTATTGATTTTTTCGTGTTTCCGGGCGCGTCAACTGCTTCGGTCATTAGTCCCGTTAGTGTAGTGCATGTTTTTTCGCGGGAGGTGGCGGTGATCTTCCCCCGCTGGATGGCGAGATCCGGCGCCGACCAACCGTCGGCTAGTGGGGTTTCCCCCTAACCAGGACTCTTCCACCAGCGGGGCACCACCCCAGTCGGGACAAGCTCTAAGCTCCCGACCGATCTCCCGGAATATGTGGAAGTGTAGTGCATGTTAGTGTGTGTGTGTGTGTGTGTGTGTGTGTAAGGGGAGAGAGGATAGGAGAAGGAAGAGGAAGGACAGATCGCGCGCGGTCCGTGGCCCGTTTGGTAGGGTACTGCTCCGGCATTCGCCTGGTGTTGATAGGAGAAACCACGGAAAACTACCGATCAGGATAAAAATTAATAGATATCAAATTACAACGAGAATATGTGTATTCTTATCTCGAAGTTATTGCAATAAAATATATAAAATACAAACTACAACATTTACTGATGATTTCAGTCAACCTTTTATTAATAGAGATGTTTTAATATCTATGCGTGAGATTCTCTTCAGTATGTTACATTTCCGAAAATACATAGTTATATTACGGAAATATTTTTAACAATTATTTTATTAAATTATTTGTTTAAAATTCTTAAAATCCAATATTTATGATTAACTATTCTATTTATGAATTTAATGGAATACATATAACAATTTCAAGTGAACACATTCAATACACAATATAATCGAAATGAAAGTTAAGACAGTAACGTACAATATTATCGAAATAAAGATCAAGACGTACCATGCCAAACGACATTATGTATTTAACCATGAAGTGCAGAGGACGATTCGTAGTTGCTAAGAACATTGTTACAGGGTCAGAAATCCATTGGTGGAGTACCGTAATATTTTAAAATTTAACCACATACATCTCACGTGATAACTCGGAAAGCCTAATTGAATAGACCAGAGGAACCAACCTAAACTTAGTGACTAATTAAATACAGAAGTAAATGAATTAAGTGTAGAATTAAATATCTATGTGCGCAAAATTAAAAGTTACAGAACGTTTTTGAAATGTTACAAAGGGGACCCCCAGTAAATATGGTAAAATGTTTCCCTAAACCAAATAACATGAGTGGTTACATGATAATTATAACATAAAAATAATATTTTTGAAAGGCTTCCTAGCTCCCGTCCCACCACCCACCTCCCTCTTGAGCCAAAAACGTGTTTTTTTATTTCATTTTTTTGGCAACTTAACACTATTTTATCCGACTGAAAAAATATGATAAATAAGTCAATTTATACTATCAGAGACATATTTTTTGATATTTTCTCAGACCAAAATTCAAACGCAAAAATATATTTTTGAAAAAATAACAAAAAATAATTTTTATTGTCTTAGAAACACGGACAAATAACGTTTATTTGATTTAGAATAACAGTTAAAATATTAATCTATAAGTCTGGTGAAAAAATGAAAAAAATAACCATTAAGCATGTAAAATTAGGGAATTTGTATATTAAAAGGTATAATAAAAGAAGAACAAGATAAATAACAGAGGTATCTGAGTGTATATTGATGTCTCCATGGTTGGTTGTATGTCCCTTTAAAAGTCAATGGCATGAGTAAATATATTTCTCTTGTTCTTTCTCCCAGTAGTAAGAGACTTTGGAGATCATGGGGACTGAACTTTAGTTGGGACCACTGCCAGACCATTGCCCAACCCTAAAGATCGGAATGGATTTGTGACAGGGTAGGGAAGGATCTTGTGCTGATGGTAGCCCGTTGTTTGAGTACTACCGTGCGCCAGGAAAGTCTCTCCGCAAGGAGCTGAATCAGGGCTTTCTATGAAATATTGCATTTATATTGGTAGCGGCAGATTAATAGGAAATAAGTGAAGGGGACCACAATTCCAGCATTTGCTATGATGGTGGCGAGTACTAAATGTACGTTTTCTTTTGTTACAAGCTGAGCTAGACTCCCAGCATAATTTCTCTTGCTAGCACCCTCATCAGCTAGGTGCCAGTGCGGAGAGACTTTCCTGACGCACTGTACTATGACATGTAGTACCTGGATACCATGTAATACCATTTTTCAGCGGAGACTACGGAAGCTATAGATCCAAGCAGCTAATCTTAAGAAGTGTCCCAGCGTTATTAGCGTCGTGCAGTATTTTTTTGTTGTCGAAAATCAGTACCGTTGAGACCGAACCTAGAACTTCTCGAATTAGCTTCAGGTGCAAAATTTTAACCAACAAGTTATTATTGGAAAAATTACCAGATGAAATTGCTGCAGTTATATATGAGCCCATAGATTGTTGCATGACACTTAACGTGTGTGGCCTCCCAGGGGGTAAATATGGGAGGGGGTCTGATATTAATAGTGTCGTAAGTCAGAGTCATTAGTACTTCCATGCTCCAGTTTACGGAGGTTCCAGAAGAGTGTTTTTTTGCTTTTGGCCAAATAAGGAACTCAAAACGATTGTTACCGGCAGATAACGCCCATTTGAGTTGTTGAGAGATTCTTATGAAGCATGAAGGACATTTTAAAATTATACATAAACTGACACCTGGAAACACTGTCGAATCTGACTTACGTTACGGTGGATTTCAGCCCCCTCCCCCACATGTCTTTCCTTGTGCATAGAAATCCGGTAAGTGAGCAAGTGGAAAGCGATTTTCGCAGCGCCTTGAAAGAGCCCTGCGACTACCCACCCACTCGCAGCTCGCCCCCTCGCCCGGTCACCGCCCACTCGCTCGCCCGCTCGATCGTTTCCTCGCCGAGTACTTCCGCCAAATTCGGGCTCCCAAGCCCCCGACTTTATCGGCTTCCGGGCGGCGGATTGGGCCCCCACTGCGCATCGCGCACAGCCCTCCCTCCCACCTCCCCACCTCCCAGCCCCCCGCCTCCCGCCGCCCTATGCTAATCAGCTCCGTTAATTATTGTAATCGAATACGACACGTGTATCATTTCTGCGAGTCACGCGACAGTCGAACCCTCCCCTTTTCTCGCTTCACTCGCGCGGCGCGGCGTCCCGACGGCCGCGACGCCGCAGGAGTCGTCGACACCGACGCCGCATCGACTTGGCTAAGTGGTTCATCCGCCACACGGAGGTTTGTCCGGTTTTCATTTCGTTCCCGGTGGTTTTCTTCGCCAATATTTCTAATAGAAGGAAATTACTTCCAGTAAATTGTGTTCGGTTGAATTGCAGATTAATCTTTATTACAGCACGAGCGAACGACTGTACCTGCGTTAATAAACGATCGGAACCTCCCTTACAAATGTCTAAAACGCGAAAAGGAAAATGCAACCAAAAGTTTCCATTATTGTTTCATTAATCATGTATTTACAGTGTGGCGTTTCAAATATTACTGAAAACTGGAATTACCGGAAAAAATCGACAGAACAGGATTTACAGTTACATCCTTTGTTTGGGAAATTTAAAAAATGAAAATATAAAAATATTTAATCAACGGATATCGCTTTACTATAGTGAAATCATTATGCTATGACCGAGAACTCACACAAAGAATAATCTCAATACTAGTTTTTTCGTGACTTTCCATTGAAAAAGTTTCAATTTTTTGTAAAAACTTAATTGTGAATGAAAAAAAGAAAGAATATTGAAAAGCGTGGCTCTCGTTTGATGAGCTGTTCGATCTCTCCCACCGCGACCCAAATCTGTAGATTGCGAGGGACGAGTCTTTAATACAATCCATTAAATAGGTCCGTAAATCACAGCGATCTTCCACCTCGACCGCCCCCGCCTATGAGCGCTGAGCCCTCGCGCCGTCGCCCCTCCTTCCACCTCCACCTCCCCCTCCGCCGCGCCCCTCCCCCCAGCCGAGCGGGTGGCGGCGCGGGGCGTGTGGCTGCAGCCAGAGCGCTGCGCGCCGCCCGCCCGCGCGTGTGGATGTGTGTGCACGCGCGCCCGCCTATGTGTGAGTGTGTGAGTGTGCAGCCGGGCGGGTGGGTGAGCGAGCGAGCGGGCGGGCGGCCGCGTGTGTGTGTGAGTGTGTCGGCATAATGGCCGGGCCTAATCACATATTCGCCTTTGCCTCTGCGCCGTTTACCGGCCTGAGTTATGCGTGATGATTATACGCTGGTCCAGCACGCATATTGTCAGCGTCCAGGATTCATTGAGGATGTGGACCGACGGGCTCTCTGTGCTCCAGCATGCAATCATTCCGGCAGATACATCACGGACGATACTCCGCTTCCGACGTGGCAAAATGCAGTTGATGTTTGATGTATGCAGTTTACAGTGCATCGCGACAATATGGGCTACACTGCGCTCTTGTTAAAATCATTAGCATTCTCTATATAATTACGAGCGCGCTGCCGCGTGCCGTGTACATTATGTCACGCCGTTGATAGTGGGGAAATTATAATCAATTACCGACGGCTTTTTCGAGCACGCCTTTTGTTCCACGCTCAGGGCATCGAGTACTTTTTATTCAGCGAATTATTACCCTCGTCGGACTGGCTGGCAAAAGCGCCCGGAAGGTCGGAAATGGACGTTTCCGAGACTCGAAATTTAAAAAGGATAGTCGACGCGTGGAGTTTTGAATTTCGGAAGGACCTCCGTAAAATCGTTCACCCTCTAACGACCTCTGTTACGCATCGTTGTTTTTGTTTTGGCGTTTCGCGTTCTGAAAAGGAGCGTCTCACACAAAGTCATTCGCAGGGGACATCCGAATAATTTCAATCATTGCTATGAATATTGTGTGAATTTGACACAGAGATATTTATGTGAACGTCGTTCAAAAGAATGTTTGGATCCTTCGACTGTATTCGAGCAGTATTTTTCAATAAAGGAATAATTTTTTTAACGAGGGTATTTCAAAGGAGTATTATTATGGACGTCACTTGTTATCAAATTCAATTGAGCTTTTAATATTTCTTATTTTGCTATCTCTGATTCTCACATTTCACTTCGTGAAAACATTAATGAGATATTTATTGCTTTTGTTATATCTGTATTGTTTTTGTTAATGTATTTTTGTGGCAGTGTTCTGTGGAACAGTCGAACAAAGCAGTATTCACCCCCAGGGAAAAGGGTAATTTTTAGTTACAAGACGTAACATATGGTTTGTCATTATGCGGACGTCAATTCTCTCATACGACAATGTAGCTAAAATGGGTGCATCTAGTAAATCAAATCAGTGGCTTCCGCTGAAACAGAGCGTTGGGCGAGACTTCGCGTCAGCGGAGATATATCCGAACAACATACATCTAGTATTATTCATGCTTCTGCCGTCAATTGAGATTTGTAAAACGAGTTATATATTTGTTCATTAATTAATAATTCACTTAAGCCTAGATTTTTGAATAAGATAACTCAAAAAGTGAAGCTGTGATAACTTAAAACATTTCGTCGTCGACATGAAAAGTATTGGTGGTCAGTAGATCTTTTTGATTGACTTTTATTCTTCCCTGCAAATCATTCACTGGAACTACTATATTTACAAGATGTCCATAAACATGGAGTTGTGAAGAAACATTCATTTTTAAACTGTTGATGTGAAATATAACTATTTTTTCACCTGTGGTAATTTTGCCTTTTGTCTTAGCTACTTACTTATTTTACTGCACATTCGATATTGTACTGATTTTGAACTGAATTGTACTCTCTTGAAGTTTGTAAAAATGGATTTGCATAAATATAAAAAAAATATTTTGAATATTTAATGACACATATTTCTAAGAAGTTTATCGTCAAATAATACTTATAAATGAAATGTATGTATTATATTTAACAATGAGTAAGACATTTTACATTAACATATTTAAATTCAACGTCTGTTATTGAGATATCTTGTGAATCCTTTCATATTTAAAATTCTCTACACTTTTGTTTCCTCTTTGTGTTGAAGAGAGAAAGCTATGCATTGCCCCAAGAAATTGATGTGGATATTTGATGGAAATACACAATTTAGGGCTCCTTGAGAAAAACAATTTTCCGTAATTTATACAAGGTTTATGGGATATTTTAATTTTTTTTTTCAAAATAGTACCGGCTGATTCTAGCTTAGATTGCCGCTGATACTACAGCTACTCTGACCAGGAGGCTCTAGGGTTCAAGTCTCGACGGTGGTTGGTTTGCGACATTGGCTACTTAGCTAATAGAGCCACTTTTGAGAGGGGAATTTGAGCGACTGGATACTCTGATCGGTAGTTTTTCGTGACTTTTTATCAATATCAGCGGGGGAGTAACCAGCGCGCAACCTCCCAAGATAAAACATTACTTACGCTTACGGGACTAATGGTAATATCATTTTATGTGCCCAGAAAGAATCAATCAATTAATCAATCAAAAGTAGCTCAATTTTTCTCCAACCTTTGGTACAATACACTGAATTCTATAGCAGAAATTTCATTTAATATTTTAACTAAAGAACTTCGTTTCAAAAAATGTCTTAAAAATTTCGAGTCGTTGCATCAGAACAATGAACAAGACCGTTGCATGCAGATATCTGCGTTTTAGAATTTAATTTTAGCCTCGGCAAAGAGTTCTGCGGGTTGCAAATACTTGAAGAGAGATGTGACGCATCAATGAGGCGATACCCATGTCATGTTCAAATATAGTACGAAATGTTCACATGAATTTAGTAATATTACGTACCCGTTACAACTACAACGGGGAAGTTGGTACTGTTGCAGCAGCACTAGTTTTCACGTTTCCTATATTATTATTGTTTTTATGTTAAAATCGTGTAATATCGAATAAGGAGTTCAATCATTTGAATTGCTAAAGTTTCCTGTGAGTACCCCTGAACCTTGTGTTTTTTTCTTTACGCTTGAGTTACAAATTAAAGAGAAGTGACGAGCGTTGTTTATTGTCTGCCGTGTGAATCTATTGCAACTGTTTATTGGAAATGTTGGTCATAAGACCATCTCAATGACCGAGATCAGTATGAGAGCGTCCTACGCATTCCCAATTTTAATCGACCTGTTCATGTATATGTTTTCCCATATTACAAGCGACGATCTGTGTGTCTTCAAACACTGCCGCAATATTAACGTTAGTTTACCTTGTGAATGTTAATACATAACTAAATTTTGTATATTATGCTAATTTGTAATTAGCGTTCCTCAAAAATCAGTCTATGAGTTAACTTAGGTTTTATAAGTATAGAATTGTTGTATTATTCTCATTTACACGACCGGGAGAGATGACTCAGGGCAACGACTGATGTCACTGCAGTATCCAGAGGTCCAAGGTTCTAGTCCCACGGTGACAGGACTTTCGGTACTAGCTAGATAGTTGGGTCGAGTTCTGTAGCTATCGAAAGAATTCTACCGGCAGGCTGCTCTCATAGGTAGTTTTCCGTGGTTTCCCTGATCAACACCAGGCGAACACCGGAGAAGTACCCTAACAAACGGGCCACGGATCGCGCGCGATCTTTCCTTCCTCTTCCTTGTCCTATCCTTAACCCTTACTTACACTAACACGCACCAGACTACCACACATGCCGGAAGATTGGTCAGGAGCTTAGAGCTTCTCCCGGCTGAAGCGGTGCCTCGCCGATGGGAGATACCTGGTTGAGGAAAACCCCGCCAGCCGATTGTAGTTCGGCGCAGGATCTCGCCAGCGGGGGAAGATTACTGCTACCTCCCGATGAAAATATGCACCATGTCTACGGAAACAATGACCTTAACAGTTGATGCGCCCGGAATCACTAACAATCAATCAATCACATTTACAAGATATGTCGAAATAGTCTATAAATCTTTTTTCACGTGTCCTTTCAAGATGGATATGTTACGGTAAATATCAGAAACGGGCCAATTTGCCAATTAGTCTATTAATTTTCACATTATCCAAAACGGGTGGATAAATTCTGAAGTTGAAGCAGCTTTCAAGCAAAATTCGGATTTAAGCCGGATGGAGTGCCCATTAGTCAACACGAGATGGTTAGGGGTGGTAAAGTTTCGCTAACGAGAAACAGCTGATTACGTGTATTAAAGAGGGATAAGACTGCTGGTGGGAAGTTTATAAGACTAGTGAGAGTCAAGGTGTGTCATTTCAGAGTTCAACTGTCAGCCGTAAATTTCTATTTACACAAGAACACCAAACGTAACCTCACTATACTTCAGTTGACATTTCGTTTCTCATTTCTGAGTTGGGGGTGACGAAGCTCCGTCCTTCCGCCATCATGATTTACATAAAACAACATTCTCACACTTGAACAATCGCATTTCTTTAGCCAGCGCCCGTTGCCTATGCCAACATTAGTCGGATGATGTCCAAATGATTCGTTCATCATCATTCAGATTTCTCCAAAGTTACTGGCTAAAACGCAAATGAATTGTTCAAATCGAGATTAGCTCTATTTCGAACTTTTGCCATAACAGATATATCATGATGCCACTGTAGGCAGTATTTTATGATAGCATGGGGTACAGATGAGATAATATTTAAATAAAACTCCTAACACTAATGAAAGGATTCACGTGTCACCAAGCAATAATTATACACAGCCATATTGCTGAACAGTTTTTCACTATTAATCTGTACGAATGCATTATTCCTAATTATAACCTTGAATTCGACATTGCAGGGCTATTGTTGTTTATAGTGGTGGTGGAAGTTAAAATATCTTGAAGGGTTGTCAGAGAAATGAACAGCCAAGTACCAGTATTCAAAATATGTAATTTCGGAAAGATTTCATCTATAGGAATGTTTTAACAAAAATACATTTAAATTTTTTAAAATTTTGAGATTCTAAAAGTGCTTTTGCAATAACAATTAAGTTCAATATCCCATAACAAAGCTTATGAAAATTATTTATGTTATCATCGTATTTGGATTAAAAGTTTAATTGATATTTTGATGTTGTGCAAGAATAACAGTGTACACAAAAAAATACTAGTTGTGAGCACTGAAGTTTTTCTAATTGAAGAAGCAAGAAGATGCATTTATTAACCCATTTTCTGTTAAACACTATGTTTTGATTTGTACTTCAACTTCATACTAAAATAAAATAATAATTTGTTGAATTAAATTGTACCTGGCCTATTTAAGTGCTCTGGCGGTTTAGCTCATTGGTCAGCGTGCTCATTTTCCATGACGCGACCCCGGTTTCGATTCCCGGTTGGGCAAGAATGAAATGTGCGTTTCCTTGCAATGCCCCCTGTATATTTTGCTGTGTAACGATGAGAAAATCAATTTTCAGGTTAAGAAGACCAGAATACGGCAAGGGGATGTCTTCGTGCTAACCACACCTACCTCCTTAACCCATGACCGCGAGACCTGGTAGGCCACGACCCGTACGCGGGCTGTCGCGCCAAGTACAGACAGTGTCTATTTAAGTGCTTGACAAAAACGAGGGGCAAAGTGTAATTTCCGCTTGTAGCTCAGAACCTCACATGAGGCTGGTCAGGCACCGATCGGTCCACATTCCTCCGGTAGAGCCCCCCTGTGCCCGTGAAACCCCGGCGAGGAGGGTGGACTGGAACGTGGTGGGCAGTGGGTGGCGGCGGGTGGCGGCCGGAGGCTCGCGTGCACGTCTGCTTGTTTTGTCGGTCCCAAAGCGCCTTTCTGTTCCGCGCCCCTCGTCTTCCACACGTGATTACTTCCTGTGACGTCAGGCCGACGGCGCGGCGAGGCGGGCGCGGAGGCGAAGAGGCCGTCCGCCGAGGGAGGGTGGCGGTGGAAAAGGGTGGAGCAAGGTGTAGCGGGGCAGGGCGGAGTCGAGTTGAGACGATCGGCGGGTGGGGATGTTAGAACGGTGAGGGGGTGGAGGCGGAGCAGGGAGAAGTTCCACGAAGCTGGGAAAGGTGGGGCGAAGAGTAGGGGGAAAAGAGGACACCAGTTTATTTTATTTATTTATTTATTTATTTATTTATTTATTTTACGTCAAAAAACAGTTAAAAACGGCTATGGGGAAAAGTAAATTGTGTGCACATTTTCAAAATTCTCTGATCCCTACACTAAGTCATATACTACTTAAATTTTGAAAATAAATAAATAAAGGAGACACAATACACGGCACTAATTCAGGCCACAAAATGCTCGTTTCTGATTCGTGTCTAGGGTTCTCCTTTGCTTACTCGATTTTTAATCGATCACTGCCCCACGCTGGGCGCCAATCATCTAACACACCCGCCTACGACCTTCCACGCGTGGGGAGAGCGTGATAGTATGAATGCTCGTGAAGCGAGCTTAAAGTTGGAAGAAGCCGAGAGAGGCAAGACGGAGCACAAGGGGGGTGCGCATGCTGAACGGGGAAAGACGGGGCGAAACAGAGAGAAGCAGCATGGTCCGAAGTGGGGAGGAAAAGAGGACGCCAGATGGGAAGAAGCGGGGAGAGGCAAGACGGAACGGAACGGAGTAGTGAAGCGGAGCTGGGGGAGGCGGGGCGAAGCTAACGGGTCAGACCAGAACAGCACCGGGCGAAGCAGGGAGGGCAATAGGAGACAAGTAGGGAAGAAAAAGGAGCACGGCGAAGCAGAACAGGACGCAACGGGACGCACTGAGAAAGGGTGCGGCGGGAAAGGGACAGCCCAGTTTTTACCCTTCACCCATCGCCCACTTTCTCTCCTCTACGATCATCCACTGCTCCTGCTCTTTCCGACTCCCGCTCGGCTGAGCAGGCGCCCAGTTCGATTCCCAGAGCGGCCCAAGCAGCGCAAAGCGCCGTATCGCATTTATCAGGCGCATCGACACACCGACGTCCCACGCGAAAAAATATTATTATTTTTGTGGCTTCTTTTGGGTAGCGCAGGAAATAAAAGCAAAGCGTCGGACTTTGCAGCAAGGGTGAGAGGTGTTGTTGTGTACGTCGTTAGGGAATCGGAATGAAATGTAGTTCCACCTTCTCATCTATCTTTTTGTCCACTGCATTTTATCTTCATATCCGTATCGCACTCAATATTTCATCAGGTGCTTTCAAGAGGTCGTTTTCTGCTTTGATGCTTCACTTCACTTACGACAACACTTCACGCTCCTCGAAGAAAGTCATTAATATTTCTAGTGAAAACACGCTGTTCTGTTTGATATTTTCTCGAAGGTAAATTCAAAATATGAAATTAATTTAAACAAGAATAATTTACGAAACTGTGCTAATTGTGTAAAATTACATTCACTCATGTCACAGCTTCAAGTACAATAAACTACACGTATAAAATTCACAGTGTTTTTCTTTTAGTAGCACGTCTGAACCGCCAATGGGGGAGAAGATACAAAAAAGAAACAAACGCGATTTACAAGAAAAGCTTTGCATGAAAGCGTAATCAATCATAGGGTACAAATGTTTTACCCGCATTATTTGGAAGACTCGGCTTTTAGTACAGGAAATCCCTAGCGATTCCTAAACCGACCCCCTACTCGGGGTGATATATAACTGGTGGGTTGCCAACAAACGTTCTATAATTCTGTTTGTCCGCGGCTCGTGACGTAGGCGGTGGGCCGTGCGGGGGTGGCTGGGAGCGCCGCCTAAGACGCCGCACGCTCCTTCCGGTCGGCCTGCGCCCCTTCCCCGCCGCCTCCGCCGCCCATGCCGCCCCCGCCGCCCGCACCGCCCGCGCCGTCGGCGACGCGTAGCCCCGCCCTGTGAAGGCCCCCTTCGCCGCTCGGCGCGGAAGGGCACGTGACAAATTCGGGGTGGGGCGGGGCGGGGGGGGGGAGCAAGGGCGAAACGAATGTAAGGGGCGCGGTGGCTTAGTGCAGGGGTGAAGAGCTCACGAGTTGGGAACATGGCGAAGTTCTCGCAGGGAGGATTGCCCCCCGTCGGTGGACTGGGTGCGAATGGGAGGGGTTGCTGGATAATCTCGGTGTTGGGTTAACCTAAGCTTCAAGATGAAGTTGCGTCTTTAATAGAAGGATCAGGGTGAAAGCAAACATTTGAGGGGCTGTTTTGGTTTGATCCAATACGTGTGATATACGTGGTGAAAGTTTAAACAGTTCAGATCACCACACACCCAAATCTCAACTATGTAGGAATTCTGGTTTAATCAGTTTATAAGATACAATTCTCTTTCTGTAAATACATTCACTTTGACTATTTTTTTGAAAATGAATGAATGAAAAACTGAAAATAAATATAGTACAGTGGAACTAAAGAAGCACTTCAAAGGTTTTATTCAGTTTTAAATATTTTTAAAAAAGCAGAAACGCACCAAATTTGAGTGATATTCAACTCTTCGTATAAGTTGAAGTAGCAATAATAGAAAGGAGGATTGAACGCGCAGTGCTAGAATCGCTAGGGTGAGGAAAACCGAAAACGAAATGAAAAGCGAAATACGTTGTGCTACGGAAATTTCGATGAAGCTTACTTCAATCCCGTGTTAGGTAGAAAAAGACATATTGTCATTATAACCAATGTGACCATTTAATATTTTGTGTGTTTAACTGTGCTGATCTTAAACTTCTGGTTTCAATGGGAAATTTTTCAGGATTGATGTATTAAGAGAATTGTTAGAATTTGGCTTGTTTGTCTGTAATGCTCGGTTCATGACAAATACCTTTCGAGCTTTGGAAATACCCAAATGAACGAAAAAACCGTTCCTCGACTTGTGGACGCATCTATTATTTCCACATCTCTCATGAGATTATTCCAATCGTTTCTTTTTTGTATATACGTTGAAAATAGATTACATGTATATTTGTATAAGGGTTACTACACGTTTAAGGATAAATAAATAAATAAATAAATAACTATTTGGAATACTTTATAAATTATTTTACCAAAGCACATTGACAAAGCTGAGCTTCATTCGATTTGTTAAAGCTTAAAGATGGTCCCGCAAATCGTAGCACTCTCTGCTCCTGTGTGTACGCATCAGGAGAGGAAGGGCTTGAGCATCTACGATTCACAAAGCGGGAGGGCGGAAGGGCGCGGAAGGGCTTGTTCCTGCCCCGGTGTCTGCGCGCCCTCGTCGTCCCCAGCGACGCGGGAGCTGCGACATCGGAATCGAGAAAAATCCGCTGGCGAAATGGCGGCTCCTTTGATGGAATGGAATCGTTAAGGGGCTAGAAAGAAATGAGAAAACATTATCGATGGAAAGTACACGTTTATACGGTAAAGAACCTTCAGATCCAGCGTTTTAAGACGTACATATTTTTCCTTTTCTTTATGGACGACAGTTTTCAAACGAACTAGCATAAATTAATCAGACGCTTTCGTAGCAAAAGTAGACACAATAAAAAGATCGTTTCCGCAAATAGTATCAATTTGGAAATAATTTTCTTATTTTAAAGTTTGAATTTGAGCTAGACAATTAAATACAAGGAATACATTACCGGCACAACAAGAGGAACAAATTGAGAAGAAAAAGTCGACATAAATTATATTAAGGTGGCTCAGGAGGCGTAATTGCCGTTCTGCGTAATAAACCGCAACCGAATCAAATCTCACGTTAAGAATGAACATTTTTATTGTATTTATTTATTTATTTATTTTACGTCAAAAAAACAGTTAAAAACTGCGTATGACGTGCTATGGGAAAAAGTGAATTGTGTGCACATTTTCAAAATTCTGTGATCCCTACACTAAGTCATATACTACTTAAATTTTGAATTTTTGAAAGGGAGAAAAAAAAATGTAGTACTTCTAGTACTTCATACGTATGATGCAATGAGAAACGAAAATAACCCTTCTTATTGTTGTTTCATTTACCTTATGATATAAATTAAAAAAAAAATTGTTATTATTATTATTATTTTATTTGTTATAAACATCTGCCAACCATTTGCTTTAAAAATAAGGAACCAACTTCTCAGCCAATATTTTATCGAGCATCGAGATATTCTTCGGGAACGCCGAAGAGCGAATCACATCGGAACGCAAAAACGGGTCTAAAAAATGTGAGCGCGGGCCTCAACAAATCTTCCCTTAACGGCTGGAGCCTCCGTCGGATGTGAGCGTGTCCCGTGCTGGACATCTGCGCCCCACGCGGCCGCCGTGACTGGGTTACGAGGCCCGCCTTCCGCTCCTCGCCCGTCCCGCGTCCCGCCCCGCCGCCGCCCTCACGAAGCGTCACTGCTCGTAGCGACAAGCCCCCGCACCTACATTCACCCGATCCCCCGGCCTGGCCCACCTCATCCTACCCTGACCCGCAGCGCCGCGCCCCGTCTCATTCTGGCCCGATCCGACCCGCTCCCGACCACTCCTCTCCGCTCCAGCCCAGTCTTGTCCGAAGAGGACAGAATCCTCTTCGACCACTTCGCCCTAGTCCGGCCCGGTCCAGCCCACTCCCACCGGGAGAGTTGGCTCAGAAGATCAACAGATGTCGTTGCAGGGCATCTGACCGGGAGGTCCTAGGTTCGAGTCCCGCCGGTGGCAGAATTTTCGACTCTAGCTAGATAGCTTCGACTCTAGCTAGATAGCTTGGTCGAATTCAGTTGTTGCCTGCATGAGAATTCTCGCGGCCAGCTGCTCTTATCGGTAGTTTTCCGGGGTTTCTCAAATCAATAGCAATCTAATGCCGGAGCAGTACCCTAACAGGGTACGTATTTCGCGCGATCATTCCTTTCTCTTCCATGTTCTATCCTCACCCCTTTCTCACTTATATGCACTACACTACCACACACGCCGGGAGACTGGTCTGGAGCTTTTTTCCGGCTGGGGCGGTGCCTCGCTGGTGGGAGATACCTGGTTGAGGAAAACTCCGCTAGCCGACGTAGTTCGGCGTCGAATCTCGTCATCCGGCGGGGGAAGATCACCGGCACCTCCTGAGGAAGAAACGTTCCCTTCACTTCAGGACTAATGTCTTGAGCAATGGACGCGCCAGGAATCACCAATCAATCAAAGAAATCCGGCTCACTCCGAACATTTCCGGCGCTCATCACCGTGTTCCCCCCCCTTTTCCCGCCGTCTCCGCCGGTCCCCCCTTTGCATGCCGCCTTTCGCGACCCCCCCCATCTCCCTCGACCTTGAGGTCCCCGGTCACCCTCACGTCCCGGTGGGACGTCTCCTCTCCTCTTCTCATGCTCATTCGCCTGTGACCACGCGCGTACCACTGTTACTGCTGCTGCCGCCGCAATTGCCTACAATCGAAGCCCTATAGCCTGGCTGGGGTGGCCCGGGCTATGTTGGTCAGATGGCACACTTTACACCTTTGGGCACCCGAGTTCAAATCCCAGTCAAATCACTTGGAATATTTTGGTTGTCAAAGCGTGTCTCGTTTTCCCTGTTTCTCATTCCACCATTGCTCCACAATCATAATGTCATATAAATATCACTCATCACCTATCTATCAACCATTCATCCCAGATATACCCGAAATAGTTAGTCTCTGAGTATCGTAATAAAAGTTTGTCCCTGATTACGCGTTGGCCAGGTTTGGAACCTCAGGGCCATACTCAACATACATAAATGCCCCGTCGTTTCCCGGCGCTTCTCACGTTTGTAGTGTGAAGTCAGTGAGAAGACGGACGGGGGCTCCGAGGCCCCGAGTTTTGCTCTTCAATTTGGATGCCCTTATTTGGATTCGGATCCATCGGAGTATCCTAAACTCAGGGCACATTAAGCAGTAGTCCGTACTAGTGAGTAAGATATTCACTTCGGCTGCAATCTGGAGAGCTGTGAAGTTTCGGACTGGAGAAGTGGTCCAACTGAGTTTATGGGAAGACGTTTCTTTGGGGCATCGCGTCCTGGAGCATTCAGATGTAAGCCTGACAATATGTCTTTGTGTACCTGAAGTTGGATTAACACAATGTCCAATGGCATGTGCAGCCACCATTTGGGCCTTACTTTCACTGATTCTTAGAAAGTGGAGTAAGCCAGTCAGCTCTCTCTAACACAACTTATGGCATATTTCAACGCGGATTTGCGCCAGGTTTTCTCTGGGCTATCTGTACTCCCTGCCTTTAATAACACAATTGTTTCGTCATCATTCATACTATATCATCATAACAACCAACCTAAAAATCATTTATCCACCCGAGATATGGCCATAAAAAGGTTCTGCAATTATCACAGATTCCATCTACACTCCTTCTGCTACAGACATCACCTCTACTTTCAAGATGTCTCGGGCATAGTTCTACTAATATCAATAGGGATTCTAAAGCTAACGTGTTTGCGCGTGCATACTTCTCACAAGGTCAATATCTGATCGACCCATTCAAATATGCACAATATACCAAACATTGTGTATTTAATATTTGTCAATCTTATTTTAATAGTGATAAAATAAAATCGAAGAATAAAATATCAGTAAAGAATATTATAAAAAGAGTACGAAGAAATAGATAGAAAATGAAAAATTAATATTTTTGTGGCACGAGTAAAATGTTCACGACTACACAAAGCGTGACTGACACATGGGCCAAGATCAGAACTTAAATTTGTAAATATGTGATGTTTCTTAGAGAATAATTTTTGAAAAATATCCAAGATGAAAAAGTTATGGAATTATTGGCAAAAATCCTTTTCCATTAAATTTTTCATCGAATTGGTTGAATGTAGTGAATATACTTGAAATCCACGTGTACTATATTTTCTAAAACAATTGGACTGCGAATACTGGAAAAACTGAATCAAAACTATCCATTGTTTCTTCCCATTTCCCTTTATCCTACGAGTTCTGTTTGAAGGCAATTTCTCGCCCTCAGTGCACTCCAAACATAATATTAAATTTGAAGCCGTTTTAGGTGACTCAAGGCATCCACTGATGTCACTACAGTGCCTCCTAGGGTACGAGACTCGACGGAGGCAGAATTTTCCGCCGGCTGCGCATATCCATAGATTCCCGTGGCTTCTTCTATCAACATCAGGTGAATGCCGGAGCAGTACCTTAACAAATGGACCGCGGATCACGCGCTGTCTTTCCTTCCTTTTCCTTGTCCTATTCTCATATTTTACCTACATTTACACTTGCATGCACTACATTACCACACATGTCGGGAGACCATTTGGGAGGTTAGGGCTTCTTCAGGCTGGAGCGAAGCTCACTGATGGGAGATACTTGGTTGGGGAAAAACCTAGCTAGCCGATATGTAGGTCGGCGCCGGGTCTCCCCATCCGGCGAGGGAAGATCACAACCACCTCTAGGAAGAAAACATGAACTACACTTACGGAACTGGTGGCCTTAGGAGTAGACGTTCCTAGAAAAAGTAACCAATCTATTAACCACAAATTGAAAACATTTGGTTCAGGGCACACAGACAAAATATAATTACAGATGAAAATAAATTAATAATTAAATAGTTGGTCAAAATCATTAATTGGTACATAAATCTTTGCATATTTATTAAAGGTTTTCTGTAAGAAATCTGCGTCCAAAATGTTCTCCGTGAAATAGCAGTATTTTAGTGACTCTCTCCATAATTTCTATTGCGTCGTGTCATATATGTCACTATGTTGAGCGAGACGAAACGAATTACCTTCTATTAGGACCTTTACGTGTAGTTTATTTTTTCAGTCTATGGTTTTGCACTTATATTAATAACCTACAGACAAAAATAATACTCCCTCTGTATACTTCATTTAAGATTTTTATGTTATATTGCGTTCTTACTTTCAGTTTTTATTTCCCGCATTTTCCAATAAAATGCAATTTTCGATTGCGTTATTCATGCATATATTAGTGTACAATCAATTGAAAACTTCGCATGGAAAAATAAAGTGTGACATAACTTAGTATGCAACTACGAAACCTCAAACCTCCATTACTGGTCCCAAACGGTCATTGCCTTCAGTGCAGAATCTACCAGGAATGTGGGTTACGCATACAATGACTAGCGCAATACTCCAGATCCGCCTGGTGACCAACTGCTCTGCGCCATTCCGTTCCTCCGCCCGAATTTGCCTTGCACGCTCCCCCTCCTCCCGGCGCATTCCAACAACGAGCTCGGCCTGCGCCGACGGGGCCTCCTCCTCGTCCTCCGCCCCCGGCGCGCGGAGCGGCTGGAGCGGCGCGCGCGAGGCGTGAACCCGACGCCGGAAGGGAGGCTCCGCGCGCTTATTATGCAAGACTCCGCCTCCCCGATAGATCTCTGTTTCGCCGCGCCGCACGGTGCGGGGGGGGGCGGGAAGGGGCGCGTCCGCCAGGGCGATAGGGGCTGTCAGTCAGTCACTCAGTCGGCCCGACGCGGCAGCGGTGGCGGCGGCAGTGGCGGTGGCGGTGGCCGGAGCGGCGAGGGCGGGGGCGGGAGGCGAGGGCGGCGGTGGCGCGCTGCCGGGGGGCGACGCATAAATTAATATTCGTCACGGCTGGCCGCTCGCGCGAGCCCTCGTCCCGCCGTCCCGCTTTCGGGCCCCCACTCCCACCCTCGCGCCGCGCATGGACTACGTACTCGACATCACCCGCCTATTTGTTCTAACGTGCCGAATTTCATGGCTTAAGTAATACCTTCAGAATTGTTTTTTATAATTGATTTCGTAGTACATTATTATTAAAAATAACTATTATTAAAATTATAAGACTGAAATCATTGCATATATTCTTATTGATGAAATATTTAGGGCTGCAATCGTCTGTTGGTGAGATTTGCTAAAAATTAAATCTTTACCATTGTAACTAACAATTTAACGACAGATTTTGTGCACGATAATGTCAGATAAATAACATAGGTCACAATTTTATTTTGCTCCCTTGATTGGCATGCATGTTTAATGCACTTAATTGATTTTTACGCGAGAAAAATATCCAAATTTCTGTCTTACGTATTCTCATGAATCGAAAACACGAAATAAATGTTTTTCAATTGTGTATTAAGATTTTACATTATATATTCTCCCTAATAATACTGATTACATATTGATAATGCTGCCCGATATTATGAAGCTTTTATTCCGCATACACAGTTTATTTTGTGTATATTATTAATTTCAACACATTGTTAATTTATTATATTTTAACACACCAATATATAATAAAAGTGAATAATGAAGAGAATAGAGAAGAGAGATCCTTCTTGCGGATAAAATCAAAAATATTTTTAGTTTTAATGAGAAAAGTAGTAAAAACTTCAGGAATTAAAAGGCATTGCAATCTAGTGCAAAACGAACGAATACATATTGTAGTCGTAATGTAAATTTTCTTCTGCAGAGTAGTCATGATTTAAATTCAAGAGAGTAGTGTAAGAAAATGTGTGTTTGTTTAACTTGTATTTATATGCCCTAGTACCACTTGCTGACACGTTTTCAAGAGTATGAAACAATTTACAATCACGATAGTAATTAAATTTTGCTTTGCGTTAGTGTGTATTTCCTCCTCAAATAAAACGAAAACAAAGGAGAAAAGACATTATTAAAGAAATACAAAAGCGAAACATACCCAGTAAATTAATATCAGCGCATACGAGCAGAGAAGTTTAGTAACGTTTCTATTTATGGAAAGTTTCTAGTCAACCCAGGAACATTAACAGACTATTGAGTTTGTGATCGCATTGCTGGCAGAATCATTTCAGCCGCGCAGGAGCGAAAGACAGGCGGCGGAAAGGCCCACCACGTGCGCGTACCGTGCGGCAGTGGACAACGGGGACACGTGCGGCGGCGAGGGAGGAGGGCCCACGGGGGAGAAAGGGTCAGACGAGGACAGAGACAGCGATCAAGAGAGACCCACCGCAGCCGTCGCGACCTACCGTCCAGTTAAGTACCCGTTTCATGAATTGCAGATTTTTTAACGCCACGCTCGCAAAACTCGTCCTCCATTCGTCACAAGGGGGCGAGCGCCTCGGCACGAGCGGCGGCGGCGGCGGTGGCGGCGACTGAAGTGTGCCGGACGGCGGCCGGGTGGCGGGGGGGGGGGGGGGGGTGGGGGCGGAGACGAGGCCGCGGGCGCACGCGACGGCGCCCGGATGCCCCGGGGAAGGAACAGACGAGGTGTTAATTGTAGCAGTACGCACGTCGGGAAGTTCGAGGAAGGATGAGATTGAGAATTAAACCCGGAGATGGCGTATTGAAAGCGATGTGGCGTGGCGAGAGAGAGCGCGAGGCACTGGCAAGCGGCGGCGGCGGCGACAGAGGCGGCGGCAGCGGCGGCGGAGGCGGAGGCGGCGCCGGGGCGGCGGCGGCGGCGCCGGGGGCGGCGGCGCGCGGCCCTCCCCTGCAGCCGCGACGCATGCGCGCCCATCGCCGACCAATCCGAACCCCAGAGTGGGACGCCGAAATGGCGAGCTGATCCCCTGTCAAAGAGAACCCAATATCGACCTTATTTGTCTCGGGCGGTAGGGGCGAGTATCGCGTGAAACGCTGTATATAAATTTAATTATCTTGTCATTAGCAAGCCCTATTGGTTACCGTGGATGTGTTCTGTGTGCAGCGTCGCGGCGGGCGAGCGCCCCCCCTCCGCCCGCGGGCGGGCTGGCGGGCGCGCGCCGGCGGCGGCGGCGACGGCGGCGGGCCGCGGTTATCCTCTCCCGGGCGCGTATAGCACCTAGCCCTCCGCCGGCGGCGCCCCACCCCGCCCCGCCCCGCCCTCGCCCGCTCCGCGCCCGCTCCGCGCCGCGCGCCGCGCCCGCCGTCCCGCGCGGCCCGCCGCCCGCCCTCCGCCCCATCAACGGCGGTACGACGCTGGAAGCCACTAGTAATGGGTCCCCCCATCAATGCCAGCATACAACGTCCGCGGAGGAACGAGCCACTTGCGCGATGATTTCCGCCTGTGAATCAGCCGCCTGCGCCGCCGCCGCCTCCGTCGCCGCCGCCGTCGTCGTCGTCGCCTACGCCGCCGCGCCTCGCGGGCTCAGTGTCGCGTGCCGCCACTGAAGCGGCGCCGGTCGTCGGCGCGTTCCGGCGATCGTATCGGGGGTGGAGCGGGCGCGGGCGAGGGCGCGGGAGCGGGAGCGGGCGGGCGCGTGGACGTGAACGTGGACGTGAGCGCGGACGCGACGGGCGCGCCGACACCACCGCCGACGCCACCGCCGCGTACGCCGACGACGCCCAGCAGCGACGCCGGCCGGCGCGCCAGTGCCCGAGCGAGCGACGCCGCCGCCGCCGCCGCGGGCTGCCCGCTGCCCCGGCAGCAGCAACACGCCTGACCGCTGCCCCTGCAGATAGACGCTCCCGCAGCACCGTCAAGGCCACACGCCGCCGCCGAACCAGCCGCGAGCCAGCGACCGCTCTAACAGGTACCTCCTCGCGCCTTCGCGCCTACCCCCAGCGACCGGCCCGCGTCCGCGCGTGTCCTTCCGAGTGCGTGTAAACAGTGAGACATGGCACACGCCGGGCGCGCTGCGCGCCACGTGTCTCGCTGGCGGCTGTCACTGGCCGGCGGGTCGCGACCCGGCGTGTCGCGTCGCCCACGTGGGCAGTCGCCATCGCCGTCGCGGGCGACCGGCTCGCGCGCTCCGACGCGGTCTGTACAAAGTGTCTCTGGATGGCACAGACCGCCGACGAGCAAGGCCCAGCGACGCCGGGCGTCGTGAAGGGCGTCGCGGGCGGCGCCGTGCGTGCAGGGCCCCGCGCCAGCCGACGCCCGGCCGCCGTGGGCGACGGCGCCGCGACGCCGCCCGGCCGGCAGGCCCTCCCCCACGCTCCGCGCCGTTCGCCTGGCACGCTGGCCAAAGCAGTTGTGGTGAATTCAATGGGACCCTCATGCCAAAACCGTTCATTTTGTGTTCAATAAAACAGTTGTCAAACTGCGTGTCCTTAGTTAAAAGTTAAATGGAATCATGGATACACTCATTCTCATAATTGCCTTTTTTATCAACACCATAACATAATAGAATACGAGTGTTTAAAAACTTGGAAGAATACCAGTTAATTTTATAAATCACTTGCCATTTTAATTGTTGTGTGGAAGAGATATAATACATCACATACCACATAATACCCATATGCCAATTGTCTTACTACAGGAATATCCAAGCTTTTAATAATTAAGTTTTTATAAAACACCTGATCATTTGACACATTTTCGTATGTAATTGCTAAGCGTCTCACAGCCATAAATTTTTACCTTAGTAGCAAATTTATTACTTGCCAGATGTGAATTGCCATGTCTTGATTTGATGGTCACATGCTCGTTCATAACGACACAACTTCATCTCTGTGAATACGACATATCGAGGATTCAATGAAATATTAGTGCTTTATAGATTTGTGCAATTCAGATGTAAAATATGAAGAGCAAATCCCCGCTATGAAGAACTTTTTATTTGCAACTTTTCTGCTACTTATTAGTGTGTATTTATTAACTAATCATAGTCGTTTTAACACAAAGTCCGAGTAAATAAATCATCGCAATATCAGACATTAATTTTTTTTATTTTACTCAGACGATTTTACAAGAAATCACTGCAAAGCTACATTGTATATTACTTTCTTCTGTTTACATCCCTCGAGTGCAGGGACCACACAAAAACAACGTCCGCGGAAAGAGCAAAGAGCAAGCTTTTTACGACCGCTTGACGCAAGGTGCGAATCCCATTGACGGCCAGAGCCACCCCGTCCTCCCCGTCTCCTCCTCCGCCGCGGATACACGCGTGCAGAACCGTAAACCGCCAATGGGAGCGGGTGTAAATACGTGAATGCACGCCGCTTCCCCCGCGAGCGCAACGTCTGTTTAGGGCCTCCGTTTCCTTTCTCGCTTCGGTCGTAACCGCGCGTAAATTTACCTTTTAAATGAAATGTATGCGCCGGCTGTTTCGTCTGGCTTCTTGCGACATGTGCCGGAAAGGCGGGCGGGAGAGACCGGGAGACCGGGAGGCGGGGCGGCGGGCGGCGCGCGACGGGCAGCGCGGGCGAGTCGCGTGGTGGCGGGGCGACGGCGGGGCGACGGCCGGGCGAGCGCGGCCCGGCGCGTGCGGGGCGCCGCGACGCCCGGCGTCGCCCGCCGCCCGCCGTTGTTCTGCGTTGTTGTCCGGGACGGATGCCCTACGCGTGGTGGACATCCTACTTGCATTATCTGTGCCGATGACGACGAATGAACGCACTCGATGGCTTTCGTTACGTGTTACACGTTATGTTTTGTTACACATTAAATAGACACGTTGTGTTCGTTGTTGATTAGTTAGATCCTTATATATGTTTCGCTTTGGAGGTTTCGGTTTCGATGCAAATGGTCCTTAGTTCGACTTATCTGTGATTTGTAAATATGTATCTTATGCCGCACAAACACATAAATCATGTATCAAAATAATAATATACACAGTATTTTTCGATTCTAAGAGTTTCGAAATAATTGGATGAGATCCAATTTTTGTTGTTTAAAAATGACAACTAACTTACAGGTGGTCACATGTTATTCACATGTGGTCGTTTGAGTGTTAAGTAATTAATTAACAGGTTTGATTCAGCGTAGTATATACACATTTTACGTGAAATTTTAAATTCTTTTCGTTTGGCAAATTCGTAATTTTTACCTTGGAGAAAATTTTACGTAACAGAATCAACAAATGACATAAATTATTGCTTGACAAATTCTTTGTTTTCTTCTCACTTTTTCAAATTTGAGATTTAGTGTAAGGGTTTGTACGTTTCTTGAAATTAATGAAACAATAATACAACATTTTTGTAAAGAAAAGTTTCTGAAGAAAATATAGTTGAAAGTGATTTACGGGTTGGGTAAACTCGATTTTACAATTAAATGTCGAAATTTTAGAGATAATTTGTATAGCTGGAAATAACGATAGCGATATTCCTAGGTATGGTTTTCAAAAATTGTCCGCTCTGAGTCATAACTCTGACGATAATGATTGACCTTCACGGATTTGGTATTCTGTGATCGATTATTTGCAACACCTTTTCTATTATAAGATGAATGAGATTTACAATTATTTCAATAACATTTTCAAATCTGATTTATATGCATAGTTAAGAGTACGTTTTGAAATGTTTTGTGATTTCAGGAAAAACAGTCAAACGTATTGGCAATTTTCTAGGCTAGGCTTTCTTTATACGTAACCTTAGCTACACTTTATTACATTGGCAACAATATACGAAATATTACCTAACAGCATGCTCGCGACAACAATGGTGGACGTTCTTATTTGTCTTTTTCAATCAACAGTTCATTGAATCTTTATACATTCACTCAGATTATTGTTTGACGCTAACAAACGAAACACATTTTCACTGTCATCCATTTCTCTTTAATGTCCATGTTATTTAATTAGAAACAATCATTCTTTTGTATGATTATAATGTGCAATGGCATTTGCTTCCAAATATTACTTTGAAAATAGATCCAGCGAGGTCAAGACGTTCAGATAAACAAACATTAAAGCAGTGATTTTGTGTTAGTGTTACAAATAATTCAAGACGTATGCTTTGAAAGCAGACTACTATTAATGTTTTACTCGTCTCACATACAATACCTTTAATACTAATGAATTGACGTTCTTTAATTGCATATTACTGTTTGTGAGCCAACTCGCGTTGCGTTGCACATGTAAAATCAAATTTTTGAATACCCCTGAAAAAATCTCTCCTTTACAATCAGACAATCACTATCTTGCGAAATGTTGCCAAACGTAAGGAATATTTCAGCTATCTCAAAATAATATTTTGATTTTGATTAATATAGTAATATAATATTTAAACCTCGCTGTTGTACATCTTGTAAAACTGTTGTCTACATTTTAAAAGAAATAATCATCAAATCAGCTCATTTTTTAATATTTGCAAGCATTATGATGTTATCACACATTTGTATTTCCTACAACGTAGCACAGGCTGCTGAATTTCTTGGAAAACATCTGGCCTGCTATTCTCCATGAAAAACTGCGAAGAACATTCATAACGGCATGTCAGAGGCGCTGTAGAATTATATTCTCTCTTCCACCCTGAAAATGAATAATAACGATCGTGACGCAATACTTAGAGTGGTATTTAAACGACCTTAATGTAAATGCACTGTGAAAGATTGATTAGGAGTTGAAAATTAATACCATGAAATGAACATTTAAAGCTCCAAGTAGTGCATTATGCAATGTCTTATAATGATGTGCATTATGTTGAATATATTTACGCCTTTGCAAAAAGAGGGTATGAAAAAACTCAAAGTGAAGGGTGAGGAAAAGAGATATGCGTAATTAAACACAATGGTGTACCTGACGAACAATCGTAATCTTATATTTTTGTAACAAAAAACATTACCGTTGACAATCTACTTTAAAAAGTCGAGAACGTAATTGGTGTTGTAAATTACAATAGGGGTCTATTGCAACAAGATGGATATTGATTTACACAACTCGAATCTTTGAAAATACACACATCAATGGCCAAAATTTATTTTATATTAGGGTTTATGTATTTTTGTTCTTTTCTGACACGCATGTAACACGTACTTTTAAAAATCACAGTTGTGATTACTGTACTGTGGTATAAGTACTGTAAAAATATAACTGTGGTTAATGAAGTATTACATACTTATGATGTGTGGTGTGTATTTTTTAAATTAAATATTTTTTCTCCTTCAAGAATATACATGTAAAATTGAAATACAAATTAAAAACCTTATTGCATTTTATTTGTTATTAAAAAATCTCTGAAACATTATTTTGCATAGTCATATCTTACTGAAACAGGACTCAAAATATTTTTGTTCCATTCTCGATTCATGAATTCAAAATATTTGTGAACGATTGTGTACGTTAGCGAAGATTACATAAACATCACCTCACAATTCCATCCAATCTCACGCACAATTGGTGGTTGCAGCTAAAACGAACCAGGTCAGAAACAGAAGTCCTGACGCGATCTCGCCTTGAGGCGACGTTTTTGTAAGGGGCAAAAATATTGTGGCTGATGAGGGTTCTCAGATGCCTGATTAACGCGGTATGTAGCTGGATGCAAATTACGACTCAATACTTTAAATTAATGTTCGTACGCTTGGGGCTATCTCGCGTCCATTTCCATATCGCACGCGATATCAGGGCCGGTTGCAGAGGAAGGGAGCGCGGGGGCGGCGGGCGCGGACGCTACGAGGGGTGGAGTGGCGCGTGCATAGCCGGGGGGGGGGGGGGGGGGAGGACGGCGAAGGAAAGGCCGTCGCGGCGGCAGGGTGGTAAGGCGAGCTGCGGCAGATGTACCGACTTACTTGTAACATAATGATAGAATTGCGTATGCACACACTGTGTTCCGGACTTGCTGAAAAACAAAACAAAACAGAAACAGTGGGCAGAAAAAAATATTTCTGTCTGGAATGTTAACACGTACGATTGATTGATTGTTAGTGATTCCGGGCGCGTCAACTACTGAGGTCATTAGTTCCGTAAGCGTAGTGCATGTTTTTAGTTGGGAAGTGGCGGTGATCTTCCCTCACTGAATGGCGAGATAAGATGCCGACCTACCGTCGACTAGGGGGGTTTTCCCCAACTTAGCTGAAAAGCAAGTATCGAAAATCTTGCCGCCGCCGGGACTCGAACCTAGGACCTGCCGGTCAGAGTCACTTCAGTGACATCAGTGGATACACTGAGTCACCGCTCCCGGTAAAACGTAGGAGGAGGTAGTAATTTAAGAAAGATTTAATAAGAAACATTAATGATTGTGATCTGCTTTATGAGTGTAAATATCTTAAAAAATCAGACGACGCACAGAATAATTGTCCATAAACTATAAAAATATGATTAGTGCTCTTTCTTCTTTACCTCAAAACAAAAGGAAGAGTGAAGATGAATCTTCCAAAAACTTTTACGATGAAAAGTAGTGCTTTCTAAAGAATAAAATCTTTCGATAGTTTGATAAGACATCATCTTTTTTTTTTTGGTTTAGCAATTAAAAGGTTGCAGTTAAAGTTTTAAAAATTGATCGTTTATAAAATCATATTTAATTAATTTTTTTAAAGTGTTGGTAGTTTTTTATTTGTGTTCATTGTAATTTAAATTCTGTCATAATACTTCATCAGCTGGAAGATTCAATTTATTGGAAACAGTCAATAAAAATAATATCCATTGTGTTTAAAAATTAAATAAATATTCTAAACATTTTCGTATTTGACTCACAACGTTCCAGACGTACATATTTAATCCATCTTCAGTTGTCTGCACAGTTCTCAAAAAATTCGCATTAATGCAGCAAATCATAAGTAAATGAAGGATTTCCTTACAAAATCCAAAACAAATATTCAAGTATTTAATTAAAATTAACCCTATAATAAGTAATTTTCTCTTATATGCTTTGAAAACCATTATTTGAATTTTAGTAAACACATAGTTTCCGGTCGTTTGCGTAGTGCGATTTGCACTGGGCATATGTCAGGATCTGAACAACGAATTATCTTTCAAACATCAACGATTCTGGGCAAGGTTTAGGGGAAAAAGGAAAGCGTAGTGAGGGGTTCATTAGAGGTTATTTTTAAATTTAAAATAAACGGGCCGTAGAAGACGAATTTATTATTAACATTTTATGGAATACTCGATCAATTTGAATATTTCATTTTAAAAATACTATCGTAAACATTTTAAAATGTATTACTTTCAACAAACAGAAGTCATGCTATTTTCGAGTTTTATGTTTAATTACTCAGAGATGAGCCTACGATACTGCTTATCTTTTTTATTCTAAGATTCATACATTAACAAAATCAATCAAATGACTTAACTGTGTTCTATATCTTGAAAGAAAATTGTCTACTGGACATATCTTGTATCTAGTTCTTGTTTTCTTGTGCGCTTTTTCAATGTTCTCTCTCTCTCTCTGTTCAACATAGTTCTGTTTCAACAAAATTCTCAATAAATTATTTTCATTGTTGGGTTATAAGGGACAGTGAATAGTTCATTCACATCTTTCTCTTGAACACTCCTGTAATTTTTGTAATATATAATTGGTTTAATCTTTTGTAAATTTATTTATTAACTATATTTTTAGAGTACTTGTTAATGTAAAACTGATGCTCACCTTTCTCAATATTCATGTGGTATCTCCTATCAAAAAAAAAAAATTGTATAAGTTGTATTCTAATTTAAAATTCTTTTTTCTAAATTCTCCTTCTAATCTACAGAATAATAATTTATTGTAAATGATAAGCTAATTTGTTTACAAATAATAATAATAATGTGTTTTAAACTTTCCACACGGTAACTTGTTGTTTAATAATTCGGGAAAAAAACAATAATTATAAATTACTATGAGATAATAGAATATTGTTGACTGTGCTATTTAGAAAATCTGATTTTTTAATGAAATCAAGTAACTATTGGCCGTAAACATATCTACATAGAAGCATCACAATATATAAAAAATGTTATGTTTAGAGTATAAATATTTGAAACAGAAATAATGTATTTTTCTATCAGGTTCTTATTACCGCACTCTCCTTGAGTTGGGGATTGTTTAAAAAATTAATATGTTTATAAACACACAACTTCAAATTAATAAACCTGTGTATCAAGTGAAATATAACAGTGTTAGTTTAAATCATTTTACTGAAATGCACCGTAAAAACTGTTTCAGATAACACAGTGTACCTTTCATGTTAATTATTTCACATAATTAACTCGAACGTTGAAGAAAAGAACATTTTAAGTAACTACCTAACGAAACGTTCCTGCTCGCCAACAGCACTGAGTGATACGAGTGTATCATTAAATACATTGAGTAAATAAAAAAAATCTCTAGTGTTTTACTTCGAGAGGATCGTCTAATGCATTGAAACTTTCCACAAAGCAATGCATTTTATGAACATGAATTTGCCCTACTTGGGGAATGTAATTAAGTGTGTGTGTGTGTATGTATGTATGTATGTATGTATGTATGTATGTTGGTATGTATGTATGTATGTATGTATGTGTTATGAGGCTGTGGCCGACCTACACATTTAAGTTACTGGGGACGTCATGATCTTTATTTTCATTCAATGCAATTATTTTAGAAGATATTCCCTATGTCAAAATGGTAATTTCGTCATTAGCAGATAGAGTGGAGTCGTTCAACGCTATTGTTTAGTTAGAGATCATTGTTTATTATGTTCGTTTATTATTTCATTTGTACAATGAAAATAACATAAAAAGGTAATAGATTTTGACTGTAAATTTGATCATGTTAATTAACATTTATTATTTTTCTAAAACGTGAATGTCGGTACATATTACAAGGATCGTGGGCCTTCACGAGAAACCGTGAGTGTAATTATGTCTACTTACTTTTAATTTACGTGCATATTGTGTTTGCATTAATATCTACTTTTTCAACAGCGTTAGGAGTTGCTTTCCGTTGCCTAAGTGACGTCGTACGGTAGGCTGTCTATCAGATTTTTCGGACATTAACGCGGCCGTCTTCAGGACTAAAAACCCTGCATTTTTCAGTGACACCCTTTTCTCGGATCCTTCACTGGATACTGCCTTGCCCCAATGGTTTCAATGAATGGTATTGTGTTTACCAACATTTTATTTATGTCGACTACTAATCACATTGCTACCTTCCAGCACATCAGATGACAAAGCTAAGGTGTCGAAAGCTAGTTATCATCAATAAAAATCTGTTGGTATATGCAAAAGAATATTAAGATTCTGGTTGATGGATTCAGTGATGGTTATCCTTCTATTGTATTATTCTGTTGACGATTGTATTATTTTATTAACTCCTTATATTTTATACTGAATATGATGTACGTCGCAAACAAGAAGTGGCATGTGTTTGTTACTTCTGATATGCTCATCAAAATTGACGAGACTTCTCAAGAGTCAAATTCAAATTGACGAAACGTATGAACATAAAAATTATCCAAGCGCTGAGACGAGCTTCAATTGATACAAAATGCCATTACTTCACGAAACGAAACAAAGATCATGCCATTTGCATTTGCGCTGAATGGAAACGGGGAGGTGCAGGGAATCGGGCCGTAGGCTCGAAGGCGGCTGCGCGCGTGGGGTCCCCGGGAGCACCTGCGCCGCGGGAGGCCAGGTGCGAGAGCCAGAAGCACCGGGCCACCACGAGAGCCTGCCGCGCGGTGAGGATGGTCGCAGTTGACTCAGTATTGGGCTGACGTAAATGATAAATGTGAGCCATGGACGATTATTACCGGCTTTCAGAAGGTGCGATTCGTGATTATAATGACGAGGGACGATCCGTGTTGAGCGGTCGCCTTCCGCCGTTGGGATCAGGGTTCAAATTCTACTCTATCCACGCGGAATTTGCGGTGGAAAATGCGTGTTTGCGGCAGGTTTTCTCGAGGTTGTCCACTTCCCCCTGCCTCTCATTTCACCAATTCTGTAACCTCACTTATAACGTATATTCATTTTCACATGTCTATGAAAACGTTAATCCATTCCGGGTATTGAGGCACTAGCATTCATAATAAAGAATATTCGATTATAGTGATAGGGCGTGTACAAGTCAGCGCGCTTGTTCAGCTCTTTTTCTCTGGGCTGTCGGTATCGGCGTTCAAATCCTGGTCAGTACATGGGGAACGAAAAGTGGATATAGTGGGTTTGCGGCAGGATTTGTCTGATTGCTTCCGTTTTCTACTACTCAACCAGTATTATTCCGTATCCGTCGGTATAATCCATGAAATCAGTAATTAATCCAGGTATATTAATAAAACATACGTACTGGATTCGCAATAAAGAATAAAAATCTTAGTGGTCAAAAAAGCGATCCGAACCGTAGCGTCCAGTGCGCCAGCTTTCAACGTTTAAATTTCGGTCGATTCGCGTAAAATATGTGGTGAAGAAAACTTATTTTCTCTGGATATTTCCATTCCGCCATTGCACCATCATTGTTTATATCATATCTTCTTAATCACCTATTCATAAAATAATTCATCTACTTGAAGAAAGACTGAAGTATTGGGATTTTTATAAAGATACTCTTGATCAAACCGTTGGTTGTTCTTAGACTGGAAGCTTGATTTAAAAATAAAGTAAGCAGAGAAAATGTATGATGTACTGTTTCACGATAGATCCTTTCTCTTTTTTACTCTCATTTCGCTAATTCTTCTTTCCATTCCATTTTTCTGAGACGCTTCTCACACTACGTGCAATGATATCTAACCTAGGTGATTTGTAGTTTCGTTGCATTGTTACGTGCCAGGGTGTTGTAATGACGTTTTGTTTATTGGTAGAGTTAGTTCAGATTATGCTGAATGAAAAATTAGATTAAAAAATGATAATATATATTACATCTTCAAGTAAATACCTTAATAGTTTTTGTTAAATGATAGTAGAGGAGGCATCCTGATATGGTATTACATTCTGTTATCTATTTAAAAGTGTGCAAGGTAAACAACGTTGATTGTTTTTATTTGATTCTTCCTTCATCCTGAATTTCCGATTCCACAAATTAAGTTTCAATAAAGAATATAAATAAAAAATTAGAATCATGATTCAATACACTCGAACTATATCAGATTTTAATGAAACTTATGAAGAGTTTTACAGCAATTCTACGATTACAATTTTTTTAAAAATTAATTACCAAATATTCTCAGATGTTTTGAAAATTACAAGATGATAAAATATTACTATATCAATGGCATTTGTCGGCATTGTTAACAATCCTTTAGATTTCACTGCAACTTAAGAATACGCATGTGCGCTTGTGATCGGATTTGATGAGAGACGTCTGGTGAAATAATTAACTTTTAAATTGCTAATCTAAAAAAGGAACTTTAAACGCTTATTAATTATTCTGAAACGAACGTTAAAGGTTATTTACTACAAAACCGATGTACTGTCTAAAATAACATGTACTGTACTTAAACGAAGAAAACTCGGATAGAGATCAAGCTATTCTAATTATCATACCGTAGTCTTTATGTTTATTATAATCGTATTTAAACAAAGTAATAATGGTTGACAACTATGGAACTTTAAATTAATTGAAATTGAATTAAGGTGAATTTGTGTGAACTTTGATTAATTAAATTATTCAAGAGACCTAACAATTTTACGGTGATTTGAATTATTTACAGTAGTATATGTTTTTCAGTGAAGTTTGCGTCACTTGAAAAGGTCTAGAATGTTTTGTATTTGTAGACTAAACAGTCACGTGCAAAAGTAAAAATGTTGAAAAGACTGAAAATGTTGAATTAACTGACACAATTACAAACAACAAAGACACAATTATACACAACAAATTGAATCACAAATATTAACCCAAACCAATATCTCTTACCCTTGTTTGTTGCAAGGCAGTAGATACGGAATTGTACTAAAGAAAATGAAAACACGAATATGATGTAATTACTCTACCAGTGTCAAATACACGGCCTCAACAAAATTCTTCATTCTCAAAAGAAGCCGCAGGGAGAGGTAACAATATTGAAACAGATCATCAATTTATTGACATATATTTATTCGGAAATGACATTTGAGATTTTTTTAAAAACCTTTTGTGAAAAAATCTATGCAATAACTTTCTGTGCTACTATTATTATTATTATTATTATTATTATTATTATTATGCAAAGCATTTTTCTTGAATTTTACAGTAAATATGTGTTATAACAATAACGCAATGGCAGTTGTGTCTTCGTATAACAATGATGTTGTTGCTGATGGTTCCAAACATAATAATATTCACAATAATAATTATAACAATAATGGAAATAATAAAAATATGTAGAATACTCGATAACTTGGTGTCTTTTGTGCATATCGATTTGCTAACAATGAACAGTCAAAAATTTCGAAACGAATAATAGAACCCAACAGAATATCGTGCACAAAAGAAAGGAAATATGCTACTTTGAATAGCTTATGACAGCAATAAAATAACTTTTCCAGTCAGTTGCAAAAGGGACAATGCCTACATTTGCCTTCTGTAACGAATTTTTTATGCGTGCTCTTTCAGAGAAAACTGTAAAATTCTGAGTTCGCAGCGAAATAATTTTACAGCATTAGCTCCGCAAGCAATAACAACAAAGCGCCGTGCCTTACAATGAGCACGTTATTAGTACTTCTATAACGACCGTGCGGCTGCTGTAATGCTGCAAGATGGCCTCTAAATGAGGTTTCAAGGCCTCTCCGCAACATGAAATATCATTGCTACTTCGGAGCAATGGAAATTGCTATTCAGGAAAACGATTAACTAAACATCTAGAGAAGCCACAGATCACAGCTTGATTAGAGCCTCCCATGTCATGATTGCCAGAGAAAGTGTTACAATAAGGCAAAAATCTTATGGAAAGTTACCATGACATGTTCATTCAATAAAATACGAATACTGCAATTGATTCTGTGCTTGAACTCGCCTCACATTTAACTCACAATTATGGCAAGAAATATCTCTGATATTAAGACTAATAAATGAAAGCTAACAATAATGTAATGAATAGCGATTTTAGCCTGAAGGAATAAAAAAACTGTTTACTTTAACCAATGGGAAAATACATCTATTGAAATTTTACATTGGAGAAAATAACTACACGAATAATAAGCGAATAACGTCCCCGTGATTTTTCTATGTCACTCCTCATTGAACTTGAAATACTACCATTGTTTTGCCCATTCAAGTAAAAAACAGTATTTGTTTCTTAAAACTGACTTAATAAACTGTGAGGATATACTTCATGCAATACAAATATCTGCAATCCAAACACCCGTTGTATAAATTCTATTCATAAGGTGTTGGTTGTTAAACACTTGTTGATGGTCAAACACGCTTTGTTTGTACCATCGTTCATTATTCAACATTATATTGGAAAAGAGTGGGGCATGAATTCTGGAGCTCAAGAAAGTGTGAGCAGATAAAAAATTTTCCCACTCATCACATACAGTTTTTACGATATATGAAATTAAATCCTCCTTTTAAAGAACAATACACTTAAGTTTGTTTTCAAAAGAATTACTGAGAAATTCTCAAACAACATGTATAGTTTTATGCCAATATCTGACGATCGATTCGAAGTCAGTTCATCGAATACCACGCTGTTACTTTTGAAATAAAATTAACTACCGCTAATGGAAATATACTACCCAAAAGTCAATATCAAAATTCTACACCCAAGCGTAAATTCAGGTATTCCTTGAGGTTATTAGGTTAGGTTGTATCCTGTAAACATAAATTTACGACTAGGGCAGTGGTCATCAAATATATACACCATGTCTCTGACTAGCATTTTAAACTTCCCACCAGCAGTCTGATCTCTGTTTACCACAAAATCTGTTATTCCTCGCCCGGCAAAGTACTTCACCTTATCTACCCACCCTGTTCTGGCTCTTGTGCATATCATCACTTAAGTACGAAGCTTGTCCTCCGCATTGCCTTAATGGTACATATTAAATGCACAAATTCACAATGACCTGATATTCCCGCCAGTCACCCAGCATATCACTGACCTCTCCGAAAGATTCTTCAACAAGCTTCGTAACCTACCTTTCCAACAGACATTCTCTCTAGCAAAAACACTCATCCTCATCTAAACCGCATATTGTCCAGATTCCCCAAAAATAAATTCCATCCCCCATAACTCTTATTTTATCTCCACATCATAAACCCCGTTATTTCACTCATTTCACAAATCACCCGCAATAACTTCTAAACGCCCCCACCCCTGATTTCCCATTGAGGAGCCCAGAGGGTTCAACCTCCTTCTTATTTTTACTGTGTACTATTGTGTACACACGTATCGAATACCAACCAAACAGTTCTGTAAAGTTGATTTGCACGTTGTATCAGAAAAGAATTCAATAAAAAAAGACAACTAAGTTTGCTTCGAGTTCTAACTGCGAACTTTATAAATCCGTTTTCATAATATGACCATTAATTGGATACGATTCATTAGCCTAACAAACATTAGCCATACAAACTAACATTAGCCATACGATACGGATTCATTAGCCTAACAAATATTTAATAACTAAAATATTACGTTCAATTACTTACTAGTTTAACAATTATTTTGCTTTCTGCACAGAGATATTTTACAACGGGTATTTGTAATTTTCCTTGCTTATTGTGAAACAGTGCTTCCCACATTACATGCACCCAGGCACAGTTTGCGAAGATTTAGAAAACGGCGAAGATCGAGAAATCGGCGTCGATGTATAAGGACAGAAACGCTCCCACCTGCATCGGCAAACATAAAAACAACTAGTAGTATATTATCAAGGAATCACTTGACAAAATGCCATTTATTATGCTAGAATATTCACTGGTAGCAGAGATTCAAAATTGAAAATGTAATTATGTAATGTAAT
This sequence comes from Teleogryllus oceanicus, assembly GCA_964035755.1. NCBI lineage: Eukaryota > Metazoa > Arthropoda > Insecta > Orthoptera > Gryllidae > Teleogryllus > Teleogryllus oceanicus. The sequence goes on along the minus strand of CAXIVR010000001.1, from coordinate 294,619,926 downwards.
AAGTGGAATATTTTGATATACAATTTAAATGAACAGGTAAAATATACTTTGTAACATTACCTTGGCACTATTCTCTCTCGCAAGTTATGTTCGTCATACATAATAAATTTATCATTCAAGATAGCGCTTGATGTTTTCTTGAGCGTTTGTTAAAACTGGAGTGTTTGCTTTCCTCCGGACGTATACGCACAAGCATGCCACGGAATGTATATTCATTTGCAAAATATTAAATAGGTAAATATTAACTCAGATCTTTAATTTGTACCAATCAAAGAGATTCGAAGAAAACGCGTGGCATAGAGAAATGCTTTCAGCTGCAAGAGTTTAATCATAGTTTTGTTGGAAATTATCTTGAAAACATTAATTTGGGATCGTGGTCAATAAATATTTTAATATGTACTCGACGAGTAGTACATTTTCATTATGCTCAGTTTTCAATTGTGTAAAAAAATTGCACAGTTCATAGGTATCAGTTCATTTTGTAAATACAGATAACTATCTCTCTACATATGTTCTACATGACACTCGTCGAATATTACATTCCTTTCTAGTTTGTTCACATCAATTCCGAATAACGACTTTGGAAATGCAAGTCCGGCGTGACACTCCCATGTTTCTCGCACGAAGTCCCATCGTCCAGATCTTATCTCACCCGTGCTATCACGTTCCCTGCTCCTGCGTGACCTTTCCCTTTCCCTCGCGACCCTCACCACCCTCACCTGCGAGGCCGCCGCTCGCAACAAGCGACCAGCAGCGCGGCCTTCGAACACAGGCCCTCGGGCATAAATCTACGGCCCTATCGACACCCTTCAAAGCATGTGAATTATCGCAGGGCGGGAGTCGCCGCCGCCGCCGCTAGGGCCACCGCCGCCGCCACCGCCGACCCCGCTGCCTCCGCTATCACACACGTGGCCCCCGACGCCGCCCCGCTCCCGTTCCTGCCATCCCCCCCCCCACCACCCCCCGCCGTCCCCCTCCCCCGCCCGGCACCGCTGCAGCCTCGGTCGCTCATCGCGCCGGTCATCGCTACCGCTGTCGCCCGCCTAAGCTCCCAGCGTCCACACCCCGCCGCCGCCCCCGGGCGCCCGGGGGCGTGCCCGGCCGGCTCCGCGTATTTCAGCGTCCGCGTCACCCGTCAGCGCCATCCATCTCGGCGGCCGTCAGCGCGGCGGTGGCGGGGGTGGAGGGGCCGGTGGCGTTTTTCCCGCGCGCGCTCGCGATCTCGGTTGCTTGGGCACCGCCGCCTCCGCGTCCGCCCCCGGCCCCGCTTTCCCTTCCCCGCCGCCGTCCCCGCCCCAGACTTCTCCGCCTCCGCCGCCCGGAGCGACAGTCCCTGATAACGCGCCGCGCGGGCCGCGAGTGAGCTGACAGCGATTTAAACGCTACACCCGCCGCCGCCGCACCCGATCGCAAGGCCCCCCCCCCGGGGCGCCCCCCCCCGGCCTCCCCGCCGCCTGCCCCTGCTCGCGCCACCTCCCGCAGAAGCGGGAAGCATATCTCTTCCCCCCGGAGCGATGGGGAGTGCTGCCGGAGGACAGTGTTGGCCACGTGGATCTAGTTTTGTGTTGGGCAACGATTAAAACGAACTGAATGGAATAGCTATATTCTGGATTTAAAAAAAGAATGCGCACAATTGGTGATGTGCAAATCGATAAATAAAGTATACGCCGGTGAAATTTCGAACTTAATTAATTATACAGTTTCACATCATATTTCTTTGTAACTTACAATTTGTAAAATAAACGATATGTTTACAATTCGTCGGGAAAGGTAACCAAAACAAACAAACTCCTCCTAGTTCATCCAACTCATTGATCTTGAGATGGCGCCAACATAACAGTTTATATGTTATTATGTTTTTGTCAGTTTTATGTTTATAAATGATTTCCGCGTTATTTTATTATTAAGTATATTTTGAATATTATTCTCTTTGATTTTATTTTTAATTTTTAAAATGTTATAAATAATCCGGTTTTTAAAATTTGTCTTCGTAGTTACATTTTTAATTGCTTTAAAAATTTTCTATTGATGGGATAAATTTCCTTGCAATGTGGTTTCGGATTCTATGTGAATTTAATATTTCTTAAACGTACACAATTTTTCGTGATTGATTTTATGGGTTTGATTATATCTTGATACTCTTAAACTTCTACTTGTAAAAAATGTGTCAAGTGAAGTACTTATGTTGTACCTATAGATAAAAATAATTATATAACGTTGTAATAGCTTGATTTTTTATCACAGACATTTAAACATTGTGACATACGAAGAAAACAATAATACGTACGCGGGAAAATATAATAGCTTAACCGAAATAATTACTTGATTAATTAATACCTACTTGCACTTGCGTGATACAGAAAAAATTCTGACCTAGAAAAGATGTCACAAGTCCTATCGATCTTCTCAACCTTTTTTTCTGGTTTTAGCCACATAGTTGGCTAGCTCCACGACGGTAAGTCGATATGATATACTAATTCATTTGGTTTTGCTATTACTTTTCAAATAAGACAAACAATGAGATAGTCACGCAGACACTTATGAATTGCGCGCTCCATCATCGCTCAAATGAAATGTGTTAGAATATTCATGTAGATCGGCATTTTTTTCTCTTTCTCCGCAATGACCGTGTGACTTCAGGTATAGTGAATAAACGACTCACGTTCCTAATGTGGGTACCGGAGCTCAACCCGCAGACTATCTATGTAGAAATGTCATTGGTAGACAAAGCGAATTCGTGCCAGATTTTCTCGAGTTCTCCCATTTCCTCTATATCATATTTAATTATTGCTCCACCATCAATCAAATTTCATCATCACCCCTTCTCAAAACACTTTTTTTTTCAAGTATGGTCGAACAATGTTATGTTCTTAAGCCATAATAAATACTGTGACATTACAAATATTGGCATTGCCTCAACAACCTTATAATTTACATAGTATGTATGCTAGTTTCTCAAAGCATATCGAATTATTCCTCTCCATTTTTGTTGAATCTCTCATGTATGCACCTTAAACGATTTGACAAGATACACACTAGGCAGAAATTTCTACATTCTTGAATTTTCTCTGTACGTCATGCTCATTTACGACTTTATAATTGAAATAGAGTTCATATTGACCGGTTTTTCCCGTAGGTATTGAATTAACAAAGAATTATTTCTAATTTTAATTAGAGGGACGTGCCATCGGGTTATATATCTTTATTGCTATATTTTCCATTTAGAAATAGAAATGCAATTGAAAAGGGAAAATATTCACACGTTCCCTTAAAACATATTTTTTCTTTCACGTCTCTATTTTTGTAGAAATTTGGGAAAAGAGCTTTTAAAGATAGGTTTATTTCAAAATTCAGTTTTCTGAGAGAAAATATCTATTATTTACGCAGGACATTTTTGAGCTGAAGCAGATGTTACTATTTCTTCCATATATCATAAAAAGTACTCTACAGTCATTAACTATATTCAATCACACTTGAGGTCAGCAGAGTACAAGAATCGTTCGCGATAACACTCGATTTATTGATTGATTGATAATTCCCGGCGCGTCGACTGGTAAAATCATTAGTTCCATAAGTGAAGCACATGGAGCATATCGCGGGAAGTGACAGTGATCTTTCCCCTGGATCGCGAGATCCGGGGTCGACCTACCCGTCGTTTGGAAGAGTTTTCCCCACCAGGTACCTCTCACTAGCAGGGCACCGCCCCAGCCGGGACCAGCTTTGAGTTTCCGACAGGTCTCCCGACGTGTGGTAGTGTAAGTATCTGTGTGAGGGGTGAGAATGGGAAAGAGAGGAGGAAAGAAATATCGTGCGTGGTCCGTGAGCCGTTTGTTAGAGTGCTGCTCCGGTATTCGCCTGGTGTTGATCGGAGAACCTCTGATTAGAGAAGCCGGCCACACAAGAGGAAGGACAGATCGCGTGAGATCCGTGGCCCGTTTGGTAGGGTACTGCTCCGGCATTCGCCTGGTGTTGATCGGAGAAACCACGGAAAACTACCGACCAAAGCAGCCGGCCGCTAGAATTCTCCTCCAGACAGCGACTGAATTCGACCTAGCTGAAATTCGACCTGTGTCGAAAATCCTGCCGCCGTCAGAACTCGAACCTAGGACCTCCCGGTCAGAGGCGCTGCAGTGACATCAGCTGATGCACTGAGCTACCGTTCCCAGTAGGAGACGTTCGGACACGTCCGGCCAATGCACCTGCGAGCTCCGCCCGACCCCAATGCTCGTCCGCAGTGCAAGCGCTTGAGAAGGGGGCGCCCAGCTCGCTGCCCGCCGCGCCGCCACCGCCGCCACGTAGCGTGTGGGTGCGACGGGCTCGCTAATTGGGCAGGCGTGAACACGGGTTCCCCCCCCGCCCCCTGTGGCCGCCCGCCTGCCCGCGCCGCCTCCGCACCTCCTCCTCGTCCTCGTCCTTCTCTCCCGCTGATCTTGTCAACGCCCTGCCCGCCTGCCCGCGCGCGCACGCCGCACCTCAAATTGATATCGTCGAGTGTTTTATCTCCTACTGAAATGTTTATTCGCTGCGCCCCCTTTTTGTTAATTTCAGCAGCTATTAAGACGTATTAAGGCGTAATTTCTTTATTCCCGTAATCGGACGAGGCATCTTCGTTCATTTAAAACGGGCCGCGCGCGCGTGCGCCGCTTGAAATGTGTGGGAAGGAGGCGCGAGGCTCCCGAGGAGATGCACGCGAGATGACGGCTTCGGAGGTACACCGTCACGAGGGCGGGTCGTCCGCAGAGCGGCGAGCACGGCCCACACTACCACCCGCGTTGATACCGTTCAACTCGTAGTAATTTTTTGGGCTGAATGGTTTGCGTTCTCCTGGAGCGTACGCAAATGTCGCTGGAGGTTGAAGTGGCAATCGCTGTGCGCTTGGACCGGGAGCGGTAGCTCAGTGCATCAACTGATGCACTCTGACTCTGTGCGCCTCTGACCGGGAGGTCCTAGGTTCGAACGGCGGCAGGATTTTCGACATTAGGCCAAATTCAGTCGCTGTCTGGAGGAGACTTCTAGAGACCGGCTGCTCTGATCGGTAGTTTTCCGTGGTTTCTCCGAACAACACCATGCGAATGCCGGAGCAGAACCCTACCAAAGGGGCCAGGGACCACGCGCGATCTTTCCTTCCACTTCCTTTTCCTATCCTCTCCCCTTACACACACACACACTTACATTAACATGCACTACACTACCACATATTCCGGGAGACCGGTCGGCAGCTTAGAGCTTTCTCGGCTTGGACGGTGCCTCGCTGGTGGGAGAGTCCTGGTTAGGGGGAAACCCCACTAGCCGATGGTAGGTCGGCGCCAGATCTCGCCATCCAGCGGGGGAAGATCACCGCCATCTCCCGAGAGAAGAACATGCACTACACTAACGGGACTAATGACCAAAGCAGTTGACACGTCCGGAATCACGAAAAATCAATCAATCAAGCTGTGCGCTTGGTTAGTTCATTCAAAACCCCAATTATGTTCAGGGTGAGACATACACGCCCCGCACTAACACCATACGGTGATAAAATTCATCTCCTAGTATGGATTCGTAGGCTTCCGCGGCCGGAGTCATTGTATTCTCGGCTGTCCGGGATGAACCGCGTCTGTGTCGTGGTGGCTGACGTTTAAGCCATTATGTTGTGGCCTTCTTCAGAGCTATACTGCTCTATAGCTCTGAAGCAGTATAGCTCTGAAGAAGGCCACAACATGATGGCCGAAACGTCAGCCACCGCGACAGAGACGCGGCTCATCGCTGACAGTCAAGAATACAAGCAATTTGTAGTAGTTTTTGGGCTTGATTTTATTTAGTGGTTCGCAGTGTCCAGGAGCCAACACAGATATCGCTGGAGGATGAGGTGGCAATCGCTGTGCGTTTGGCTAATTCATTCGAATTCCCTTTTTTCACGGTGAGGCATACACGCTCCACACTAGCACCACCCATTGAGACAGTTAAACAACTCTTAGTACCTTTTGAGCTCGATCTTACTCAATGGTTCGCAGTTCCCAGGAGCCTGCGTATATAATACAGAAGTCTGAGGCGGGAACCATTGTGTGTTTGGGTACTTGATTCGAATTCCCAATTTTGTTGGCGGTAACGCATGCAAGGTCTACATTACCTCGCGTCGGTACCGTTCAATAACTCATAGTACTGTTTGGGGTCGATTTTACTGAATAGTTTGCAGTGTTCAGGAGCATGCCTAAATCAAGCGGAAGGGCGGCAAATGTGCGCTATGGAAACAATTTCAAAATGTCAATAGTCTTCTACGGCGAGGCATGGACTGCTTACATTATCACTAGAGATTGGTACAGTTCAATAACACGCAGTATCTTACATACTAGATTTTACACAATGGTTTGTAGTGTTGAAGAGCCTACCTACATAACGGAGAAGGCTAAAATTTCAAACGTTGTGGGCTTTGATTAATGATTCGTATTCTCAATTTTGCTTATGTGAGGCATGCAGAGCCCCACTAACATAACATGTTGCTATAGCTAGCCGCAATTTTAGGTCTCGATTGAATTATTTGTAGTGTCATGGAGCCTAATCAAATTACGCAGCAGTAACAACAATTGTGCGCTAGGATTGTTTGTTCCAATGCCCAATTTCGGCCGCGGAAGAGTCAGACCTCTAAACTTGATCGTCAACACCTAACAGATATAGTGCTGTTCTCAGGGCGAGGTCATGTTTTTGAGTCTTTTGTGAAAACAACGCATGTCTTGTGAAATATTCACCTTTCGAAGAACAATTGTGAAAGTGATTTTATTAGTATTTTTGTTTATAAAATGATGATTCACTATATTTTTTTATAATGTTAAGCGTTTTATGAGTGAATTATATTAGAATATTTAATTTCTATCATATGTTCTCTTTGTTTGGTTTTTGCATTATGACTACAAATTTATTCAGTATTTTATAGAGTGGTTTTGTTTATCTCTGGTGTCTTCTGCAACTTTTACTTTCCCGTCCTTTTCTCCGGCTACTAAGCGTGTCAGAAATAGTGATTTTAAAATTATACAAAGTATTTCATTCCAAAACATGTGATAAGTAAAGAAATATCCAATTGTTCAACGTCCAATGTTTTGTACTGAATTAATCATATTGATATCAGAACTGGATCGTTATTTAGGGGGAATAAACGTTCTCAAACGGCGCAGAAAACCTCTTTTGACTTGGAATCATCTCTGTCACATGATGTCCTAAAAATGTACTGTAAACGTTTGGTAAAACACGTTTTAATACGTTTGTTTCGTTGTTTTCTATCTTTAAAGAAGTCTCAGAACGTTATTCGATACACTAGTACGAGCACTCACTATGTTTCGTTTAGATGGCCATGGTTCCTTTACATTTTGCAGCTATATTCCCTCGGCGCATCCTCTTACATTAGTGATTTTTTCATGGAACAAACATTACATTTTATTACGTCAACATTCCCACACGTTATGCAGCGGATATCTCTACTAGCTTAAGTCAACAGTGCTCTACTACCTTAAGTCTGTTGCTTAAGAAACACCTAACCTAAGTTCACGCCGTTTCGTCAGTGGGAATATATTTCCCAGGAAATTAATGACAAGTATCAACGCCAAATGACTACCATACGTGTAACGTTACTTCATGCTCTGAACTTGTCGCACAGTTCGCACATTTTTTACTTTTTTTACTAAAATATATTTTTCCAAAAATCTGGTTCAAATCCATTTTTATTCCCAAAGGCCAAGTGTTCTCTACGTCATATCCACTTCTCATTCTCACTCCAGCCTCTTCCCTTCCGATGAAATGGGCAAAACTATCTGATGCACATTCTAAAGTAAAACTTGTTCTTTTTACATTCACTGGTCGACAGGTGGTGATCCGTAAGTAGAGCCCAGAGCGCTCACGTTCTGCGGTATATACCAGTATTAAAATCTCTAAGTCATCGCGTGACATCACAAACAAAAGTGTTGAGAGCATGTTTTGTAATTTCCTCAATTTTCCCTATGCCCCCCCCCATGATCCATCACTGTTCCGAGAGTCATCTCAATTATTATCATTTTATACTTACGGCATTTTTCCCGGTTCCTGGAATGTACTATGAGATTCTGTTACCGAGAATTAACCAAGCTGGAACGAAGTATACATTAGTGATGTCACCACGAGTAGATAATAATATTAATTTTTTTATTCTTTGTGGTATCATTATCATCTCTATAATCGTTATCATCACTGATTAGTCTTTCATACTGTTCATACCAAGCTATTAACGAATTTGCATACGTTTGTTTTTGAAGAATCACATTCCAGAGATAAAAATAGAAAATCATTAAAATATTACTTGATTACAATAGTATTATGCAATTCACGCTCAAAATTATAAAATATATATAAACGTAAAATGATCCTTGAGAATAATAAACTAAAATCGTTAGAACGTAAGTGAAACCTCGCAAACTCGAGATTACCTCCGATAGATAACGGACATTATTCTTAGTGCTTGGTTAATCTACATCACAGGTGTACAAACGACATAAATAAATAACGCATTTGACAATGCTACAATCTCCCCATCTCTTCACAATTACCGTGTTCAACCAATCGTTCGTAACACCCGACTTGAGACCCTCCTTCACCGTCATCATTCCTCCCCAAGCTCCCGCATCCGCCCCCTCCTCTCATCTCCCTGCCCCTCCCTCGCCCACGCGCGCTAACCCCACGGCGTGCGAGCGCCGGCGACGCGGCGGGTGACAGCTCCTGTGGACGAGCGCGCACGCAATCGGCGCATACATTAAATCACAATAGCGTCGCCGGCCCCGTGGTGGTTCGGGGGAGAGGTGACCGGGCGGCAGCGGTGACGCGGTCCGTCAATGTCGCGAAGTCGGACGCAACCGTCCCAGAGGAATCGGGCGGGTCGGCGGTCTTCTGCAAGGGCGGATTCACAAAGTTTTCTAGGGAAAGTCAATTTCTGTTTCAACCCCCCCATATATTTTTTAATAAAAATAATGTAAAATAACCAAAACGATAAGCAGAGGTAAAATATTTGATGACGACGATGATGATGATGATGATGATTCAAAAACTTCAAATTCAATGTGTGAATCAATCTTCAAATGAAATGGGTGAATTCAAAAACTTGGAAGCTTAAAAAAAGTGCGAAGAAAAAGCATGCGCATAATCATAATAAGAATACCCCTTTAAAATTGAATACATTGGGGAAAATTTTAAAAAAATCTCTCAGGTACAGCAAATGCAAAAAGAAAGTGGAAATAATGTGATTGAGTTTTGGAAATAGAAGAGAAACTTCACAGGCGTCCAAGTATCTACTTTTGTTTGTTTTAACTCAGTACATTTCCCGAAACGAACACTCCAAATTGTTTCGAAATTTTACATGGTTAACTTCTAATCACCAAACCAATTCGTTTTCATTTTAGATACACAATACTACAAGACAAGGTAGGGAGAATAACTGTCGCTTTTCTGTGCTTTCCTTTAATGCTAAGCTGAATCCATTGGAAAATAAAACAAACTGAGCGATGTGTTACGTTTAGACATATTACGAAACAACATCAATAAATAATAATAATAAAAATAATAATAATAATAATAATAATAATAATAATAATAATAATAAACGACAATAACTTTCCTTCGTGGTCATTTGTAATTGTGTATTCACATAGGAACGTGAAACAGCGTAAAGTTTTGGTGTCCCGCCTAGGTGTATTGCCGCTCGGTCGTTCAAAAGTGTTATCGCATAACGTCTTTGGAAAATTTCTAAAAACCTTCCGACTCGTGTATTTATGAGAGAGAAAGAACCATTCTATGACGATTAGCAATTGCGAACCAAACAATAAATCATGAAATGAGTTATTGATCAATTAGTAAACCTTCTCATTCTCCAATTTGTGTGGTAACAATATTTCTCAAATCAGGAGGCAATTTAAGTTATTTTAAAAACTTTTGTTGAGAATATGTTTGTTTGAAAAATATTCTAGCCTTGTATCGTGACATGTTGAAAATGTCTCTGGGATTGCTGTAGCTAAAGTATAGTATTGTGGCTTTGACAACAATGTATTACATATCTTTTTACATTTAATGTTTGTCGTTATTATACTAATCGTTATATACAAACGTACGTAACAAACTTTACCAGAGCCATTTATTTTATATCACAAATACAAATCGCACAGAGGTGATATGGTTTATATGTTTAACGCACTGTACTTTCCCGCACTCTTTTCCGCTCTTTCGCTATCATTTACGTCTTCTTCAAAATCGGATACAACATTAAACTCTTCGGTATAATTGACGCCGCATTTATCTGCAATGAGATATTGATAAATGTGCATGGCAATCACTGAGATTCATTTGCAATATACATTTTTATCCTTCTCTCATCTCTACCTTACTCTCATCTGTCTCTCTCGCATCTCATAGCTCTCTTTCTGTCTTATCTCTCTTACTCTCATCTCTCTTAGTATCATCTCCCTTACTCTCATCTCTCTTACTCTCATCTATCTCTTTCCTCTCATCTCTCACTCCCATCTCTCATCTCTCTTACTCTCATCTCTCTCATTCCTTTCCCCCTCCCTCTCTCTCTCTCTCTCTCTCTCTCTCTCACACACACACACACAGACTCACATACATTTACTGTACTACCACACATGTAGGGAGTCCAATCGAGAGTAGCTAGCCACAGTTGGAGCGGTGTCCTGGTTGGGGCGGTTCTGCCGGCGAATTTCACGTTCTGACGCGGAAAACATTACTACCCTACAATTATAACAAGCACTACACTCATGGGACTATTGACCAATGAAGTAGACGCCCCAAAACACTAGTAACTGACCCACAATATTAAATGTATTGTTTCACTTCTGGGCTTCAGAAATTTCAGAATTTGCAGATTGCTTTTGTCTTACGACAAAAATGTTGAGATATTTATAGGCTGAAGGAGACAAGGCCTCCAGTTTTGAAAGCTGATGCATCTCAATGACTTATTCATTTCTTACGAAGGAAAATATGATTATCACGGGCGGATCCAATTATCACTTTTCTTTACGACAAATTATTATATACTGCGAGATAATTATTTGTGCAAAACGGTATATTTTCTCGAAGTCTGCTTGGGAAATGTTTCAGGTGAAGAAAGGTGTCGTGAGTGGTTCATGGTCAGATTGTCAGGGATGACGAAATGCCTGCGCCTGAACGCAGGCAACCCGCGTCGCTCTCTTGTATTAAGAATAACTGGTTGCATCTGAGTCTCAAAATGTCGCTGACAACGAAGAGAAACAAGGCAATTTAGCGAAAGCTTAGTTTTAATTAATTAAATTCAGTTCTTTAAACTTGTGTATTATATTAATACATAATTAATTTATATTAATAATGGATTACGCATAACATTCTAAGAGCCAATTAATTACTCAATGCATCAATATATACTGGAAGACAATCATTTATACTTAACGTATTCTAAATATTTTCATTATTGCATAAAAACTTTTCTACTTTGATTTACTTTTACTTTTATTACTTTTAGTAAGCTGTTACTAGCCATCACTGATATCATCTACTCATAAATAGATGACAAAATGGGATCAATGAGAAGGTACTACATGATGTTCAGATATCATTGAGTAATTGTATAATTCGAAAGGTTGCAAGAAGCTTTCAATATGTTTCATTCACATAATGACAATTCATATTCAGTGAAATATTATATCGCATTTGAGGATTTTATCTTTGTAAAATATTTCAGAATGATTCACAAAATATTAGCTCCCCTATTCTACTGAAATACGTTTTAAGAATTTGTAGGGAATTCACAGTTTTAAGCAGAAAAGTTGTGATTCTGCGCGATTAATATTTTTTACCTGGTCTATCTGCCAAACAATTCAGGGTGTGTTTCAACATGACTCTGACCATACCGCTAGGAGGATGGAGCAGTGCATAAAAGGAAACAAAAAGAAAATCATTAAAAATTTATGCTACGTGCAAAGAAATAATATCTCGAAAATAAAAATCGCAAACCTACTTACACTATCTGAGGGATGCTACTCTAACAGAATTACGTAGAAAAAACACTGCACATTCACTAAAATTTTGATTGACTACACCCAACTCTCATCTCTTACCGCCGGGGAACCCTCACTTGTTCAAGGAAAGGTTTGGAATCAATAACAGTTGATGATCTTCGAGCCTGATTGTGTCGCACGAATAGGACGCCAATTGCGTTTTATTAATTGACCATTTTATATTCCAAGAAACACACTTGGAGTTTCCCTTGCCTGCTGAGAGTATCTTCCACTTCATCTTGATGTGGAGGTCATACCATATAGATCAGTATATACGCGGGGCATTTATAGTAACTACGTGCAGTGCTTCTGCTGCAGTGCTTCTGCCTGGAAGGGCCTAGGGTTTGCGTCCCGACGGTGACACTACTTAGCTAGCGTGGGGGAGAGGTCAGGACAAGAAAGAGAAAGGAAAGATCTCTCGCGGTTTGTAGCCTGTTTGTTAGGGTGGTGTCCCAGCATTCGCCTGGTATTGATCGGAGAATCCACTGATATCTGCCGATAAGAGCAGCCGGCCGCTACAGTTCCTCTCGGACAGTGGCTGAATTCGCCCTATTGTGGAAAATCCACCTCCGGGAGGTCTCGAACCCTAGAGTCTCAGAAGAGGCAGCGGATATGCTGGCTAAGCTAAACTCTGCCGGTGATGATTCTGAGAGTGTTCGTGAGAGTGTTCGCGGGAGTGTTCGTGAGAGTGTTCGTGAGAGTGTTCGTGAGAGTGTTCGTGAGAGTGTTCGTGAGAGTGTTCGTGAGAGTGTTCGTGGGAGTGTTCGTGAGAGTGTTCGTGAGAGTGTTCGTGAGAGTGTTCGTGAGAGTGATCGTGAGAGTGATCGGATAGGTCGGTGAAGTGATAGAACCGATAGCGCGGAACTCATGGGGGAACGGCCAGTGCATACGCCTTCCATCTCAAGAGTTAAGGGTTCTATCGCCGCCCAATCCGACTAAGCAAACTTCCGGCAAGTTTTCTCGGAATTCTCCCGTTTCCTCTTCCTATCGTACTTTAATTTCTCCATTATTATTCACATTACTATTGCTATCACCTACTCATTCGATTAGACCATCAGCCTCAATTACGTTGCTTTTGCATCTGTTTCAACGATCCTTAAACATTAATAAAATTTATTTATTTAACGTTAAAAACATTAAAAAAAGATTGCAATGAATGGGGGAAAGTGTAATGTGTATGTTTCTTTGAACTCCAGAATAGTTTCGCTCGTTCTTACAATACAGTTCTTAAGCTGAATTATCAGAACGGGTAGCAACTAGCGTTTTTGTCACATATTATAACAATAAATATTGGACCTCTTTTAATACAAACTACTTGCAACCCCCCAAAATGCTACATATTTTGATTCTCTTATGGTGACTATTGTGAACGAAGCGACTTACGCGAGAACATGGGGTAAGATTATTTGATGATACTGCTCACAAAATAAGTCTATTTCCTACAAAAACCGACTGAGGTGGCTCGGGGCATCAACTGATGTCACTGCAGTGCCAATGACTGGGAGGTCCTATGGTTCGAATCCCGATTGTGGTAAGATTGACACTTGGTAAATAGCTAAGTCCAATTCAACCGCTGTCTGGAAGAGAATTCCAGTGGTCTGCTAGTCTTGTAGTTTTCCGTGATTTCCAAGTGATCCGTGATTCCTCTCCCTAACCAGGAAACCTCCCACCTGGGGATCTCCACCCCAGCCGGGACTCTAAGCTCCCGACCGGTCTCCCATGCCATGTGTGGTAGAGTAGTGCATGGAAGTGTGTATGTAAATAAGAGGTGAGGATAGGACGAGGAAGAGGAAAGAAAGATCGCGCGCGGACCGTGACCCATTTGTTAAGGTATTCTCTGGCATTCGCCTGATATGGAACGGAGGAACCACGTAAAACAACCGATCGGTACAGTCAGCTGCGAAGACACTCCTCCAGACAGCGACCGAATTCGACCCAGCTGTGCAGCTTCGCCTGGCGAGGAGATGGCCCCGGCGAGCGGCGGGCGGCGCGTCCGGGCAGAGCGTGGGGTGCTGCGTGGACGCACCGGCCGCTTCGCATGCCAGGGGCCGATTAACGGGGCCGCTGGCGTGCCTCGCGATAAGCTGTCCCCGCCTCCCAGCCCCTAATTAATTCAATGGGACTCCCAGGCCCGCCTCTTCCTTCTCGGTGGCGCCGGAAACGCTACGCCTTTCATCGCGGCCTTCTCAATGCTGATTGGAACGTCAAACACCCCTTTTCCACGAGAAACGACTGCGGTAATGACAATTTGCATTTTAGGAAAAAATTCAAGAGCTTACATACTTAGCTGTTGGAGAAAAAATTATGACATTCCGAGGAACAAACTCCAAAATGAAGTTGCGTTCTAACAACAGATAATGTGATGCGGGTTTTCTCAGATTGAGTCGAGATTGAATATATGAATAGAAGAGTTGGACAAAAGGGAAGTTTGTATAAAAATTGATGACGGAAAGAAGAAACTAAATACGAGAAATGCTTATCGTTTCATCACTTGTGTCTTGCCAGATAATTCTAGAGAGATAGATCAGCTTTTGTCTGATGAAATCTTGTATATACTTTCTTTACTGTTAGTGGCATTAAACCAAGGTATTTAAAAATTTACTAATGTGGGTCTTAGATGATATTAGTACATTGGAAAAGTTTTTAAATTTTTACGTGTTCACCTGTTGTTTTTACGAAAACTCTCCCTTTTGTTTCCTTGAAGCAGGCATAGCTAAGAAGCATTTGAGATAAATTAACTTCATGTGAAATCCCAGAACAAAATATACTAGACTGAGAATCTCAAATAAACAAACGAATCCGTAAAATTGTAAAGAACTAAAATCCCAGTGTTATCTAAACATCCTGGTAGAATCTGTCGGATATTTAGTTATGGATGTGACATAAATGTCTTGTACACTACTCAGGCAGTGAATAAGTGAAGATCGACGCAATTTGTACATCGCTATCATATAATTTATATGGTCGTTTTTCTTGAAAGTTACTTTTACTTAAATGTTAAATACTTTTTTCAGTTTCCAGGCGTCCTCCATATGTGTAATTTTGCGACATATCTCTATCTTCTTGCATCATACAAAATCTGTGCGTGTGAGAATTGTGAATTGGTTCTACGGTAATACAGTTACATCATGGTACTAGCATAGTAAATCAGCATATTATCCCAGATGCCGATGAATTATATAATTACAGTGACATTCTGAAATGATTACGCATTTTCAAAAATATAAGGAAATTAAGTGATGAAGTGATACATTGGCGACTATCTAGATCCTCATGTCCTTCGTTATTTCGACGCTCCTATCCCATGATAATTATTTCCTGCATAAGCATTATTGTCACTGAAATTTGTCATCTAATGAAATAGTTTAATACGCTTCTTTTACTACAATATTTAACATATCTTATCAAGATCTATAGGGTCTTCTCGTTCCCTATTATCATTTGAGCCTTTTAACTAAAAAGTAAAATTCAACTCATCATTATGAGACAGTAATTATTTCGTCAAACCATTCATTCCAGCCTCCAATTAAAAGACTAATGATTATTCTACCTTTGCACGGTCAATATACCGCGGCCATTCAAAATTTCATTGGGCAGGTACGACTTCATATTATATCAAGAAGACATGTTTTTGATAAACTGACGAACAATTATTTTTGCCTAATTCCTTAAAATAAATAAACATTAACATAAAATAAACAATCAAATTATTTACGAATTACATCATTATTGCATTATTACATGCAATTTGTCATCTAATGAAATAGTTTAATACACTTCTCAACTAGAGAAATATTTTACTTAGCTAATTTACATTAATGCTTAAATATATTTCCTACCCGTAGCAAGTAACAAATCGGAAGTAAACTACAAAACGCGCAGTATTGATTAGTACACGTTTTCCAATAATGGAGATTGGAAAACGTGTGCAGTTGGAGAACAGATCTGGAGAGGGAGACGCAATCAAGGCGGAGTGTTTTGCTAAGGGATTCGCTCATGACGAGTTCTTCCCTGTGTTTTGGAATCGATTACTGAAGACCTCAGCACAGTTGCTGATGGGCGTCACTTTTTCAAACGATTTTACCTCTTCCCTCAGCGTCCCGTCCCCTTGTTCGAAAGCGAGGCGGTGGTTCTGTCACGACAACGCGTTGTTCGCGACATCGACAAAAAGGTCGTAATGACATTATAATGACAATATTAGAATCACCCTCGACACGGTCAGGCGACGTGACAAAGGTTGAGCCGACACGAAAACTCTCGTTTTGTCGAGATCAACAAAAATCACAGGTAGACCCTTGCGCGAACTCAGGAAGTGTGACAAATTCGAGGCTGTCTCCTGGAGAGGGTATGCGTTAGTAACTCGAGATCGATTATTTCAGTCATCTTTGAATAGAACACGTAAGACGCGTAATTTCGCCGAGAGATTCTTATATTTTTTACACACAATCATTAAAGGAAATACATAACAATTTTATATCACATAAAGTGTATACTGTAGATAGCTTATCAATTTTACTTTATATGCTATTCCTAATGCTAAAGCTTTAGGGGACATAAAGTGTTCAGTTTTTAAAAATTCCCCTTTGCAAAAATGGGCGATGCCCGGGCCCGAACTTTCAGAGTTTTCCGACCCTTGCCCCCCCTGCGGATCGAGGACCAATCCGTTTGCTTCATTTCGGGGAGGCGGGACTATTCATTTGAACATTAAAAAATGGCGGTGAGGCAGTTATTTATAGTAAATATTTGAATAAAAAATTTAAATAAACCCAACAGTTTAAAAAATTTTGTATATACATTTAATTACATAAATAAAGGCATGTTTCAGAAAAAACATATTTTAAAACTGTTATAAAAGGGGGTTTTTTGCAAAAAAAACCTGACAACGACTATTAAGCTCCTTTACATTTCTGTTTATTATTGAAATTTTTTTTAATAAAATGAAATAATTTGCATTGATGCATTTCTCCTTTTTATTTTATTAGAAAAATTAAAACAAAGAAATAGTTTGAGTCATTTTCACAAACACGTTCCGAGATAGCAGTTTTAGTTGTAAAAAACTTTCATAAATTTTCCCAATGACCAATTTAAAAATTTTTTATATGGCCCGGAACATTAATATTGTAATAAAAATTTTTGATATGTAAAATACTAAAAAACTTAAAGTAAAACATTTATACAATGAAAGTTTTTTTTGCAGACTTTAAATGTTTGAAGGCAGCAAGCAAATGAATGTTTTTTGATTTTTTGTTTTGGGATCAAAATATAATCTTCAATCAAGTTGTGATTGCTTTTTTAATGGAGTTTTTACCAAATATTAAAATTCATATTGATAAGTTTTGGGGGTTTTTGGGAGAACAAAAACGAATATGACTTTATAAACATTTGAATATCTTAATGTTTGAAAAGGTAAAAAACCCAGTTTTTGTCACGGAACATTGGAGAAAAAACCCACACACACACACACACACACACACACACACACACACACACACTAAAAAAATTTTCAATATTTTATTACATGTAATTTATGTAGATTTCCAACCCAACCCAATGAAATTAATATATTTATATTATTATAGCAAGTATATTTTAATTAGATATTTTTATTTTCGAAGAAAACAAAAAAAGTTTTACACGTCATCAAATTTACACCCATTTTTCTAGAAAACAGACCAAAGAAAACATGTTTTTTAATCCATTAAGAATCACTAGATATTCCCCTGTCATAAATTATTTCAAAATTGTAATTGTTAATAATGTTTCAAAATTTTGTCAAATTCAAATCTGTGTCACGATAATCTTTAAAAATAATGGGGATCCTTTTTAAAATATTTTGCAAAAAAATTTTTTTATTTTAAACTTTTTTTAATTTTACAAAATTCCAATTTATTGATATGTGTTCACTAACGCATTTTCGTAATATTCCCCATTTAAAATTTTTTAATAAATTTTTAATAAATATTGTAAACAAAATAAGAATTAATTTTTTTTTTTGGGAAAAAATTTATTAAGTTATCAATATTTATAAAAATTTAATTAAAGTACAAATATAATTAAGGTTGAATTTTAAAACTATAATAAATATTTATTATTGTTGAAACGCATTGCTACTATATTACAATGTAACTTTTTAAAAACCCCATTGATTGATAGTTTGGTTCGTAATAGTATATCCGAAGAACGATTTTACAAAGAAAATCTAAATAAAACGAAATAATAAAATTTATAATTCATTGGCTTTTGGGTCGAATTTTTGGGCCCATTTTAATCTAAAAGGGAGAAATCTGCGCGGGGTTCGTAACCAAATCTTCAGGGTCACCATTTTTCCTTTACGTCTTAGGACCCAAAGTGATACTAATTTTCAAATTAATTGAAAAAATGTTGCATACCATGAGAAGAAATGATGAACAAATGTCTGATTTTAAAAAAAAATCCCAATACTGCATCAAAGTCCTATCAAATTACATTTTCTGCTTGTCGAAAAACCCGAACATTTCCGGGAATTATGTTATCCCCCAAAGGAAAGATTTAGGTTAAAGAGCCCCATGATTTAGGGGGGCGAAAAGTTTTTAATTGGGGAATTAATTATTCTTTGGGGCAAAATACAAGAAATGTGAATTTACTTTTTGTGCTAGTTTTCTCTTTTCACCAGTCCGTCAATTTTCAAAAATAATTAAATTTTTTTTTTAAAAACAATATTTACTTTTCGACCTGTCAATTGGGAAGAAAGTTGCCCATTAAAAAAAGGATCCCCTAAAGGGAAAAGTTTTATCATAAATACCAAAAAATAATATCTGTTTTTGTTATCAAAAGGACTCCCAGAAAATAATCAAATTTTCTTTGTTTTTTTTAATCTTTTCAAATAAGAACTTTTGGTTTTTGGGTTTGGTTTCCGGCAAGATCAAAAGATCTTGCCCCCTTTTGTGCCAGACAAAAAAACAAGGCTTCTTCGGATCCCATTTGGGTTTAAGGTAATTTTTTAATTTTGCGGTTTTTTGTTCTAATGACCTTTTTTCGCAATCTACACCCAATTTTTTTTATTCCGTCAGGCATTTTCCCCCTTATTTTTGTGCCCTTCATTGTCAAACCCAAACCGACAAAAGATTTCCTTCCTTTCCCTCGTTTTTTTCTTTCGAAAGGGTTTCACTCAAAGAAAATTTTGATATTCTTCAGCATATTCGAAACCTTTAAACCATTAAATTGTTTAATTTTTCTGCAATTTTGAATTCATCAAAGATATGAACACTTTCCCAAAAAATTTCATTTTCATAGTTTCAACCCGAGAGTTTTTGCATCTTTTTTAAATTTAATTTTGATTCACGTAAAAAGCTTCCACCATTGTCTTGTATATTTTCTTAGTTTTTTTTCAAAAATGTTTTTTATAAAAAAAAGCTACTAAAAATTGGCCTTCATTTTTTTAATAAAGTCAATATTAGGCCCCCTGCTCTAATAATCACCCGAAAATTTTTAAATTCCTTTCCTAGGGAAATATACCTATTTCTGTTCTAGATCATATCGAGTTTTCCCTAAAACAGTTTTGATTTTACTTATTATTTTAGTCTCCATTTTTATGTTTTTTTTTTTTGGATTAATTTTACAGATACAAAAAAAAAATTTTTTTTTACCTATTTTTCAAGTGATACGTGACTAAAAGGGGGAAATGAGAATTAAAAAGGTTTTGCCCTTCTGAAGTCTAAGATATCCCCCAAAATTTTAGTTTTTTGGGATTATGATAATCAAATTTTAAACATTTTTTTTTCCGTCTTGATGACTTATTTTTCCCCTAAAATAATGAAAAGATTTAACGTCTTTAAAATAAAGAACTTTTTTGATGAAATTTTTAAAAAATAAAAGATTTTCATCTTCATCTTCATTACTAGTTTACCACTGTTCATTATGAGAGAAAATGAATTTTTTCTGGGATGAAGAGGGGAGGGACCCTGAGTCTTTATTTTGGACCCCGGGTTGGGAGGGTTTTGTAAAAAGTTTGAATACTTTGAATGAATGATTGAAAGAATATTTAATAATGGACTTGTTTATTAATAAATTTCATTCCCAACAATGTAGCCTTTCAGAATGTTAGAAAAGGGGCAATAAAATATTTACTTCAACTAATAATCGAATTTTTTTATATAAATACGGTTTTTAAAACCAAAAATTTTTTCAATTATACTAACTTTTTCCCTAAAATTTATCTGCGCCATGTTAACAAACATTAAATTTTAAATTTCTGATATTACGTATATACAGAGTAAAAACGGTATAGAGAATGTTTATAATCTGCGGAAAAAAACCGCATTTTCAAAAAAAATCTTTTGCCCCCTGGTGACGAAAAACTGAATAAAAAAAATTGCAAATTAAGAAAAAATCCTCTAACACGGGGTTTAAAAATTTCCCAGTTTTGTGGATCCGTGATCCCAAAAAACCAAATTTGGGAAGAAATTCTTCCGTCTGATACAACTCATAAACCATAACTTTTTTTCCAAATTAAAAACCCCTGTCGTTTTCCCCTGAGTGAAGCTATGCGATTTTAAAAAACATTCAATTTTTGGGGACACCCCTTTCCCGGGACATTTTAAATTTTTTCAAAACGGCCCCCAAATTTTTTTAAATTTTTTTGAAAGGACTGTTTATATAGAAAAATCCCTTATAAAGGTAGAATATGCCCAATTTTAGGTTAACCAAATTTTTGAAAATCGCTAAAATTTAATATTTTGCGGCGTTTATAAAAATAAAAAATTAAAGAAAAATTTTGTTCAAATGAAATGTTGCATAATTAGACTTTAATAAGGTAATGAAATTTTTTTAAGTTTTAGTTGATTTGACAATAAGGGTAAATTTTAATTTTTAAAATTTACAAAAAAAGATTTTCAAAAACCCCAAATTTTTTTTTAAAATTTTGGTTTGGGGTAATGCCAAATGGATATCCGATGACATAAAAGATATTGCTCTATTCTATTGTTTTTAAAATTACAAAATAAAATTTTTTTAAAACCTCTCACGCTGTTAATATAATTTAATAGATTTGTATAGATTATTTTTTGGGTGAAGTGTTTCAAATGACTTTAGAAAGTTTTTCAAAAACTCAATGATTCCTGTGAAAAGAGCTTTTTTAAACCCGAAAAGTTAAAAAATGTCAAAAATGTATTTTGTGGGCGATAGATGTCACGGAAAGAGAAAAAAAAACCCTTGGGAGTGGCAAAAACCCTTTAAAAACCAGTCCAAAATAGGAAATTAAAATTTTTGCAGAAAAAGTCTGTCCCTTTCTGAGCCCCTTTAGTTCTTCATATTTTGGTAGTAGCGAAGTGTAAGCATTTTTTAAATTTTTTAAAAGCAAAGAAAAAAGCTAAAAAATTTGAAAAAAGTGGAACAAATAAATAAATTTAAATTAAAAAGGACGTAATACTGTTTTGGGGATTAAGGAAACAAACCCCAAAATTTAAAAACCAAAAACCCAGAAAGGAAAATAGGGGTAGTGAATGATTTTAAAGCCCGATCAAAAAGAATCAAATTTTCCCCTTTTGTAAGGGATTTTTTGCAAAAAAAAGGAATGTTTAAAACTTTCCCGACATCTTTTTAGAATTTATTTTTCATTGTCGTCAAGAAAAAACCCTGATATCTCGGAGAACACCTTCCCCTTTTGGAAGCCACGCCCCTGCGATTGCGCTACCAACAATGTACGAAAGCTTTTTAACACCAAAAATTTTAAAATTTTGGTCTTCCTTTGTTTTTTCCCATTTCTGCTTTTAAAATATTAAAAAAAACCCAAGGACTAAAAAAGCAAAGAAACTCCGGGCACATAAAAAGTTAATTTTTTAAAAATGTTTCAGTTCGACAAATTTTTTGATTGGTTCTGTGAGTTAACCTTATCCGCCCAAGGTGAGCGACGTGATAATTACGGGCGGATAACTTTGGGGCAGCAAAAAGTTTGACAGGGCCCCGACATTAAATTCATTTCCCAAGAAATTTACGAATCTAAAAACATTTATTGACTCAAAAAAAATCAAAACATTCCCAGTTTTATTTTTTGTTCATCTACTCACATTTATATAAAAAAAACCTTTTTTTCCCTTTTATTTAATTTTTTTAATAAAAACAAAAACATACTAATTCTTTCTTTTTGAAAACTCTCAAACGACAATCGTAATAACCCAAAAATTTTTAAAAAGGGGGTATTAATTAAAATTCAAAATTGTCAAAAAAAAAAGTTGATGAAAGGCCAGGACGAAAACCGAGTTTTCCCATTTCTTCAAACAAGATAAACCCAATGACCCACCGCAGTCACTTATAAAAGTTTTACAAAAGAAGGTGTTGAGGGTAACTTGTTGATTTTTCTAGCTGAAGACAGGGATGTTGCTTAAAGAAAGAAACAGAAAAGTACGTTTTCCCAAAATCGGTTTTAAAAAATTTTTTAGTGAAAGAAAACTTTTCAGAGTTTGGATTAAACCATTTTTTAAAATTGAAAAATTTTGCTTGCACTTTTGCAAAAAAATGCCATATTTCAAAAAAGTTTCATGATTGTTATGAAGAATTATGGAAAAAAATTTATTTGAAAGACAAATCTGTTTTCAATTTTGTAGTTGTAGGAAGACCCCCCAAATGTTCAAACTTTAAAATTTTCAAAAATTAGAGTTCCATAAAAATTTGGGAACTATTCATCCTTTGATATTTTATATTTTTCCCAGAAAATTGGGTTTTGAAAAAATTTTTTGAAAATGCGGGCTTCAAAAAAGCCCCCCAAATTTAAAAGTTTTTTCAAAACCTTTTCAATAAAGGGAAAACGGGTTTCTTCAATTTTGGGAAAGGATCGTACGGGGTTTTTTAGGGAAGAAATACAGACGGATGGGACTTTTGAAAAAACCCATTTTTTGACTCAAAACGTGTTTACCGTTTAATCGCAAACGTTTTTTCCGTGTTTTAAATAACTTTCTAACTACGTATACGCTGAATATACTCGATGTCACATAAAAATATACATTTATACTACGATTTTGGGCGTATGAGAAAGTAAAAAAGAAGTATTTTGTTTTGGGTTGAGATAACAAATTTATATACAAAATCCATCTAAACTATTAAGCATTTCCCAAAAGGGAATAAAAAAACAGTAGAAATTTTCTTACTGATTGTCATTTCCAAATTTTTTTATTTTTTAATAAATGATTATATTGCAAAATATAATATTTATCTAATCAAGAAAAAAAATTTTGCCCAAATCGCAGATTTTGGTAAAAGTCACAATTTAATATCAAACTTAAAGGCCCAAACCTCCCTCAATTTTTTCGTAAATTTTTCAGCGTGAAAATATCAAATGGGGAATAAACCCAAAAACCAACTGTAAACGCATTTTTCAAAACCTGGTGGTCAGAGAACTGGTCGTAAATCGAACGAGGGGGTTTGTTTCCCGTCCAAAGGGAATTACATTTTTAGTACTAAATTAATACGGTTATCGGGTCACAAAATGGATATCACTAACAACGGATAAACATTTCATACCATTTCCATAAAAAATGAAGAGTTGTGACAAACTTTTTTTTAAGGAATGCAAAAAGTATTCAAAAAGTTCCCATCTTAATTCCGGAGGGTTTGATTAAATTTTACTAACTAATTTAAATAAATGCACGTTTGTATAAATTTTGTAATAAAGGGATAAACTAATTAAAATTATATGTATAAAATTTGCAAAGATCTTTAAAATAAATAAATACACGATTTTCCCAAACATTTTTTCTTTTAATTTCATATTAGGGAAAAAAAGGGAACAGAAGAAAAAGGATCCCAGAACCGATCCCTCCCCCGATTTAAAACCCGGGGTCAAAGATTTGCTACAGAGAGTTTTTTCCCCGAAACTGGCCTTTTTATCTAGAATACAAAATATTTTTTTTTTAATTTTTCCCTTTTCTGGAGTAACATTTAAATAAAGAAATCATATTTCTAAACATATTCGTTCTCAAAAACAATTTCGGGAAAAAGCAATTATAATGATGTTTTAAAATACGATAATATATTTATTTATCGAACTCCGTTATAATTTATGAATTTTATAATAAAAATTTTTATTTGATTTAAAAAAACGACTTTATCCAAAAATTTTGAGATCGAATTCAAACCCTTTTTTTTTTTCCTGTATTAACTAAATGAGATGGTTTTAAATTGGGTCACCCAACAAGCATGGGAATAATCTTGGGTATAATAAATAATTAAAATTCCTTATTTTCTTTGGAAAATTTGGGGCTGATTGAATTCACCATTGCCCGTCACCCCCACTAAAGATAAGCCATAAAACATTGTTTTTTAAAATGGGGAAAAAAAAAAATTGATTTTTTACATGACCACGTCAAATCGTACTTTTTTATGTTTTGGGGTTATACATTTAAATTTGGGTCCCCACGAAGATTTTCATTAAAAAAATTTTTAAAAAACCATAAAAAAAAAAAATTTTCAATTTTACAACAATTAAAGGGGGTGCGTTTTGTTAGCATTTATCCCAAAAAACAAAAAAAAATGGTAATTTAATGAGTTCTTATCTAAGGAACTTTTTTAAACGTAAAAAAAAAATATTCCTTTTTCAATTAATAAAAGAACGAAGAAATTACTTTTTTTTCAAATTTTATAAAAACCCCCGATTTTAAGGATTCTGATTATTCAGAACTTTAAAAAATGTAAAATAGTGATTAACAACTTTGGGACAGACTTTTTTTAAATTTTTTTAACGATTACTAAAAATATGTAATATATTAATTGAAACTTTAAATTTTTAAACCCCCTTCCCAAAATTTTTGTTTCCAGCGGAATACAAGATACCAGAAAAATTAATATAATCCCTTATGTTTACAAAAAACAAGTTTTTTTCCCCCCGAATTTTTGGGTTTTCTTGATGATATATTAATTTTTTAAATGGGAAAAAATACGGGAGGATTTGATCTGGCGTCCATTCCCATCTACTTCGTTTTTCCCCGGAAAACACAGGATTTTTCCCCACCGATGAGGGGGGTTTTTGAAAATTCTATCTTTAAATTTATTGTTCTTTTATTAAAATTTATCAGGTTTCAGCAAACTCACACTTGATAAGATTGTGGGAACACAGGGATACTATTCTATATTGATTCTGTTAGAAAATTTTTATTGAAAGTCTTTGTAGGGGGCCTAAATTCATCCGGAACTGCATCTTGCCCCCCCCCAAACTTCAAAGGGGATTCCAAACGATAAAACTGAAATGTAATGTCGGGCACCAGTCTGAAATACAGAACCGCGTAGATTAAAAAAGTAACATGGATTTTTTAAACCAAAACAAACTAAGAGAATTTCCGACAAATTTCTTGTTATTCAGAAAACTTAACCAAACTTGAATGATATAATGCTAAAATATTTTAATTATCGAAATATTGATTGATTGCTTCTTAAAGAAATTTTAATGCTTATAATGTAAACAACAAATAGTTGTATACAAAGCAATACTTTCTTTCTAATGTCTTTCCCCAATATTTAAAACATGAATTGGGAAAGAGTTTTCAAATAAAGATCTCTATTTTCAATTTTGTGTTTTGAAAAAATTAACTTTTTCAATTTTCAAAATATAATTCCCGAAAAAGGGCGACCAGCCCTGGTCAGATAGCAGAACGGGGTTCTGGGCTATGATGGAACAAAACCCCCCTTTTAGGCCTAAGTTTTTCAAAAAATTTAAAATTTAAATTTCAAAATATTGGGAATTTTCACTGAAATCCACCATAACGGAAAAATTCACCTTTTGATTCGAAATCACGTTAGCAAGCGACAGGGACCAGTTAACCATTCACAAAGGGTTTTTTTCAGTTGCCACTTAGAAAAATAGTTAAAAATAATAAAAACCCATGCAAATAGAAATAATCGTTTAATATATTTTTTGTTTTCATGGAACTTTTTTAAATTTTATACTGTGATATATAATATAATATAAAAAAAGTATAAAATTTGGAATATTAAATATATTAATATAATATAATTATATTTTAATAGAATGCGAACTTTTTTCAAAAAAGAAATAAATTTTTTATTTTCCCATGCATTAGTACCATTGTCATAATAAAACTGGAAAGGGGTTTTAAAATTGAGAAGAGTCTAATGTCTAGAAGTAGGCGTTTTAAAGAAAACTAGTGATGTAAACAGGGGTACTTTCTCACCCCCATTTCACGGGAAAAATGCTGAAAATACTAAAGTTTGAAAAAGCATGATCTTTTTTAAAAAAACTTTTCTTTAAGGAAAGTTTCATCAAGGGAAAATCTCAAATTTAAATTTTATTTGGGGAAAACTACGAAAAATCGTTTAAAGAACATGGGCCTGCAATATTTCTTAAATGCACTTCCCACATCCAACCATAAAAAGTAATAAAAAATTAGACATTTTTTTGAACATTTGAAATGTCCCAGGGGGTTTAAAGTACCCCCCCCTAATTGAATATCGGCAAATTCAAGGGGAGACATCACCAGATCGTTTGGGGGTATTAATTTTGGGGGAAAAACGGCAACGGGTTTTGCCCAGGGGGTTTAGGGACGGGCGGACAGACATTTTTTGTCAGATTTTCCTATCAACCACCCACAAAAAATGGATTTTGGCTACACCCCGATTTTTGGGGGAATTTTTTTTTAAAATTTCAAAGGGGTTTTTCCATTTTTTCCCAAGGGGCCCTGTAATATGCTTTTTCTGCAGACAAGCCTTTTTTTGGGAGCATTCGTAACCCTTTTTCCCTTTAAAAAAAAGTTAAATATGGGAAAAATTTTGATTATGTTCACGGAAAATTTTGTTTACTGCAAAGCAATTTTAAATTTAAAACATTTATACAATTTTTTTAATTTATTTGTAAATTAGTTATACGGAAAAAAGTAAAGAGTTCATGAGAAATTTTAAACAGATTAGTAATTTAAGGAAAAAAACCCCGAGATATTAAAAAAGGTGACATTTACTACAGTATTTGTAATAACGGGATAGTGTATTGAAGAAAGGGAAAAGAAAGAGTTCTTTTTTAGAAAGTTTCAATAATGCAAAAGAGCATAAGTAACATACCCCCCAGAAATATTGGAAACATTGGGTTCAGAACCCCCTGTTTTAGTATAATATAATTTTTAAAAAAAATACATTGATTTTGGTCAGTAATGTTTAATTTTTTTGGGGACCATGGGACAGGTCCCTTTTTTTACAAGAGTCTAAAAAAAAATACATTTTAAGTCTTTTTGGGAAAAATTTTTTGGGGTTCGTGATTTCAAAAACCGAATTTTTCCCTTTAAAACTCGAAATACCGTTTTTTGATATCATTGTTTCTGAGGGGGCCGTTGAGAAAAATATAGTAAAAATTTAATGAAGTCTTAACCAAATTTGTCCCAATTTTTTTCCGTCCTTCTCAGCTTAAAAACTATGGAAATATTGTAATGAAAAAACAATTAAATTTAGGGGCTCAGTTTAATAAATATGTTTATTTTCAACGAAATAAAAAAGTGAATAAAATAATTGGTACAAAAATTTTCACAATATTGTAAAACTGGGGGATGAAAAATTAGTTTAAAAAAAAATCAATTTGCGACCATATGAAAAATTTCATTTTTTTAAATAAACTTTGTTTTATAATACTATTTTGCCCAGGAAAAAAGCCTTAGGTTTTATTGGAACGTTATTGAAACCGATTTTAAAATTAAACTTTTTTGACAATTAAGTTGTTGTTTTTTTTTATATTTTTAATGTCTCTTTTTTAAATACTAGGTCATATAAGACCACTGTGACCTTTTTTGTTTGGGGTTTTTTGTAGGGGGGAATACGGGACATCCGAACACACATCTATGTCCGAGGCGGAACCCCGGCCCCTTTGAACCCGAAGCTACGCCTTGTGTCCATTTCCCCTTCTCCTATAAACCTTTTAATCATATATCCCAAAATCAAAAAATCGAAGAACCCCAATTCTCCATCATTTAATTACGTTTTTTTCCCGTGTTCCCGGCCCCGGGGGGTAAGTGGAAAAGAAACCTCAATAGTAAAAAGGGGCCCGAGGGGAAACCAGAAAACTCTTTTGGTAAATCTACTCACTACCCAAAATTTTATCCAAAGTTTCATTTTGAGTAAGCAGGTAAAAACTCTTTCAAACTCCAAGGGTCATAAGACCTTTGTGGAACCCGTGGGTCTAAGCCGAGGCAAGAATTGTTATTCACCTTCGATCGGGCACGCCACTGCACGGACATCTCGGGAGTTACCCACCCCTATCCCCAGAAATGAAGAACAGACCTTACTGAAAACATGCCCCGTACAGATAATGAAAGAGGAAGAAAGGGATGCTTTTATTTTAGAGGAGATCCTTTCTGTCCTCCGCAAAATGTTTAAACTTTCTTAGCTATGGGTTTATAAAAAAAACGTGAAGGGGATGATTTTTAACATCCAAATAATTTTTGGGTTTTTTATGTAACACTGTCTTGTATTTATTTCATTTTAAAAATTGTCATATTTTACTGTTTTACTCTTTTAATCTTGTAATTAATAAAAATTTTAATGATTTTATACAATTTTTAGAAAATTTTGAATAATATTGAACTTGTAATTGAAAGATATTTGAGCACAAACAAGTTCTTTTATATTATTAAAAAAGGGGGAAGTTTTTTTCGGAAAAAAAAAAGATTAGTTTAGTTTTTAGATTTGAAACTTTGGGTCTCATTTAATTTTGTTTTTCGGGTTGATCTAAAAAAAATGTATTTTGGGTTTGATAGATTAAGTATTGGGGGTCTTTTGAGACAAATTATTTGTCATCGATATCTGACAATGGCAAATTATTTCACAATTTAAACATTAGAAAAAAACTGTGTTTCCGGGAAAAAAACGTTTCTTTAATATCGATAACTGTCAAGGTTTCCAATGTTTTTAAATTTGGGGGAGTTTTTGAATCGCAACACTCCGCTTTTTTACAAAAAAACCCAACATAAATTGGAAAAATAAAATGATCGGGAAAAACTGTGCCGCTTAAAATTTTTTTTGGGAAAAATTTTCCGGGAAATTAAATTTTTTAACTAAATACCAAATCTTTAAAATTTATTCAAACAAATTTTTTTTTCTTTCTTAACAGCTCGTTTTAAAAAATTAATTTATTCGTAACATTTTTAAAGGGTTTTTAAATTTTTTATTTTTTTCTACGTTTATTAAAATATTTAAGAAAATATTTAACTTCATTAATTTTCAAATTAAAAGAATTAAAAAAATTT
Organism: Teleogryllus oceanicus; assembly: GCA_964035755.1. Classification (NCBI taxonomy): domain Eukaryota; kingdom Metazoa; phylum Arthropoda; class Insecta; order Orthoptera; family Gryllidae; genus Teleogryllus; species Teleogryllus oceanicus. Next base: position 294,590,684 of record CAXIVR010000001.1, on the reverse strand, counting down.
GTTTATATTATTGCATTTATTAAAGATATCAATTTTTATAATTTTCAATATATGCAATTTATATGTTGAAATAATTAATTTTGTTGGGGCTATTCAGGGAATCAGATTTGACTTTTCCTGATATTACCTTAAAAAAAAAAAATAAAAAAAATCACTGGGGGATAGATAAATCTTCACAGGCAGAAAATAGCAACTTTTTAAAAAAAGAAAATAAAAATTTTATTTTGAAATATTTTTTTCCCCCGTTCCTTTTCACCGATTATACTATAAAAATTTATCAAATTTTTCAAAGTCTAAAAAAAATAACAATGCAATTTTAATGATAATCTATTGGGGCACCCCCAGTGATTTTTTAAAGATTTAACAAATCACTGTTTGATACTGCTCATATAGAAAATGGGGGTTACATTTCATAATGAATAAAATTTTGTATTGTTTTCATTTCCTTTAAAAAAGGCAAAAATGTCAAAAAACAAGTTTTTAAAATTGAACATAATTTCAATTTTTGATAGGAAATTTTATATTATTAAATGATTATATTTGTTTCCCCAAAATTATTATTTAAAAGTTAGTGTTTCCTTTTAGAACCATTAGATTTTAAAATAGTTTGTAAAAACAAAAAAATACTATTAATTTTTTTCAAATTTTCACAAATTAGATACCATAAATTAGACTTCTTTCATGGGAAAGAACCGATAAAAATGTCACAGCCCCTTCCCGGGCCCGCCCCCTTGGTTTCAGGTCCACGGGGTTCACCAACGTCCAGCAATTGGCGGGGATCCTGCGCCCCCGCGCCCCAAACCGTTTTGTTTTTGTGCCCCCCCCGTTACCTCCTCTTACTTCCCCTCACCCCCCCCTCTCCTGTTACCCCCGCTCCCTTAGCGAGGCAGCGCCCCGCCTGAGAAATTGCTCCCCCCTTTGGGGATAACTGGGGGGAAAATTTCGAGGGGAAGGGGACGGGCAAACTGGAGCAAAAACCCAAAGATAAGAGGGATAGCCTCGACGCCAGGATTGGTCAAGTGTCCATCGATTTGTCCCAAACTGTGGAAAAACCAGATTTGGCCACAAGGCCGCCCCTATTCTGTGAGGTTAGCGAATAAAACATGAACGAAAGAAATCGTATGAAACGTTTCATGAATATATTCTGTATATCCCCAGAATGTACGGCTGTTTTTTAAAAAGAAAAAAATTTTTTAGTCGGGGGTGAATTTTGTTTTTTAAATTTAAACCCTACGATTATATTAATATATAAAAAGATGTAGTTTAATATTAAAATTTAACAATTGAAAAAAAACAAAAAATTTGCAATAAGGGCGGGAACTGTTATTTTGAAAATCCAGAAAAAAAATTTAATGCTCCTTAAAAAAGATTACTGTATTTTTTTAAAAATGTGTTTATTACCAATAAAACATACATACATGAATTCAAACTTTGCGTCAATTTTTTCACGGGGTGTTAACCAATGCACCCATCATCATTAAATCCCCAAACATTTTTTTAAAAAACTATTTCCTGAAGCAAACATACTATTTCTTCGTAAACATTCTATTTTCCTGAGAAGACGAAACATTTATCTGTCGACTATCATTACTTGCCTGGGCTGAGAATAATTTGGCAACAACAAATTCAGATAAGTTGAACACCAACATCGTACGAACCAGGCAGCAGGGAGCGGAACCAAACGTGGCGATTCTATTAAGCTGCAAACAGCAGGGCCGGAGGCGACTGCTCATCTGGGGCTGCGGAGGGCGGCCGCGCGATGTTATCGGCGTCGTAAGCGCCGTTAGACGCCGGGCGCGGGGCGGAAGGCAGGGGGGAAGACGGGGCCCGCCGTCATCGGGGGACTCGGGGTGTTGGGGCGGCAGCTGTGGCGGAGCCGGCTCTGGCAGACTGATAACCCGCGTGCTGCGCTGGGGGGCGGGATGGTGGAGAGGCAGCAGCTCATAGCGGAGCCGCGGTGGCGTTACGGCAGGGGCAGAAAGGGACGGTGCTGGGCGGGCGTGGCGGAGCGGGGCGCAGCGGGGTGGAGCGGGGCAGAGCGGGGCAGAGCGGGACTGAGCGGCGGCAAGAGGGGGTAGCAGGGTGGAGCGGGTGGGGACATTCGTGTCGGAGCGGAGAGCATCGGCGGCTGCGGCTACCGACGGAGGCACTGCGTAGAGGTGGGCGAAGTAGGGAGTGGTGGGCGGGGGGGGGGCGGGGCCGAGCGCCCACCGGTTTATCAGCGCCGCGGCTTTATGACCGCTGACCGGCGTTGATGCGCCCGGGCGTGCGGCCAGAGCGCGCATTAACCTCGGGCACCCGCCGCTTAACTGACGCCCCTCTGCCGCCCCCGCCTGTCGCCCGCGGCTCTGCTGTTTCCGCCTCCGCTGCCGCCCCCGCGGGCGGCCCTCGCCACCGCCGCCGCCGCTGTCCGCGGACACTCGCCTCGCCTAGTCGGCGCCCGCTGCCCTCGGCGGGGCATATTGGCGAGGCGTGAGGCTGGAAATGTGACGGTAATGAATGATAAATCCGCTGAGATAATGATTCGTGAACTCAATAGCTGTCATGTCACAAAGTAGAAGATTTTTGGTTTCATGCGCTGTTGCGGCAAATGTGTGTTATAATTCAAAATTATCTTTGCAGTAGTGAAACGAAGCTACATGGGATTCAATATCTACAGTTTTGCTAATTTTTCTTAGTGTGTTCCTGTGATCTTCGTGTCGAGAGAGAACCATTTTCTAATTGAATTTAATTGAACACGCAGAACTCGCTGTATTGGATTGCTTAGTAATTGAGATTAGGATTACTTGTGCAATTGTATGGACAAACCGACAGTATTGCCGTGAATCACATGCAGACGATTTCACAGATTGAGAAACATGAGCTGTGAACAAAGCAACTTTCAGAAGTTGAGTAAACGGAACCGGCAAAGTCCGAAGAAATCATTAGACCCAATATTTTTATTGCTCTTCATTAGGTCAAATTACTAAATGAATGTTTGAATCTTCGATCGAATACGAAATCTTTCATAACTTAAACTTTTGAACATGACATTTGTTCTTATCATGCAAACAGTATGAATTTGATAAGACTTGTTTCCATTTCTTAGATGAGGAGAAACACACTTTGCTGAAACAAACGTATTTTCGACTCCATTGCCATAACAGATTTAAAGGCCTAATGTTTGTAACAGTGGATGATAAATAATTTATTATCAGGAAATTCGTGGACATTTTACCAAGAATTTTCGAAATGGACTATATATTTCGGACGAAGAAGTAGATTTAAAATTTCCCATTATTATTCTAAAATGGAAATTAATATGAAAATTAGGATCTTTAAGTGTTGAATTAATACAATGATACTCATATCGCCATAAATTTGCTTAATGACCAAATCTGAGTACTTTCGTTTTTAATTTTTAGAACGTTGTCATTATTAATTATGAATGCAGGATACGTACTACCTTGAGTTTCAAAATAAAAATATTATTGAGTTAAAAGATTTACTACTCAGTTTTCATGTTTGTGAGCCACAAAATTCACAAAGTGGAGTTATCCTTTTAACATGTGGTTTTTTGATGTTTAAATCAGAATTTTTCGCACATCTCTATGCCACGAAATTAGGAAAACCTATCTCAAACTTTTTCTCAGTTGCTTAAAACGAGAATTAGTTTTCTAATTCAAATGAAAAAAAGAAAATTTTCGGAAAAAAGATCAATAGAAGAACAATTCTTCAATGATTCCTTTATTACACCTCGAATACATGTAATAAAAGTAAACATTGGAGCATCATTTAAAAATATTTACAATTTCGAGATATTCAGGCACAACTCAGTTCCAAACTTCTTTCACTATTATCACGGATATTTGTACAAATGTTGCACACAACTACGCTCTGAATACTTGTTTGTGGATACTAGTGTTCATTATAATTGAATTACTCGTAATTCCTCATATATTTTCGTTGTGGACTAAAATCAGTTATAATAATTCACATAACCATCACACATTTTCTGCCTTACTTTTCTCAATATGGTCATCATCGCTATTAGTGCTAAAGGTTTTAAAAAGTAAATGTTTATTAAGGCAAAAAGCGCAATTTGGGAGCTTCAAGTGGCAATGGCTTCAACTCATCATGCAACTACAATATAGAGTTCTGCACGAGGCAATAATTGAAGAGTTTAGTTCAACGTGAAATTTCCGTTTGAGTGGCGAGGTGTGGCATTTTTTCGTAGTCATGCAAAGAAGTGTCGAATATCCGAGACTTTGTCAAGCAAGTTACTGGGACACGGCGTATTCTAAATATTTTTCGTACGATGTGATGTTTTAAACGTCTAAACAATGCTCTTTCTTGTGGTTTTATTCCTGCAAATTTTTTAACATTTATTTTTCTTCGTTCACCTTTCGCTAGTTTTGAAGAGTACACTGTTATATAGAATGAATTTATTTGGCCATCCTCGCACAAATACGGATATCAGTATCACCCTTACTAGTTTGAAAATGTCTTACGTATAACATGACTGTTTGAAACTTCGGAATTATTTTTACTTTCGCGCCTTTCGCGAAGGTATTTCGTAAGAAGAAAAAGTAATGAAATCGTGCGCCGGAAAAGGGAATTTTTGGCAGAAAAACCCCAATTGCTGGGCCCTAGTAACGAAAAAGTGTGTAAATATTGCTAAAAATAGTAAAAAATCCCTCTAATATTTGGTGTAGCCAGAACCCATTTTTTGTGGATCCTTGATACTGAAAAATTGATTGACTGCAAAACGTCTATCTGTCCGACTGTCTGTCTGGCCGTATTTATGTCCATCTGTCTGTCCGTCTGCCTATCCGTCTGCCTGTCCGCTGGCTCCTAAACCGTTCGATTTTCCGTCGATTTTCTTCAGAATTGATATCCCCCAATAGATCTGAATGAACTCACAGCTTTGGGAGTTTTTCACGGATATTTTGATTTTTGAGGGTATTTTACATGAAATCATTTGAAAATTTTCTCAAAAATGTCATCAAATTTTTTGATATAATTGTGTCTGCGGATAGTGTACAGGACGCTTTAAAGATTAGTGCAGGTATCATGTTCGTTGAAATCCCAGATTTTCTGAAAATGCCAAAAGAGTAGTTTTGGGGGTCTTCCTACAATTATAATATCAAAAAGATTTTTTAAACTAAAATTGTTTTTTAGATGCGGGTCTTTAAAAAAGTTCATGTTCAATTTTTCGAAAATAAGAGTAAAATTTGTTTCATTTGCCGCGAAATATAGGGAATTTTTAAAAACTTTTTCTCAAAAAATCATTCTAATTTTTTCTTTAAAATTTTCCACAGATTGATGGAATGTTAAAAGAATGGCGTGGGTCTCATTTTCGTTGAATTCTCTGAATGTATGAAAATTTGCAAATTTAGACACAATTCGAGAAGATATAGCAACACTAGTTTAAGGGTGGCAGGAGGGTGTCGACCGCAACATGGGGGACATGACGTTACGACTAATGTTGGGTGAAACAGATCTTCGGAGAATCTGTATCTTTTGGGTGAAGGATGATAAGCGATTTGACCGGAATTGAAAATTCAAGTGTTGGAGCATATTGAGGAGAGAAAATAAAATTTTGGAGAGGATATTTAATTTATATAGACTTATTGAAAATATAGCGTTATCATTAGCGTATACCACTACACTTGCTTCGTGTGATGTTAATTAGTCTGCTATAAAATAAAGAATAGTGTTGGTGAACGAACTTAGCGTTTTTGGTCGTCTATGTGAATTTGGTAAAGCGGTTACAAATTATCATTTACTTTTACTTGAAAAAATGTGGAATATAAAAATATATGTGGAACAAATGATTGTAGAATAATAAATGTGGAACAAAAGCAATATAGAATATAATAACAAATAGAATCGAATCAACAAGAAACCTTGTAGAGAATGTTGTTTTAAAATATAACGATAAAAACGTTAATATACACTATCACTAATGGAAAAATACTGTTTGAAAATTGCCGCCGATATCACGAAGGATCTTCAGCCACAAAATTCAATACCAGACATTTCCTTAAAAATTTTAGACACGATGTTCGTTTCCGAAACTTCTTCCTATGAAATTCTCAAAATAATCGATAAACAAAAAATAAATATTCGGCTGGTTTAGATGAATTTCCGATTTGTTTGTTAAAGACCTGTGCGCCCGCCATCATACGTAAACATCATACGTTAACTCTCATATGTAATGCATCAATATGGGCCGGAACTTCTCGAGATATTTTCAAAACAGCTTAGATTAAGTCACTCTCCAGAAAAGGCAACAAAAATTTAATTCAAAATTATTGGCCGAGTTCTCTTTTGTCAGTTTTTTTCAAAAATATTAGAAAGCTTTTTTAATGTACGAATGGAAACCTTTCTCAGTAAACAAGACGTGCTTTCATCTATTTATTTATTTAGTCCAAAACAGTCAAAAACTGTATGTGACGTTTGGGGGAGAAAATAATATACGCACGCTTTCTTCAGTTTCAGATTGCCAATTTGGATTTCGAAACTCAAAATCTACGGAAACACCCATATTTTCTTTTCGTAAAGATGTCACCTCATTATTGGATCAAAACGAAGCACCTACTGGATTATTTTTAAATCTTTCAAAAGCTTTGACGCCATTGATCATAACATTTTACTTTCAAAATTACTTCATTTGCAGTTCGTGATATTGCTTATCACTTTACTTATCACTTTATTTATCTTCGTACCTTAAACAAAGATCTCAGATAGTAGAAATACCTTACTGGAATGATGGAACATTATGTACACACCTTTCCAACTCTTTGCTAATTGCAAGTGGAATCCCGCAGGGATCGATTTTAGGGCCTATTCTCTTCCTACTAAACATAAACGATATTCCCTCGACGATTCGAAACGGAAGAACAGTTTTCTTTGCGGATGATATGAATATTCTTCGTAATAAAGAAAGCGTACACACCACAATATCAGATTATCAAATTGGTTCCGTAATAAGAATTTAATACTAAATGAAAAGAAAACGGTTTTAATGCAATTTTCCATTTCAAATAAACAATTCTGTACTCAATTGAAAATGAACGGTGTACCGCTGACTGATGTTAAGGTAACAAAATTTTTACGTCTCTCGATTCAATATATTCTCAAATGGAACGTCCATTTAAATGAATTGATCGCAAAATTAAGTTCACTCTGCTAGAGGATCAGAATTATTTCTAATTCAGTCTGCCTTCATATTGCTCGTATATTTCGCGAATGTGCATTTCCGCCTGAGATATGGAATAATATTCTGGGGAAATACATCATATAGCTCCCTGACTCTTAGATTATAAAAAAGAATTGTACGACTAAAAAACAAAACCCACCCACGTGATTCTTATAAGTCCCTCTTTATTAATTTAGGAATTTTATTATTACCTTGTCTGCTGATTTACGAATCAGTGGTTTTTGTCAAAAATGACTTACTTAAGGATTGGAATATATTTTCAGAAATCGCCAATATCTATAACTAAAACACTAGACGTAATAATCATATTCATTATGTGACAGTATCAAGCTCACTACAAAAATTCATACATGAACATTATTTTACAACACTGTCAGATGACATTAAACGAATAAATTCGATACAAGAGTTTAATACCCAAGTAAAATCGTTTCTGCTGCATAGCTGTTTCTATACAATTAAAGATTTTATTGAGCATCAAAAGGAAAGTAACATTTATTTTAACAGTGATGTTTAATGTATTATTTACCATTTGACAGGTAATTTAGCAACCTGTAACAATCTTGTACGCAGCTTCACAATGATCACATCTCCATCACGTTTTTGTCCAGTTTCCTGATACTTTGAGCAAATGCTGAGATGGCCTCTTGTTTTGCTTCTAGACATACATGTCATTATCTATGCATGTCTTCTGTAATTCAGTGGGAAATATAGTTATTCAAATTATTGTTCTCCATGTTGTCGAAATATTATTCCTTGACGAAGGATATGATGCCAAATTTATTGTGATTTGCCCTTGAAAATAGATTTTATTTAATCAGAGGAATAATTTGTTAACAACTTGTAAAACACATTCATTTTCTTTCTGTATTCAAAATTCAGTAGAATATGGTTTGGGGTAGGGATAATAGAGTTATGAAATGTGCACGGTATTCACTTCCATTTAGCACGTCACACAGTTCTTAATGTATTTGACGTAAAATAAAAAGTACATAAATAAAAGACCTGTCTATAGGAAAATGCAAATTTTCGTACATAAATTAGTGTACTAATTTATCGTAGTTTTACGTTAGCCCACGGTGCCAAATTCAACCAAATGCCTGTGAAGTATCTAAAATAAATCCGTTTTGTGTTTTATCGTAAAAGGGTGATCTATATGCTTTCAGCATCAGTAGCTGCTGAGTTGTTCCATGTTTATGACTGAAACTGAATTGAACGTTGGGAATTGAATTCACGTTCGTGAAGTATACCTGTAGTGTACTTAAAACCAGATTTCCAAAACTGTCAGCTGCTGTGGAAAGAAGACTAATAAACCTATAATTGTGGAAAGAAGACTACAAAACCTGCCATACTGTGTTGCAGGATGGCAACACAGTATGTCAGGTTTTTACGTTCGTCTCGACCTCACGAGCGAAAGACACACAGCTAAGAGAAAACGAGCGCAAACGCTTAGTCGAAAAAAACCGGTCATCTGACGTCAGTATTTGTGGCTCTGCCAGCTGAAACACGTTCAGGTGTGAAACACAAAATTAAAGATGCCGCGAAGTTAAAACATCTAAACAAAAATCACAAATCGTTTCCAGAAGTGCAATACAAAGTGCACTTTAGGATGGTGGAAACAGCGAGAATATTTTGAATTTCCGCAGCAAAATCAGCTAGTGGAAAAAGACTACATCTCATAAATATGCTTTCAGAAAAGGATCATTATGGATTCGGAAATAATAACCGGAATTTTGATGATCTGTAGTTCCGAAAGGAAATCTTTATTAATTATCTTTCAAACACATTCATTTCATTTCAGTGTAGTAAATGAAGCAATACTAAAAGGAATATTAACCTGAAAATTACTTCATGTATAATACTTGCGTAGTTCTGCTGCACTATCGAACACGACATGTCACCTATTTCTTCCTCAAGAGGTGCGAGGAGATGGCATCAGATCCATTGCTCTTGTATGTGACTAGGCCTACAACAAACGAGCACAGAATGCTTGAACTTACGGCACTCGAGGATGAAACGCTCGAGCGAGTAAATGGCACACCTTGCAGCCTCTATTAGAATAGCTTTCGGGGCGGGCTGAGGGGCACCCAGGGCGCAGCGGCGGGGCCTGGAGGCCGCGGCGCGGGCATGGGCCCTGTGCCGCGGGCCGCGGGAAGCGATTACCACCGTACAAATATTCACGGGCAATTATAATATTTACGGCGCGATTATGGCAATAAAACAGGCCGAGCGGCCGCTTGCCGAGGATTCATTGCGCATGCTAATAACGGCCACTCGGGACGGAGGAGGAGGGGGTAGGGCAGGTGGGACGCGCTGGGGCAGGGGCGGGTTGGGGGCGGGCTGGGTGTGCGGGGCGACCGACCGTGGCCCGGCGCCGGCGCCCCGCCGGACGCATCCGCCTCCGCCCCGCCCCGCCCCCTCCCATGCCAGCCACCCTCTCCCCCACCAAAAGACCGAACCAACCGCCCCCACCTCCCGTTCGGACCCCGGCAGTGGATCGTGGCGCCCCGGTGCTCTTTCCGGCTGCCTCGTCCGCCCACGTTGCTGAACGCGGGGACCCGCGAAGTATTAGCTCAAGGGTGGCTGCATGTGTTGAGGGGGTTTGCAATAGCTGAGTTCGTGGTTAGTCGCGTGACTTGTGCCAATGGCACAATGAAATAGGTTGATAACTTTTCATTCATCAGTTTTAGCTGATTCAAGCCACACCTGTAGATTATGAAATTTAATTACATTCACTATGTTTAAAATATTGTAATAAAACAAATAATTATCATAACAATGATAAATAATAATAATAATAATAATAATAATAAAATATAGAATATTGCATAAGAAAGTAGTAAATAATAGTGAATCCATCAGTGATTCGAAAAAGTAGTTCATTTCCGCATGCATAATGGTAGCATGTCTTGCAATATAACATGTCTTTTTGCGTTTAATTATAATCGTCAACCTCATTTTTTTCGCCTTAAATATGCTTGTTGCAGGACTGGGGATAATTCCCTACCAAGCAGGAATACTCCTACGGGAATTTGTGATGTTCTGTTATAAATGGCACAAATCACTCATAATGCCTTAGCAAATTATATACACAGGCAATTAATATTCAATCTCTTTCGAATACTGCAGCCTTCCTCACCAGACTATGCCAGATATAAATCGAAACACACGAACCTACTTCTCTACAGTGTCCCATTCCGGATTGGAGGACATGGATGGAGAGGTATGGGAATGGAAACGGCAAGGAAGAATGGAAGAAGTCTATGGCCTGTTTCGCTAGACATTGCTCCGGCATAAGCCTGATATATGTCAGGGAAACTATAGAAGCCACCTGTCGGAACACTCAAATTACGGTTTTGATTCCAACAGACTCGAACTTTGGTGACTGCATCAAGCAAATTTCCGTTACCTCTTCGGGCTGTTCAAAACTGGGATCTGCCAGAAACCGTCATTGTTGATCGTCCGTATGTGAATAACACTGTTATTGCATGCTAATCCTGAAGCTGATTTTTAAATATTTACTCATATATAGTGCGCCAGAAAAATCTCTCTGCAATGGCACCTTGCTGATGAGAGTGCTCACAACAGACATTATGTTGATAGCACAATCTAGAGCTTGAAAACGTGAATTGTGTACTCACAATGATCATAATAGATCCTGGAAGTGCTTTCCCCTTCACTGCTTCTCAGTGATCTGGTTAATACCAACACAAATGCAATTTTCAATAGGATGTCCTGATTCGCCTCGGTGCGGAAAGACTTTGCTTGCGTACGTTATAATGTATAATATATCATCGTTCTTATCATGCATACACAGTCATCTGTGCATCATAATTATTTCCTCATATTCAGATACGGGTATGAGTCTTAAGAATTGGTTACCCGGAGGTGGCTCACTTCTGTATGATAGCTTTTGTGGTGCAAACCCGGGTTCGCTGTCCGGTCGGTACAAAATAGGTCTCTAGCTTTCCAACACAACACAACTCAGTTGGGTTTCAGTAATAAAAACAGAAAACAGAATTTAAAGTTTTTACTTCAGGTGAATTAATATCTTAGAGCGTGCTTTCCTGTCACATGCGATCATTTATCAATTGCCTTTCTGTCTCCAAAATCAGTTGCCAGGTGCCTCCCATGCGGTGACAGCTATCAGTCACTTGTTCGGTAGCGCGGCAGGTTCAAATTTTAAAGAAATAATGACGGGCACAAGAGTCTTTGTTTTCTTTACAGGTATATAAAATATAATCACTTCCTGTGAGATACCGTCATAATATTTTTTAAACCATTGTGAACGATATCAGTGTAATCCAGAGATGAAATAAATTGTATTTTTCAATTCAGACAGGAGTTACTGAACTAGACTTATCTCACCTGATCAAAATCGAACAACCATTGCTGAGAGAAACACCAAACCGTCATCAAACTGTATTTTCTTCGCAGACCCTTTGTCACGAAGGATATTTGTTTCATACATAAGATTTCTGTTACAAATAAACTGAAACAATGATCAAAAGTACTATAAGGAAATCACGGAAGTGTTCATGTGTTTTGTTGTAGACGATTTGTTTGAAAGTATAGAAAGTATTTAAAGGGATTCATAAACGGGTAGTTTAGATCTCCATAACCCGTTTCTTAGTTAATCGCGGGAGTCTGAAGAACTGCCCCGCCAGTCCATTCGCAGCCGGCTGGAACTCCGCCTGCGAAGCTACTGCCGGCCGCGCGCTGCCTGTTGCGAATCTGCACGTCGGCTTGGAGGAAGAACAATTACGTGTAAATCCATCTGTTGAGCCGAGTGTGAAAGCGAGGGGGCGGGGCGTCCGTTGTGGGCGGGGTGTGGCGGGTCTTTCCCTGACACCCTCTGCTCCCCCCGCCCTCCACGCCCCACCCCTTGCCCGTCGATAAAGCGCCGGTTATGGAGGGCCGCTGCAGCGTAGAGAGCGTTTTTTTACTGCATATAGCGCGGCCCATGAAAGTCGCGGCCGTTTTTACGTCGTTGTTTTAGCGCTTTCCGCTAAACTGCCTCTTCCCACGCTGCAGAAATTTGCTTTGTGCTCCATAAATACAGCGCCCAATGCACATACGACCCGCCGGCCGTGGGCGGGCGCGGAGCGGGACAGGGCGGGGTCTCGGGGGTAGGGGAAGGGGCGCAGCGTGGGCGACTTGCATGCCCCAGAACGAACACCCCCCTCCTCCTTTCACCCCGCACCGTTGCGAGTCCCAGCAAAGCGAGACCCTCTGTGTTTACACCCCTCGTTCACACACAAACACACGCGTCCGCCGCCGCCGTCGGTCTCACAGCGACCACACGCACACTCACACGCGCACACAGTGGCGCGCGCGGGGCGCGGTGTGTGGCGTGCGTGCGCCCACTCGTTTACGCGTTCGCCCGGGCGCGGCCCGGAGAAAGGGAGTGCAACGGGGAAAAATTGCTGGCCGGCGTCGCGCTGCGCCCGCCCGTCAGCCAGCACGCTAGCGTCTTTTGTCTCCCGCTCTTGGGTGAGGGCCATTGAGCTGACCTAACCACCACATCAGAATCACATAAGAGCAGTGCCACCCGCCGGTGATGAAATTAGTAAATATCTTTTTACTACTTAATCATTGGCAATTCAATTTAATAATTTTTTTTTCAAAAGCTGTAGTTATGCCGTATTGATATCAAGCTGGTCTAGCTACCATAACAGAAGAAAACTAGTGGTGCTAAAACTACGTAGTTTCGCTCGTATATTTACGGAAAATTACTGAAAAAGTACTCAAATTTTTGAGAAATTATACAGAACCTTATTTCAAACTCTATCTTTAAGGAACAGATTTCATTAATGGAAAAATGTCTATCTTTAATATTTTAGTTGGAGTAAGACTTCGAACAAGTTTTGCACTTTTGCAATTTCGAACGTGACCGAGTCCTGACGGCGGCAGGAATTTCGACACTAGCTTTTCAGTTAGGTCGAATTCAGTCGCTGTCTGGAGAAGAATTCTAGCGGCTGGCTGCTCTGATCGATAGTTTTCTGTGGTTTCTCCGATCAACACCAGGCGAATGCCGGAGCAGTACCCTACCAAACGGGCCACGGACCGCGCGCGATCTGTCCTTCCTCTTCCTTGTCCTATCCTCTCTCCTTACACACTCACACTAACATGCACTACACTACCACATATTCCGGGAGACCGGTCGGGAGTTTAGAGCTTGTCCCGGCTAGGGCGGTGCCCCGCTGGTGGGAGAGTCCTGGTTAGGGGGAACCCCACTAGCCGACGGTAGGACGGTGCCAGATCTCGCCATCCAGCGAGGGAAAAATCACCGCCATCTCCCTAGAAAAATATACACTACACTAACGGGACTAATGACCGAAGCAGTTGACGCGCCCGGAAACACGAAAAAATCAATCAATCAATCAACGAACGTGAGACCTGCACCTTTCTGTTAAATGTCCTTCAAACTATCCAACAACAAAATTTAATAAAAACGATGGAGTTTTTTTTTGAAAATTTCGAAAATGTCCTTAAGGCTTCATGTAAAACACTCCCAAAATTAAAATATCGTTTTGAAGTTCACGATGCTGTGACATCAGCCAGATCGATTAAGAAGTATCAATTTTGGAGAAAGTGAGCTCCACGGTTTAGTCGTTAGCGTTATAGACGGACGGACAGACTGTTTTGCTGTCATTCGATTTTTGGGTATTAAGGGCCCTTAAAACATGTATTCTGACTACACTGTGTGTTAGAGGATTTTTCTAAATTTAACAATTGGATTTACCTACTTTTTCGTAACCAGGGCCCTAAAATAAGAGTTAATCTGCCGAAAATTCGCCGTTTTTTCGCACAGCATTCCATATAGGAATATAGGAATTTAAATGCCATCTGCATATATAGGAAATGACAAAGTCAATTTGTTTCTTTATATTTATTTTTTATATATTATTATGTTATTTGTAATTGTTATTTTGCATTCTGCCACCGGGCATCATCTGCCCAATTGTAGAATAAATTTCTATTTATAACTTTCTGTGTACTTCGTAGCGAGGGAGCAGAAAACAGTGTTAACAATTTTAACTATTTAATTACTTACCAACAGCTGCAAAATAATTTTTTACCAAAAAGATGAACTTTTTTAATGAACATTAAAAAATGTTGTTTTGGGTAATTAATTAGCCATTGCATAGTTAAAAATTCTGGCCTTACTCTTGTCTAATTCTGATCATTTGGCTAGGCTAGTGCGTTGGACCTCGCACCTGTTCCAGCGGCGCCGAACAGCTCCCGCGGGAGGATGTACGAGCTACTGAACGCTCCGTGGAAAAGCGCTCTGTTCATAGAAGAGATGATTGGCGTAAAAATGCTACTAGTATAGGTGCCGGGCTACAGGGCGGAGACTTTCCCTTTTCTCTGAGTGATATGTAACCCTAACCCCTAATTTTTGTTGTAACAACGGTATAGAAAATATTGATTTAATATTATCTTTAGTGTAATATATTCTAAATTTGATATATGAAAAACGTACTTCTGCTACAAGTTAATAAAGAAGAATTTGAGGAATTTGAGAAACAGCAAATGGGAAATGTGTGTACAAATTATCTTGATGAGAAACTGCAATAGAAAGTCGTAACTTTTGAATTTTAAATCATTTTAATATTGACAGGAAAATGTAAAAAAACGAATCACTCATTTTTACATTCTTATACCTGGAACTTTGTGTCACATACTCTGGACATACTGAAACCGTCGATTAATCGAACAGTGTCAAAAGTTACCCAAGCACCATGTCAGAAAATGTTCGTACGACAAAAAAGGTCATTTTTCGAAAACACAATAGCGATTTTCTGAGCGGAGCTCCGCGCGAGGGCAAAGCACGGAGCGGGGCCGCTTCCCGCCGCCTCCGTCGGGGCTTCTGAGCGGGTGGCGTGCGCGGGGCGCGGAGGCGGGTGCGGGGTGGAGGCGGGGATGATGGAAGGGGGGCGATCTTGGCGGGCGACGCGTCGTGATGGATGGGGCCACCTTCCTGTTTCGCGAGGTCCCGCGCGCCCGAATTTGTCCACCGCCGCCGTAATTGAAATCCAACACAGAGCAAATCACGGCAACAAAGCGGTGGGGCGCCAAAGCAGCATGGCAGCACGTGGCGAGAGTTCGTGGTAAGCGGCTCTGTGGGTGGATGGATTCGGAAAACTGGGAAAACTAATAACGATTGCTCGTAGTTGACGAGAGTGCTAATTCCAGAGAAACAAAATATTAATGAAACTAGATCGTTCAACGTTTAGCTATGTGAGTGTTGACATTTGAAAATCCTTTTATATCAAACGAAAATATCAATACTATAGCACATATAAAAAACTTTCACAGCACTTGCGCTAAACTTTTGATTGGCAGATATGTAGGATTCCCAAAATTTCCCTTTTAGAACTTTTCAGAGGTTCGAAGATGTAATATTCACAAGGTTCTTCTACTGGATTCTTCGTGGAATTTGTGGCGGTCCAACAGTGGTAGCTCATGTCCATATAGCGCACTCTGTAACACAAAGATTGAGGCTTCCGCAGTCGAAGTCGATGTATTCTTTACTGTCCTGCTTTGGATACTTCATTCGCAATACCTGCATTGCACTAAAATATTCTTAAACTTGAATGAACTTTTCATGTTCTTTCTCTTATTGGTACTTCTTACCAGAATTATAATCATTTTACTACTCGCTTGGGAGGGACATCAAAGACTGCGTGTAAAAAGAGAGTACTCGCAGTGCACTAAAAGGCCACATCAATCATTCCCATGAAAGAGGGTTCAAAATAATTACGTAATTGTGAATGAATCATCTAACTACTCCAACAACGCCTATCGTTATCTCCAAGAAACGGAACTGACCGGAATCAGAACTCCTCTGACGGCTGAGCCAGACCTCACGACATGAATCCAATCATAACATGAATCTCGTGACCCATTCAGGCAGTTATCACATTACAGTCCGGGTGGAGCCGTGTGGCATCGACCAAAATGCCAGAAGTCCTGGAGGCAACGGAGGGCGAAGAAGCCGAGCCGTGTGTGTAATGGCTACTGTTGCTACTGTAATAATATCTTTCGGCGTAAAAGTACGGTTAGTGGTTTACAAGGTACTCTATTATAGAGCTTTTTCATAACTTTTGCCCACTCACTAGATTGCTCACCATTTCCAGAACGATCAATACTCGACAATTCCATGATGAAAAAGGACGAAACATTTATTTCTCGAGTACCAGCAGTAGTTCAAAGTAAATGTTATACATTCCAGTAGACCTCCCATGAAATTCGAGGTAAAAACCTCATGGAATGCAAGTTCGTATACACATGTTTCAACCTTGTACTCGCGTCAGCATCACAATCTATAAAGTAAGTTCTGTATTCTGCTGAATTCATGTATACCATAAACAATTCATGTAGATACCACCCAAAATTACCTATGATAAACTTCCAGAAGAACACCACAGACAAGTACAACAATGTTCTGTAAGAGCACATGATGTTGCATATCTCTCTTTACAATTGATTTTGGCTTAGAATTAATAAATGTTTAGCCCTTGGCAGAATTTGCAATTGATACTGTATAAAATATCTTATTATTCCGTCTGCATACTGTCTCACACATATTACACATTTCTAGTACTTTTCGAATTCAACACGAATATTTCATTCAACTAAATGTTTGCTACTTACAGATCTGCTCTCGATGGCTCAATGGTCTGTTCTCGTTCTCGCCTGAGTCGTTTTGTATTCAAAGATTCCCTGACCAGACAAGTTCACCTTTCCTGTACCTATATCCTCGAGAAAATATCAATTTCTCAACGTATTCTTGCAGGATAAGGTCTCCGTCCATATAATATTCAGGGTTCTCTCCCAAATATTGTTATGTATGAACAAGAAAAACGGTATTAGTACATTATTAAGCGTTATTAAGCATTATTAAGCGTGGGGGACAGAGAGAAATGTAATGAAGGTAGAAGGAATATTTTCGTAAAAAGTCCAATTGGAAATATGCATTTAATGATTAAACCAGTTTCACATGTCTTACTGTCAAAATTTTATATAATTCTCAAATTTTATTGCACAAAGTTTAATATCATAAACAAATTTTAAATAAGATATTTGTTAATGTCACAATTTGCATTAGTTTCTTGGAAATTAGTTGTCCAAGCGAGAGGATTTCGTAACTATCCATTCCCTCAAATTTTCCGAATCCGTGCCATCAATTCGGAATCCGAATCACATCTTCACCTGCTTATTCCAAAGCATGTTCAACCCTAAAAAGTGTCGCTCGGCATAGACTCCTACATATAACCCGTTTCGGCACCACACGTTCTACTAGAATGCATCCAATTGTTGGTCCAACATTGGTCTATCTACTGACTTCTCCTGATCGTCCATCATCCACTGCCTGCACGCCCTCGCCCACGCCCCATCGCCCATCTCGAGTTGGCCTTCGTCCACCGTTCACTGGCCGCCGCCGGTTGCCCGCCGCCGACCGCTCACCGCCTGCCAGCCGAGGCAGCGGAGCGGCGGACGGCGTCATAAATATGTATGGTGGCGGCGAGCGACGGGCCTCGTGCGGGGATGATATACCGCACCGGAACGGCCCGGCTTACTTAGCACAGGTGGCGGGAACGGGCAAGCGGCCTGCAAGCGGCAGGCGGCAGGGAGTACAGCGGGTGGGGGGGGGGGGCGGGGGGGGAGCGGGAGGCCAACGGTACAAGGATGGGGGGCGGCGTAGAGGGGTGAGGGAGTGAGGGCGACCGATAGGCGGCGGGCGATGGGCGAGAAACGGCGGCGGAGCTACCGACCAGGGTCTCGCCCCCGCGGCCGGCGAGCCGCCGCCAGCCGGTCTTATTCATACGGCCTAATTCATACAGCCTAATTAGCGGTTTTGTTCGGGCGAGGCGATGCGTCTTGGGGCGCCGATAGGTGACGTAACGCGCGCCCAAGGCTGCGGCCGCCGCGGCCAGGAAGAGTTTAAAGAGAGCGCTTAAAAGTGGATTCAACAGGCGCCCTCCGGAAGTGAACGAGGTGAAAATGGGGACGATTTGAGGGCGATCCAAATGAGTGGCTTTCGGTAGAACGAAAGGAAAGCTGCCGGCAATGTACAATTTCCCTGTGGCTTGGGAGTGTAACAGAAACAAAACTGGTGTTCTTCTCACCTCAAGACCGTTAACAATGTGAAATCATATATTTGGATTTTCAAACTTTTGCTCACCATTATTGAAAAGAGAACATCTTAAAGCGGAAAGTAAGCTACATTATTGATCAGAAGCAAAAAAGTGCAATTTCAAAATTTCCTGGTTTTGCCTAGTGAGATTTTACGAAAGTCTAAATTGTAATGTGAATCATTATTATGTGAGTAATTATATTATGCTGGTTAAAATTTCGATAAACAGGGGAGTGAATATTTGTCAATTTCGAATGGGTAAGATATCTAAACTGGTAATCTGTATGTTTATTCAAGTGTGACAAGTTCTTACTGATTTTCTTTCTCTCCCCAATCTTCTATCTTGGATTAAGAAGGCAATCTGCTTGAAATATTGTAATTGTTTTTAGCATATGCCTGACATAAAACATATTACATACTAAATATAATCATTGGCAAGGAAGAATAATGAACGAAAATGAAATTCTATTTCATTTTCTATTAATTTTCTTTCTTAAATAATTAAATACATAAGTATATTAAAAATTGATTAACAATTAGAAGTTTAACAAAACTATTATATTAGATACAACTTCTTAAATTTATTTTTCTTGAAAACAAAAGAGGATTTCTCATTTGAGGGTATTCACGAGTGATGTAAAGAAGGAAATATAATGAACCTTTTGAGATTTCGAGAAAATTATTAAGAGATGATTTGAACCATTCCGTTTCCAGAAGTGATACATGTATATATTTTTAGCGCTTCTATATGATTTAGTGCTTTTTCAATGCAGATTGAGAAATATATTGCAGTGATACATAGATATTTAGCTTCAATATTAGAGATGTATGTGATGTTCGAAAAAAGTCAAACTTTCGCATATTGCGAAATTTCAGACATTTTAATGAAAATCGCACAAATGTCATGTTTAAAAATAACTAAAACTTTTCAAGTTGAACAAAACGTGAACAACAAGTATACATGAAAAAATTTCAGTTTATATTCTTTTTAAATAGATCGAATTACAGACCAATCTTTTCCTCCAATATAGGTATAGGGCTCATCCCAAATGAAGTTAATCTAGTGCAATTTTACAAAACTCATAGAATTTAATAATAACACTGCCACACACAAAAATTTGACACATGTTTCTGTATGTATGTATGTCGACGCGCTAAACCCGAATCTGAAGCCAGAATTGCTCCATTACTCTCCATTTTTTTAAATCGCGAAAACCATTGTGAAATTGTATTTTGTTGTTTTTGGGAGTTGTCAAACCCGGAGAAATGACGCGTGTTTCTTTATGTATGTCGACGTGCTGAATCGGAATATGATGCCAGAATAGATCCACCATCCTCCAGTTTTTTAAATCACCCTCAAATTTACAATCTACAGTTTCACGGTGTTTTTTCGTGATAAAAATGGATGGTGGTGGCGTAATTCTGGATTCAGATTCAGATTCAGCGGGTCGACGTACATACAGAAACATGTGTCACTCTTTGGGTCTGACAACAACCCCCGAACACAAAAAATTCAATGTCACGATGGTTGTTTGCGATTAAAAAATGGATGGCGATGGGCAATTCTGGCTTCAGATCCGAATTCACCATGTCGAAATACATACAGAAACACGTGTCAAATCTTTGCGTTATTCGGATTCAGCGGGTCTACGTACAAAGACAAACATATATGAAGTCTTTTGGTCTGACAACTTTTGTTGTGTGTGTGCCTATCTCATCGAACCACAGAGAGCATCTATGAGAACATTCTTACATCCGGTCTTTCGACAGTTCCATTGTTCAACATACATTGCTCGATGAATAAATAAGGTATTAAGTGCTTTTATTAGACAAAATCAGTAAATTCGTGAAAATTTGTGAATAAATAAGAAAATGTTACACGCAAAAAGTGTCTAGAAATGTTGAATTTTTCAGCACTTGTTTGAAATAATGTGAATAAAACAGAGCTTATTATTTTACTCAATAGCAACTGGATGCATTTTTATAGTGAGCGTGTGCCTTTGTTGGAACTTCCAATTACGTGGAGGAGATGACTGCATACATACAAATTAGAAGTGCAAAACAGTATTGTACGTGCATTGAGTCTCCACAATATGATTATCACGCTATCATGCTTCGTTCAGATTTAATGAGGAAATTATTGAGTGAATGGCAGAATACTTTCTTCGCAATGCAACTGAAACGAAGGGAGGTGTTCCAACATCACAGAAAGAATAGATATTTCTTGAGGTTTGTGAGTAATCCTGGTTATCATCTGGCAAGGATATTGGGGTTCACCGGACAACACTGTGCAAGACTATTAGTGGTGCTTCGAATAAATTTGTTGCAATGGTACACTTTGTGTATTATGTTCCTCAGATAGAAGGATGTTGCCCAAACAAGAAGACAATGGTCTGGTCACTACAAGTTTCCAGGAGCATTTTTTGGAAACATTAAATATACACATGTTATAAACGAAATATTCTTACTGCCTTTTCAACTTCGTTTGGAATTTAAAATTTTGATAACCTTCAAAATAAAAAGAATTCTCTTTTTTATTATTGAACACAGATAATCATACTATATACATCAGTCAAGATATCCATTTTTATGCTGTTCGCAACACACCAAAAACACAAAGAGGCAGTCACAAGTTTTTGCTGATAATTGACAAGCAAAGAGTCAAATTTTCCAGCATTTACTTCATAGCATTAGCAAAAGAATAGTCACATAATTTTGAGCAAATTCTATTAGTTTCACTTAATGCTTCGCTGCATTTTCCAACATTTGGATGTGCTCACTCTTTCATATATTTTCAAATTTTATTTTAGAAGTTTATAATCTGGTCTTTCAATATTGTGGAACACTCTGCTTTTTAATGCAAACAAAATCATTTTCCTTTGGCGACACATCTGATCACAGGATCGTTTCGGGATCATTTATGTCAAATATAGCTTCGAAACAGATGTCATTACCCAGATATTATTAGGTTATAAATGCTACTTGTAATTCAAGTTCCTTAATTGATTTTAATGTATTAAATATAATATATGAATGATAAACAGAGGAAAAGGATGTAGTACTTTGAAAAGAGAATCATTAAATGAAGATATTACCCAGTGGAGAATTTATGCTGAAAACTTTTAAGGCATGGAAACGCTATGCAAGCGTTGACCTCGCCCTTACAGCCGTTCTTCAAAACTTCAAACGTTTAAGAGAAACGTAAAGGTACAAGGTGCCTCTTAAGTATAAAAGATGCACATTTAGAACAAGAAATTTCGTTGTATCGTTATCACTTGAATAGAGCCTTTTCGCAAGCAACATCAAGTACCGAAGAAAACCAACGCTCTTGCAAGCAAGTAATGGAAAACTAGTGAACAAATATTTAATATTTAAAATGATAAACTCACACGTTTCTTGAAGTCTTCAGAACATACAGCAATTGATAGACTCTATTAAAATGATCGGAACGTAGTTCTTTATTAGAAAGGTAATAGAAACAAGAGCCTTCATAACACACAGAAATGTGGAATATGGATTGAGATGAAGGGCATCAAACTGTCACTGCAGTGCCTTAGACCGGGATGTCCTAGAGTTCGATAAAACAACCACTGCATTGTTAGAATGTATGAACATCAACTACTTCTCTATTTAACATATTTCCACAATTTTTTAGTCAACGTTCAAAAAATCATTTGTCTACTAATAGCACATGAACCGTGTTGTCCAACGGTCCCATCGTCCCGGCTTTGCGATGGTCTGCGCAGTGCAAATTGAAATTTGTTAGCGTAGTCGGTGGAGTAGACACTGCATCTCTCACCCGAATCTCCGAAAAAGGCGCCGTGCTTTGTGGGCTGCCTGTGGCCGCGCGCCACGGCAAGGCAAGGAAAGGGAAAAGGCGAATTTCGCCCGGCAAGAGGGCGGCGCCTCACAAATCGAGTGACCTGCCGGTGCCGCCCCCGCCTCCGCCCCCGCCCCCATCCCCGCCCCTGCCTTGGCCCCGCCCCCGCTTACGCTCCCGGCCCGCGCGCGGCCGGCTCGGCGGCGCAGCCCTCCACGGCAGGGAAACGGCCGGGCACCGGGGGCGGGCAGAAGGGCCTACCCGTGCGTGATGACCCCCTTAACTTCCAAACTTCCCGGGCCCCCGGGGACGGCGCCTGGCAGCCGTTGGGCGCGCGCGGCGGGGGCGGAATAGCCCCAGTCCTCGCCGCTTTCCTTCCCCCCGGGAAACCGTGGCCTTTTCGCGCGTCCCGGCCAACCGCCGACGCCCGCCCACCGCTCCGACGACATGGACTCTTTCGCAGCGACCGACACACACGACCTGGCCGTCATTGCGTCATCACTGTCACACAAGCTTCCTCCGGCTCCGTCCGCCGCCGACACCGGGGCCTGCGACTCGCTTCATGTATTCACAGCCATTATATTTACTGCTCTCTCAGTCAGTTTTCTACATTATGATTCATAGCAATGCTTTTTTTCGCTTACTTCCTCGCCACTGCATCTGCCGGGTCTGCTTCCTAAATAATAATTTTTGCGAAGATCCCGGGGTTTGTGAATGAAGCTAACATATATGAGAACATTTCACATCAAACTTTGAGAGACTTGTTAATGGCAATTCAGTATTGTTTTCATGGAGATTGAAATAATATTTCAAATAGTAATTTTAAATTACAATAAATATTAGGTTGACGTGTCTCTATTTCCGGATAGATGACCAGATAGATGTAACGATAATACTTTTTACAAAATAGTGTACAAAATATCTTCAAATCCCCTGCAGGTGACCCTTAAGGCAAAACTTCTGCTCGCTTCACGCTAAAGATTCATTTAGGTTTGACACACTCTGTGTACTAACCATCATCTCATTGCAGTCTCCATCAACTCTAGGTCATTTTCGGTGTTCTGATCCCGGAACATCGCCCCCTCGTCTTCTCTACCACCCACCCCATAAACGCGTTCTCCATCTTATCCGTGTCCTCTATTTTTTCTATTCCTAACTCCATCTACTTCGCATCATCCTCTTCCTGCAACCCTTTACATTCTTCATCTCCTTCATCCTTCTCCAGTTTCTCCACCTCCTCCATTCCCTTATGTCTCCTCCATTCTTCACCTCCCCCCCCTTCTTCCACCTTTCACGTCTTTTCCAACTCCACAGCCTCCCCCCTTTTCCACCTCCTCCATCCCCCTCCACTTCCTCCAAACTCCTCCGCCTTCTCCACCTCCCCCCCTTTTCTCACCCCTTTCCCCCCTCCTCCAACTTCACTATCTCCACCTTCTTCACCTCCTCCATCCTTCGCCTCTTCCATCCTCCTCCACCTCTCCATCCTCCTCCACCTCCACTTCCTCCATCCTCATACATCTTCCCACACCTCGTCCATCTCCAACTCCTCCACCTCCACTATCCTCCTCCGGCTGCCCCGCCCGCGACTCCCGAACCGCCCCGAAGGCCCGCCAGCGCGCGCGCGCTCTGATTTAGTGAGGAGCGGCCAGGTCGCGCCAGCGCCGCGTATTTCACCTTTTTATCTTCTTCCGGGCCGGCGGCGGCCAACACCGCCGCCCTCTCGGCCCGCCGCGATACGAGCGCTCGGCCGCCGCATGGGAAAACCGAAAACCTTCTGTAACAATAAAAATTAT
Source organism: Teleogryllus oceanicus (assembly GCA_964035755.1). Classification (NCBI taxonomy): domain Eukaryota; kingdom Metazoa; phylum Arthropoda; class Insecta; order Orthoptera; family Gryllidae; genus Teleogryllus; species Teleogryllus oceanicus. Next base: position 294,566,724 of record CAXIVR010000001.1, on the reverse strand, counting down.
CGGCGGCCGGCGCGAATCTCGGCGATAACGCCTCCGCGAAAGGTTTATGTAGCTCGGATAGCGCCCCACCCCCGCCCGAGTTCCCGGCGCGCCTACGCCCCGCCCCGTGATAGGCTGCTGAAAGGACTGGGAAGAATCGCGCCGCCCTTCGCGCCTGGGTCTTCCCGCCCTCTCGTACGCCTGCCGCACCGCGGTCGGCGATCTCGCTACCTCTCCCATCGAAATGTTCCTTGGCGGGTAGGCTCAGGCCGCGCTGGGTGAGAAGGAGAACGTAGGATTTGGTTCCTGAATTTAGTATATTGATTCAGTGGTGAGGTGTAGTTGACATTTACGCCTTCAATCATTCCAATCCTGAATTTAGGTTGAATGCGCCCCCTTTCTGCGGAGTTTACACTATGAATTTCTTGGCGATGTTGATGGGAGGGCACATACGGTGACAATATAATTTAATCCTATATTCGTTTTCAAAAGCAGTTGTCCAGTGCAGTTTAGATTCCCATGGCCAAAGTATTAAACTTATAGAATCAACATATCGAATATTATCAGAATCGTAATTTTACGCTATTTTTAAGACAATATTCCGAACAAGGTGTTAGTGACCAAGCACAAAGAAAATAAATTATATTTCTGAACGATAATGAAATGGTGGATTAGAGCATGCAATGTGCGGTGTGAGAACGCATCCCTTAGATGGAATTCTACCTTGCACCTTTAGATAAAGTTCTGTCGACAACTGTAACTATATTTTGTCTTAAATGTTTCAACTGAGCCGCCAATTCATTTGAAAGTGCGGATCTATCAGTTTGAGTGTATTTCGTGCATGCTTTACAATGATTCATATCTTACTTTTAAGAAAACAAGCGATCGGCTTTTAATTATCCATTGACTTCTATAGACATGCGACACCATTTCACTACATGTTGGAAATTGATAAAAGATGTAACATGGCAAATACTTGTAAGAAAAGAAGAATCATGGGAATCTCAAGAATTATCAGTGGAACATGGTGTGGGAGTATGAATAAATTAACAAAATAAAAAATACCCGAACAAACGACCGTGATATGGGATTTGATTAATTGTTTGTTTCCAACCTCGTTAAATTCGACAGTAAATTTCCTAAGTGTAGTGCGTGTAGTGCATGGGAGGCAGCGCTGATCTTCCCCCACTGGATGGTGAGATCTGGCGTCTACCCATCCGTCAGCTTGCGGGGTTTTCGCCGACCAGTTATCTCCCACCAGCAAGCCCTACTCCAGCCGGGACAAGCTTTAACCTCCCTATAGGCCTCTCGACGCATGTAAGTGTAAATGTGTTTATGTAAGGGAGAGAGGATAGGACAAGAAAGAGAAAGAAAAGATCGCGTGCAGCGATCTGGAATCCGAGTGCAGCGATCCAAGCATTTTGGAACACAATTTCAAAAGTCCTACCCTTGTGCGTCCTTCAAGATTTAATGAACTTCCCACAGAAGTTTCAATACGTTCAGTGCAGCGATAGTTAAACAGTAATCTTAATTGTTTTTTACATCTTGTACAGCAATCTTTAAGGGATCTCTATAAGGGAAAGAAAAAAAATGTTTCTCTCTCTTCCTCCAGATGAAACCTTCAGCTACGCTCTTTATTTTCGGGTACTAGTTTATTTATTTTGAGTTCCATTGACACATTTGCAGCCATATTTAATTAATTAAAATCCCTTTCGGTTCTGGCTGGAACTTTTCATTGGGAGTTGGCTGGCACAGTGTCGATCAGCCCTGTCATCTGTCTTCCAATCATCTCCAGGCAATAAAACTACTTTTCGATTACTTTAATTCATACTAGAGTAGTAGCACAAGTAGTGGCCACAGTTAAGTGTTCGTAAATTTCTCAAAAATTATTTGGCTACAATTCTAAATTTGTGATATGAAATCGAACGGTCAATTAGCATACCTCTTTATGAATAGATAATTTTCCTAAAAATTAAGAATTTTTAATTTGTTCAATTTTATGAACTTATTTCTACACCCCGATTTTGTTCCACTAAAGGCCATTTAAAAATTACAGTGTTTGGTGGTGCTTTGACTCTGTAATGGCCAGTCGATATTCTATCCCCCGAAAGTGCCTGAGACCAAAGAAGTCCCAAAAAATTCTTATTACATAATTCCAGTGTTAATATTAATATGATGTTTTCCTATAATTCTGTAAAAGGAAATAAAATGTTCGTTCTAATTCTCGCCACTAGAAGGGGTAAGTTCTAGAAATCATGGGTATTAAATGTTATTAACCTGTTATTTGAAGTATCTTGATTATATAGTGAATTGTTTTCATCCATTTATTTTCATATTATCATATCTACTGTGGTGCGATCTATTCTCTATCTCTGAACAGTACTGTCTTAGATGTTTTATCTCCCGTATGTGCTCTTTGAGACGTTATAACATATTTATTATCTGTAATTTAGTCTGATCCATCAGCACATCAGACAATCATTTTACTCCAATACGTAGAGGTACATCTAGTGTGGATAGCTTTATTGATCTGAAAATATGAGTAGTACATATATGCCATGCCAGAATACGTAGGTTACCAACAACTGAACATTATGAAAATGTTTCTAATTATATTGTTCCAAATAGAGATTAACTCTCATAACGTCAACTATCATTCGGAATTCAATTTGGTATTTAACACATTAAAATCAAATGAATAAATAACAAATTCAGAGTGTAGGGTTCGAGAAGCCGTATTAATTCTTCCCTTTTTATCACGGTATTCAAACAACTGTTTTTTAAATATGCTTTATTTCAATTCAGTAGGGGCTCCATTAACAGAGTTTCTATTTTACGAAATCTCTATAAACCAAGATGATTGCTCTCACTTGGAAACGACAAAAGTGGGCAGGGGGAGAGCGGCCATTGTATTTTAATATATATAAAAATTATTCGTTTCTCTATTTTTGTTAGTTATTTCGAATACACTTCCCAGAGCTCTGCAAAAAAAAACTCATTATTTTGCAATGTCAGAATGAGAGAAGTACCCGGTTATGAGGTCCTGGGAACAAATGGATATTCCACGGGCATGGTTAATGGAGTCGCTACTGTGTGTAGATAGAGCATCGCGGACTTGTAGCGCTGCCAGAGCATGTAGGAGCGGAGAACTCTGTCTGAGGCTGCGCATGGCGCGGGTTGCAGGGGCCGGCGCGCGTCGCGCGGCCAGCGGGCAGCGCCCAGCGCCCAGCAGCCACCATGTACGAGAGCTCGTGCTCCTACCAGAACGCGCTCGACCTGAAGCGCGTGCCGGCCGCGTGCCCGGCCGCCGCCGCCATCAAGTCGGAGGAGGCGTGCATGGCGGCGACGGGGCTGGCCGGCACGGCGGGCGAGTGGGCGGGCTGCGCCTACCGCTTCGCCTGCTCCAACTCCACCTTCGAGCAGCTCAAGCAGTCGGTGGAGAAGGCGAAGGCCGCGCTGCAGGACCGCGGAGGGTACCTGGCGGCGTCGAGCGCCTTCAGCGACCTGGCGGCCGCGTCCCCGTTCGCGCCGCCGGCGGCCGCCGCCGCAGCCGCCTCCGCGGCGTCGGCGTCCGTGAGCGCGGCGTCGGCGCGAGCCGCCGCCCTGGGCGCCGCCGCCGCCGCCAGCACCGCCGCCGCCGCGGCCGCCGCCGCCACCCGCAGGCCCTGGCCGACGCCGCGCGCCGCGACGACGCCGTCGCCGCCGCCGCTGCCGCCGCCGCCGCGGGACTCGCCGCCGCCGACAAGAGGACTTCGCACGGTGAGTGCGCATGCTCATCTTTTCTGGTGTACGGCGAAGGGAACGGGTCGAAATGAACGGACTTACACTACCCACTCTAAAAGTACAACGTTCAGCATAGAAATGCAAAATGCATTATCTATTCTATTGCATTACTATCTCCTTCAAAAACGTCTTTCTCTCTTCCTTTCTCTTTCATTTCCCTTGCGTTAAATGTATTTTGCGCTCCGCCTAAAATGGTTTATGCGATTGGAGGAGAAATATATTGACGCGTAACTTCTACGCAGATTGAAAACACGTAGCAAGCAACTCGGTGAGCCCTCAACTTTTGCAAGGAAATAATGCATTTTATAAATGCATTATTAAATTATTATCATATATATGTTAAAATCAACTGATTATTAAAGTGACACATATATCTCATATTAACAAGTTATATATGTATATATTATTTCACAAAGATAGGTAAATATTACTTCTGTATTTACACTCATCTTCCCGTTACGATTATTGGTATCAGGAACCCAATACATTATACATTGATTATAAATACAACAATTATCACGCAACCGACCAAAAAATCATAAATTATTTAGATTTGAAATAATTTCCAATGCTACAAATTGTTTTCTCGAAAAATGTTCCAATTTTTTTCGGCGCAAATTCAAACTTATCCAAGTCCAAGAATACAATAGTCCGGAAATTAAATTAAGGTATTTATCAATCGTGATAATTTTAAATTCATAAATTTGCAAGATTCTGATTTTCAATCGCAACCTTAATTGCGCTCAGAATCTGTCCGAATATGGTATTTCCCATACAAAGACAATTAGTTTAAATGTGCTGAATGAGTTAATTAGGTTGACGTAAAATAATATTGTTTAAAATTTTTATAATATATTTTGTAAACCAAGATGGATATTATATGGATATGGATTGAATGGATATGGATTAATTTCATATTTTTAATTATTCTTTCATATAATTTACCTTGTTCTTACGCATTGTTACACACAGACATTGTTTCTGATACGGCACGTTCTCTACATCTTCTCGCATTTATGTTTTTATAAGCTCGTTTTCTGTTCTCGTTTTCTGCCTAACACATCCCTTTTGATCCAAATGTTCCCCATTCCTACAGCCCCATGCGGGTCTTTCTAATTTCCTATTTTCCGTATTCCCTTTCTCTCACCTATCACCGACATTGCATCCGCAACCCTGCCCTCGCACGTGCGTTGGTGGTCCCTGCGACTGGTAACGCTCGACCTCGTAACTCGCCTTTCGTTTACACGAACCATTACGTACCCTGTAAATTTCCTATTTGTTAGCGGCAGTTTATGAAATACGGCGCTGCAGGGCGGTGGCGGTCGTGCCGCCGGCACAGCGCGGGCAGTAATCCACACGCGCGGACATTACGCGTCCCTCCTTGCATTGGAAACAGAGGCTGCAAAAAGCGCCTCATAACGGGACTCGCAAAAACCCGCGCCGCCTATTAATCAGAACGCGGCGAGGGAGGAGGGCGGGGAGCTGGGTTGATTGATTGATTTTTTCGTGTTTCCAGGCGCGTCAACTGCTTCGATCATTAGTCCCGTTAGTGTAGTGCATGTTTTTCTCAGGAGATGTTGATTTTCCCCTCGCTGGATGGCGAGATCCGGCACCGACCTACCGTCGGCTAGCGGGGTTGCCCTTAACCAGGAGTCTCCCACCAGCGGGGGACCGCCCCAGACGGGACAAGCTCTAAACTCCCGACCGGTCTCCCGAAATATGTGGTAGTGTGGTGCATGTTAGGGTAAGTGAGTGTGTAAGGGAAGAGGATAGGACAAGGAAGGAGAAGGACAGATCGCGCGCGGTCCGTGGCCCGTTTGGTAGGGTAGTGCTCAGGCATTCGCCTGGTGTTGATCGGAGAAACCACGGAAAACTACCGATCTGAGCAGCCGGCCTCTAGAATTCTCCTCCAGACAGCGACTGACTTCGACCTAGTAGAAAAGCTAGTGTCGAAAATCCTGCCGCTGTTAGGACTCGAACCTAGAACCTCCCGGTCAGAAGCGCTGCTGTGGCATCAGTTGATGCACTGAGCTACCGCTCCCGGTGCGGGGAGCTGGGCGGAGTGGCGGGAGGCAAGGAGGGGTCACGGGAACACCAGGGAGATTCCGGAAGGGACGGGGAGAGCTGGCACTGCGGGGGCCATAAGGGTTACAAGGGCCATAGTAGCTTCGCAGACTAAGAGGGCTGCGGAAATTATAGGGTCAGCGCAAAGGTCGCCGGAACGGTAGACTGCGGAGGAGACACAAGACGGTGATGTTTGAAAAAAAATAATGGAGTGCCGGGTACAGCCGTGGCGACCAAGTGATGGGAGTGCGGATGTAGGGAACGGCAAGTCAATGGGAATTATGAGAACGTTAGGAACACGAGGAAGGGAAGTAATGGGACAGCAGAGAGACGAAATGAAGTGAAGAAACAAAACACAAGTGAAGAAAAAATGGAATGTTTGAACAAGGACGAGATGGGATTAATTGGAGTTATATAAATGATAGTGTTGCAGACAAAAGAAAAGTTTGGAACACTCAATATAAAGGATGGGGTCAACGGGACGATGGAGACGACGAGAACGTGGTATGCAGGCTGAGGATGTATTCGAGGCGAGGCGAAATAATGAGCAACGGGGGTCATTCGGGAAAACAGGAATGTAAAGGGACAGAAGAGGATGCGGCGAGGAGTGCTATCTGAGGGCACAGATATGACCCGAAAACTGAGAATGGCGGTTTTAAATTCGCAAAGACATGAAGAACGGCAAAAAGAGGGAGGTGGTACCGGCGGACGAGGCGGAGTCGGTTGAGGCAGAGTGGTGGGGACAGAAGGGCTGGCGGCCATTGCCAATCGCGTGGTGTTCCACCGCGCCAACGAGCCGAGCGCCAACGAGCCCAGCGCCATCCAGGCCCAACTGCTGGCGGAAGTGGGGAGCCCGAGAGCACCGCTCCCGCTGCCACAACTACCGCTACCGGATCACTGCCGCCGACACCTCGCTTGACGCGGCCCCTGCGTTTGCAACCGGCGCGGAAGATAGCAATCCAGAACAGATTCATTCGCTGCGTATTCAGAAAAGGAAATACCATGCAGACAGGACAATTATTCAAATCAAACATCAAACGAAATAGATGGTTTCAAAGAAATTTTGGAATGCAAAATAATCATTTAATTGATCCGACCTGGATGGTCCAGGTAGTTAGAGTGTGTGACTCATCACCTCCGTCTGAAGGGTCGCGGGTTCGAGTTCCGACGTGGGCACAGTTGTTTGTCCCTTGAATTTCATACATGTGAGTTGTCGCGGAAGGCCTTATGTGTCTTGTGACCTCTGCTGAAGTGCCCGTATGTATCTCTAGTGTAAAGGTTAATATGGGTCTCCATAATGTTTATATTTTGTAATCATTTGATTAACAAATTTTAGAGCAAAATTTGACATTTTACTTCTGGTAAAACAAACTTTTGAACGGAAGGAAAATGCGTGCGGCACACTCGTTGATACCGTTTTCCCTTTTATAGCACTGGTATTTCAATACTTCACTTTCTCTTCAGCAGCCATGAAAGAAATACCACGCCATGTAGAAACGACATCGTCATCAAACCCCCAGCATCTCCACCACATCACAACAGACAGCACTGCCGCGAGCGACATCTCGTCTTTCCCGTTTCGCGAGTCTCGTAACGCCACCCAGCCGCTCGCTCCCCTTCTCTCCTTCCCCTCCGCTTATCCCCGCCTGTCTGCCTCCCAAAACCGACCGCTGCTGTCCGTCCTCTCGCCACCCGCCCCCTTTCCGCGCCGCCCTACGCTGTCAATGCAGCGTATTGATCCCGGTGAAGAACAGCTAGCGTACACGTTAAGGGCGCTCCTCAAATAATGGGGCGTATGGCCCTCCGTCCAGCCGCACCCCCCCTACCACCCACGCCAGCACACAGCGCGCGGCGTCCACACAGCAAAGTTGAAGAAAGAAAACATCATAAAAAGCTTCCTTCATTGTGCTGTTAAAACAAGTTTCCATCCATAACCGACGCTTCATTGGACTCATAACCTTGGCGAGCCAGCGTGGTTAATGCCCATTAAAAAGTTTGCACATAACCCCGCCCTCCCCCGTGCACACCCCGACCGCGCGCGTCGAAGGCTGCCCCTCCCCGTCCCCGCCCCTTTCCCCCCGTTCCCGGCGAGCCGGACCGAACCCTATAGTGCGCCGGCGCCACAATAGCCGCCGGTCGACTCTCCCACTTACTGTAACGCGCGCCGGGACGAAAAATAAGAAGGAAAAAATTTGGCTCACTTGTCTAGATGCGTGGGCGGGATACGGCGCTGCGATCGGGACGCGCCGTTGTCCTTCTCGACCCCACCCCCCACCCCCACCCAGGGAATCTTTCACGCTCTATCCCTCGCCACCACTTAGATGGTCGTTTCTTTACCGCCGCTGCCTTTCAGCCACATTCTTTCCAGGTATTCCATCTTCTTCGCTTTGTTCGAATTCGCGCTCGTTTGCCCTCCCTCTATCATTGACATGATGGTTAAACTATTTTACACTTTTCTTTTTCTATTCGTCATATCATTTTCATATTCATGTATGCATTTGCTACTCGAGATTTTGATGTAATTCTTTCTTTTCTTTTGCATCTTATACCAACGCAGACAGTATTTCTGCCTCCTTACAGATTCTTTCGTTTTATTAATATTAGTATACTTTCTCATATTGCGTGTCTTTCTTCCTTTCCTTGTTTTTCTATTTTGGCCCTTTAGTTCTCTTGTTCTTTCCTACATACGCAACTATAAATAATCAAACCTCAATTTCTTCTTACCATCTCTTTATTTCACATCCCAATCTCCTGTTTTATTGATTCCTTTCCAGAATTACTTTGAGAACTCAATGTCTCCTTCTCTCTCACCATGACCCTACCATCATCTTTTACGTTCTCTTTTACTTCATCAGTCTGCAATCTCCTCAGTTGCGCCCTCACCTCCAAAATCACCCACCAACCTACCGCACGCCGCCGACCGTCCACAACGACGGCCACCATCCCTACCAGCCCCGCCCCCACCCCCACCGCCGCCGCCGCCGCCGCGACCGCCGCGACTGTCGAGCTTCACGACGCACTAACGGCGGGTAAAAACCGAAGCGCGCGCAGCGCAGCCGCAGTTACGATGACGAGCGAGCGAGCGACCACGCGGGCGCGGGGGCGGGCGCGGCGGGAGTGGGCGGGGCGGCACCAGCGCCGGCGAAGCTGTTAAACGCGTAGAACCAAAAACCCCATAAAGAAATTTATTAGGTCGGCGCTAAAACAGTGCAGTTGACATCACGTGTTTGGGAGTCCTACCCTTTAAGGCCGTTAACGCGTAAAGGCCATCGGATGCGAACGATAGCTTAGACTCCAAAAGCGCGCGCGGCAGCGGCGGCCGGCGCGGGGGAGAGGAGGGCGGGTTTGGGCCGGGCGAGCGGTGCGATGGCGGCGGCGGCGGCGTTGGCGCGGCCGTGTGACGGGCGTGAGCGTTGATGATGATGACGGTGATGACCCGGAGCGCGCACCGGAATGGCCGCTGAACGACCGGTAACGGCCCCGCCCTCGCCATCGCCCCGCGGCGCCCTCACGTCGCCCGCGCCGGCGCCCTCGCCCACGCCCCCGGCGCAACCGATCGCCCCGCCGCGCAGCCTCTTCCCCCATTCCCCTGCCCGCGGCGTTGAATTTTTCATTTCTTTTGGCTTCCGGGACAATTCGCTCTGGACGGTTGAAGAATTCGTCTTTAGGTACCGAGAATTCGATTGGTCGTGCGGTCAGTGTTTGTTGGTTTTGGAGGGAATAAAGTAAGATTGCCAAAGAATTTTTCCTGTAGTGCCTTCTACTCTAACGCTTCATTAATCTGTGGAATTCACACTCTTGATAATTTGTTACTCGTCGTTTCACAATTCATCACCATTATTGTTCAGCGGTCGATAGTAGCTTACGCATGCATCAGATGATCTTGAGTTATTAAACATCACTTTGGGGCTACTGTTATCACATAACACAATCAAAATAACATCCACTGTGAAAAAAAAAAGGTTTCAAGTTAGAAGCTCTCTTGTTATTTTGTATTTTGTTTCTTAATTTGAAGGTCAATTTGGTGTTTCAGGTCCATTTTTATCGGCAGTTAATTTCATTATTTATTAGTGCTAATTTTACCACAAGTTGTCAAACCGAGGGAAAAAATGACGCAGTTTAAAAATGAAATAGTGGGAAATAAAACAAATATGGCGAGAAAATATCCTGAATTTACTCTGAACTCTAAATTAACAGCCTATCATTTATTATCGGAGATATATTACCTCGAAGAACCTATTCCATTATCTTCTATTAAATCTATTTTCTGCTGCTTGATTTCCTAAATTTTATTTACGATTTAGATATTTCGATATTTTTTAGTTGAATCGCAGGTTTCGTGGCTTTAAAAATATCCTTCCATAATCAATACAAATGATAAAATTGACGTATTACTATTTCTTGGCTCTTTCAGCTTACACATTGTCTAGCTGATAGTTCCTGTAGTGTTAGACAACATCTTACAGGATCTCACAGAACAAACTCGAACTCACAGGTTGAAGCCCTTCTTGTAATACCTTACGGGCAGACGTCTCCTAACGACTCCTGGGTACAATCATTTCCTCATTGGCATTCTCACTAATTTTTTAGTGTACACTACTAACAAAAACAATATAGGTTTTCACGAAACGTAATAGATATGTCATTTTGACGTCGTTCTTTCTAGACCACGCAGAGAAAAGGGAAACGTTTTTAACGTCTCCTTTACTCCAGGCGCTTCCAGATCATCCTACTCAAATTTTTGTTGTACACAATAGAAAGCTCACGTCCAATGTGACGTGTGTACAATAAATACAAAATTTCAAGGTAAAGTAATAAAATTTAAACTTACAGTTCAAGATAGTTTCAACAGTTTTCGGTAAACTTTTAAAGCAAGAGAAAAAACATTTTTGAACAAAATATTTGGCAGCATGATGGAAAAGCGTCTTTAGAATATATTGATACATGAAACTAGAAAACTAATAGAAATGAAGGTAAGTAATTTTGAAATTATGGTCTCCGATTACAAAACACTACGCAAAAAGCTAACGAAGGGCAAGTTTGACCCTGTTTCTTCAACATCACATCCACGAGAGAGAAAGACCTTTCATCTAAGCCCTTCTGCCTCCTGTCCTTCCCCCACCATCCTCCTCGCCGATGCTTCCACCACGTCTTCTTCCCAGGGGCCACGCAAAGCAGCAAAGAACCACGCACTTGCACTCCGTCGCCACCCCCCCCCCCCCCGGCCAACTCGCGAAGTTTTCCTATTTGTGCTTTTTCGAGTTGAACTCCAAAAAAAGGAAAGTTTCGGATATAAAAGACGCAGAGGACGCCGAAGAATGAGTCGCGCACAAGAAGCAAACAAGGAGTTAAGGAGGAAGACAGACGGCACTGGGGGGCGCTCATTCGAGCTGAGCGTCCGGCTCGCCCGCCCTCGATGAAGATGGAGGCGGAGCGGAGAGCACTTGGTTGGTCGATTGACGCGTACTCAAGCGTTCTATCGTCCGCGGTAAGGTGCCGCAAGCAGTGATCTGTTTCATATGCGTTTAACTGAAGTAAATGATTTCCGACTTCCGTGAACATCCCGCGAATTTGGTTTTAACTTTCTCTTTTGTACAGTATTATACAGTATCTAACAAAATATAACAAATTTTTAGGACAGAGGGTGCGCTCATTCGAGCTGAACGTCCGATTCGCCCGCGGTCGATGAAGATGGAGGCGGGGCCGAGGGCACTTGGTTGGTAGATTGACGCGTACTCAAGCGTTCTATCGTCCGCGGTAAGGTGCCGCAAGCAGTGATCTGTTTCATATGCGTTTAACTGAAGTAAATGATTTCCGACTTTCGTGAACACCCAGCGAATTTTGTTTTAACTTTCTCTTTTATACGTATTATACAAAATATGACAAAATTTGAGGAACGGATTCTTCATACACGGAGAAGAGACATGGTTCATTAGAATCCGGGTTTATTCTAACTTTTGCTATTATGGCAAGACACTACAATCGGAGACTCAGCTTACAATTGTTACATGGCCAATAATGTTGCGAATAAATTTTAAGTTGACGTACATACCTAATAGTGCCTGAAACGTTTCCCCGTCCGCCCGTCTATCCGTCAAAAAGAAGAACTTGCGTTGGCGTATTACATGTATATTAGGGGGAGGGGCAATGGTTTGAGAGAGAGTCACTTGTACGATATCCAATCGCAGATTGCCGAGATGAGAGAATTTGAAGAAATCCAAGGGTGCCTATGCGAGTTGAACATGCTCACCAACAAGCAGGAACAGCTAACTTCTGTATTGTACTTGACTATGAATTAATTATTATTGTGTTCTGATTATAAATCTGACAGTACATCTCTACACGACGTACTACTCTAGGAATTTTTGAACGTGTTTGGCGCTCAATAAGACATCATCAAATTTCTCATGTTGATCAGAGGCGCTTACTCAGGCGGATGGAGGCCACTTTCCTTGTGATTCATGAACACAACACTCAAGATAGGAATTCAGACAATTCTGTTTGTAAGCATTTATGGACCCGTATTACTGTAAAAAACTTGATCTTATCTCTGTTTAAATAATACTTTCCATGAAGCTTTGTCGATGAGTTTTGCAGCATCCTATGGAGAGAATGTATTACAATGACTGAAAAAATTTAACTCGTGATTTAGACGTTCATTTTGGAGGTAATCAAGTGGAAACGGCATATCTGATAGTTGCCAATTCATCGGTCGTTTACGCTCTTGCTATTTCTCCACAACGAACAATTATTTGAGTATTTGTTAATTTGGTTTCCACACTCAGTCCTCATTTTATGTCATGAGAACAAAAGTTTAATTTTAAGCTGCAAAACAGTAATAAAATGATATAATACAATAAGTGATATGTGGCTTATAAGGTTATAATTGTAGCATCCTCTGCAATAATATACACGTTAGTACACGTTAATCCAGATAACTTAGGAGTTTATTCTCTTGGCGATGTGAGATAGATATCCCTCCCCCAGTACGCTCAATGTTTCTATTATAGGACTTTTATAGGACTATTATAGGACGAATCAACAATGTTCGTGTCATTTTTGTTCAATATGATACTCAGTAGGCTTACTTACAATTTTCCATTTAAATTGTTTCAAGTGCAATAAATTTCAAATCTTAAGAGAAAAATTACATTAAATAATTATGTTCGTGCAATGTTTGACAGCACAACGTTATTTTGAGTTGAGGGCGAGGAGCACGAAAGTAGTCAAATTGATGATGTATCAGTAACCCATTTAGCTACCAGTCTGTATTGTTATGTTATCCCAGTAATTCACCGCCTATAGGGAATGATAAACATGATAGAGGATCATTGGTAATGAAGATGGAGCAGATTGTGAAATGAGTGGCAATGGAAACGGTAGCACTCCCACAAAGCTGTAAATGCCAATCGTACTGGTAGTATTGTTTTTACTGCATTTACATTTTCTCTTCACACTGCATAAAACAAACACATTGACATATATTTTAGTTTTCTTTAACCCTGATGAGATGAAAATTCTGATGGGCGATTAGAATTCAAAGGCTATACATACATACATACATACGGATGTGTGGGTCTAGGCACCAGATCAAGATTTTTTTGTCTCTCTGAATTACTTCATAGTCAGGACTCGTATTGCGGCCTAAAAATATATCATTAAAGCCTTGAAACTTGTGAAATCAATTGAAAATAAATATAATGTGTAAATATAGAATGCATTTTAAAGTGTAATCATAAGTTTTGTTCCTGCAGTTTTTGATGTATTTTTCTTTACGAGAAAATTTTGTTGTGGTGGGTCAATTTGAAATGTTATATCAAAAATTTGCTTCTTTGAGCTGCTTTAAAGCAATAATGGCCCAGAATCGTTCTTTCTCAATTAGGACTATAAAAGAACTGATAACACAACAAACTACACTTTAACACTGTACTCTACACCTTTACAATATTACAACACCCTCAATTTCCAACCTGATATGACCGTGCCCCAGAAGCATAAAAGAAAAGCAAATACTGTCAAGACTTAAAATCAGAGTGTGTGTGTGTGTGTGTGTGTGTGTGTGTGTGTATATATATATATATATATATATATATATATATATATATATTAGTGTATATTTATAGTCCTGAAGCTGGCCATACAAATGGCCGAAAGGTTGCTACTACAAAATACTTTTATTGACCTACCCTCACGATTCTCAATATATATTCATAATATTTAATGTTCCTTAGAAGTTAACTCTACTCTCACAAACCAAGGATAATTAGTAAAGTGTAAACTTAGATTGGTGAATTAAACTTTCTACATCTGTGGTCGGGTCTAGCTTTTCGGTCGTGCCCCATCCTGTTGCCAGCTGCCATCCATCGCCGCGGAAAAATATTTTCTCACATTTGCACAATTTTTCGGTTTCCTAATGACACATACAAAAAATTACTTTAATATAATAGAAGAGTAAAATCTCGTCCTATATGGAAATTTTGAAAAAGTTGTAGCCGTTTTTGCGAAAATGGCGTTTATGTGTTACTGTAAATGCGAAATTTGAAGCTTTATTTCACAGACCACTATTGAGTTTTCGAAAAACTTGATTTGAAGTTATTATAAGCTTTTGTTCTCACAAATGCAATAATGTATGCAAATTGCAGGAAATGTGTGTATGAAAGGCATGAGAGATATTTCAACAGAATTATATTTGAGTAATTTAAAACAACAACAGAAAAATGCAGCAAAATAAATTATAGATAATCTAATACAGTACAAATAGCGCTATCTGTACGAAAAGTTTGAAGAAAAAATGTGTAACCGTTTTTGAGTAATTGACGTTTGAGCGTTTCTGAAAATGCGGAATTTTGAGCTCATTTTCAGAGAAAATTTGAGAGTTTTCGAAAAATTTTATATGACATTATTTAAAGTACTTGTACTCTTAAATACAATTACGTGAACAATTCGCCACAAATGTAAATATTAACAACGTGAAAGCTTAGTAAAAAAATACATTTTTGTAATCTTTGAAAAACAAAAAAATATAGCCAAATGGCGTTTAGTCATCTAATAGGGTACATTTAGCACTATTCTTACCCAAAGTCTAAAGAAAACATTTGTTGCCGTTTTCGAGCAAATATTGTTCTTTTTTAAAAATTGCACATGTTGCTCGCAATATTGTGCGAAAACTACTAAAATTTTCAAAAAATGCATATAATCCTAATGAAAGAACTAATTACGGACGATAAATTTAATTTGAAGGAAATATCCCCATCTTCGATTTTTTAGTTGTAAGAAGATGCCAGACAAATTCGAAATTTTGCAATTTCTGAAAATTCAGAGTTAACCGTGAAAATCGAACCTATTACACCTTTATAGGCGTGTTTTATTCTATTCTTACTAGCAAATTGGAGCCGTTTTTGAGAAAATTTTCAATATGTTCAATGGGCTTCATGTTAAGTACCCTCAAATTTTGAAGCTTTTTCAAAATCTCAGCGCCTCGAGTCAGGCCAGATCGATCGGGGAATATCCATTTTGGAAGCAATCGTACGCATGGTTTAGACGCTAGTGGTGTTTACAGACAGGCGGACGGACGGACGGACGGACCTACGTTTGGAAAAAAAAAACACTTTTCCGGCATCAGGGGTCCGAGATCCGAGTATTTCCGTTGAAATCTCAAAATCAATTTTCCGCAGCATTACATTATTTTCTCTACACTACGTATATATTATTCCGTACATATGTAGTACGCATACGAAAAAATAAAACAACCCCTTACAAATTCTACCTACTTTATCTTGCGTATTGCGGACGATGGAACTAATGTAATAAAATCACCTTTTGGAGTCAGGGACCACCTACCTTTCCACTTAATGCAAATGATATTTAATTTTTCGGAATGAAGAACGCCCTAAATGTAATGTGTATAATAGAAAGTAAAATACGTTAAAAAACATAACACGGAAAAAATCAACGCAAAGTCATTCCAGCACTGCTATTTTCAAAATAAATATTTATAATATATACAGAAGTATTAAAATTATTTTTCTTAACGTAAATTTCAGTTAAACCTTATTACCACTTATTATACAGCCCGTCCCAATACCACTCGCCAACCCCGCGGATGTAAAATGAAAAGAGAACTACGGAATCGAAAATGCGGATTTAACCGAGGCTGATGCTATACAGCCATGTCCAGTTCGGTCGTTATCCCAGAGTCCGCCACTAGGTCTGCAACTGCCTTCCCCTCTCTTACCCTTCCCAACCCCTCCAACCCCGCGGTCGACGGAATCGCAGAGTACGCGCCAGCGGTTTCCATTGTGGCAGTGAGGCCGCGACCCGGGCACAGAGGCGGAATCAATCCCGGAGGATCAATTAGCTGCATATGCATAGCTGCCCCTTCAGTGACGGGAGGTCGCATAGGCTCAGCGAAGCAAATAGACACAGGCAGACAGAGGCGGGGTCGGCCCCTGGTCCTATTCCGAGGAGAACGAGGGGGCTGGATGCTCTATGGTCGTCGGTCTCAGTAGTTCAGGTAAGGGAAATGAAGTGCAGATTTGGTTGTATGTTGAATATTCCAACATTTCTCGCTCAAAATTTCGAAAAAATTATGATGAAAAATTAGAATTGAAATAAATATATATCAATTTTTCATAATTTAACTTTCATTTTAGTTGGCCAGAAATTGTTACAATAGAAACGGAAAAGGAAATTCATACAATGAACTATTAAATTCTCTCTCGTTTGTCACGTAAATACCGGTTTTTACAGCAGGGGAAGGCAGTTTGTACACGTATTTTCAGTTATCAAACATACGTATGTCTAGGAAAATCCATGGGATAAATAAGCTTTGGAGAACACAAGAAAATAACTTTAAACTCTGATTCCTTATTTTAATGAAAACAAATTTGTGTATTGCAATAATCATAAAAATTCCGTCTAGTGGCTTTGGGACTAACCACTAA
This sequence comes from Teleogryllus oceanicus, assembly GCA_964035755.1. Taxonomy (NCBI): domain Eukaryota; kingdom Metazoa; phylum Arthropoda; class Insecta; order Orthoptera; family Gryllidae; genus Teleogryllus; species Teleogryllus oceanicus. The sequence continues at coordinate 294,549,955 of CAXIVR010000001.1, read as the reverse complement.
TAAATTTGTCTTCTTTTGAATCCAATTGCATCAGAAATCTCTTTGAATAGCCTAAATTGTTTACTTAAGTAGGCGATAAATCTACGTTGACAAACTCAGGATATTTGCATTCTCATCTAATAATTTAATAATGTAAATTTTTCTATTCTACAATTTGGTTTTACAGTCTGATTTACTTATTTATAATAGAGAATATACACACACACACACATATTGTAACACACCCTCCTACTACCTTCCACACGTGGGGAGAGCGTGATAGTACGAATGCTCGTGAAGCGAGCTTAAAATTCTCAGGAAGCAGGATCTATTGGGTATGAGAAAGCTCTGAACCCTTGAATCAGATAAAATACGAATAAAATGAGTATATATTCAATGAAAAATTACAGTGGCACAATTATATAATAGGATTATGCACTTTAAATAGTTGATCACTGAAAAAACAGAAAACAAGGCAAAACAAAAAATTGGCGTCACCTCGACTGCCTGAACACACTTTCACCAATTACAATTCACAATTTGCTCATTCCTCTTTCTGAATTTTTATCTATCACATTATTTTCCTCTTTCTACTCTCTAGTTTTTCCGTGCACGTCTTTTAAAATGAGTTTTACACTTGTTCTAAGGTATCCCGTTCACAGGTTCTTTGGGCTTCGCACTCACTATAACACTGTGAAATTTAAAGAGAAGAAAACAATAAAACGTAACATAGACGTTACTTAAATCTGATCCCTTTACATGTCACAGAAAGCAATTACTTTTAACACAATACAATAAACTATGACTTTTCCAGATAACATAAACTGTACAACATGTGAAAATCATGAATTATTTAAGTAAATTTGTACAAGGTATAGCCTCTTTGAATGAATTCAATAACACGCGCACGCAGTAAATGAACTTGAAACTGCCACTCACATCGTTTGGAATACTTCTCCCACCTATTCTGGACTTTTCACTCACTTTTAACTCAAATTGTCGTGTATTTACTGCAATTCTCTTTCCCCAACTGATCACCGCATAAACGTTGCCAGTTCTTTTACCTCAACAGCCCCGCATCGAAATTTTTGGAGGGGTGAATATTCTCCTCTTTTCGTGCTTTTCGAGCTGTGGGTAGTTGGCGCGTTTACAAGCCATCTTTCCGCCGCGTACTCGACTTCTTTCTGTTCGCGGGCTTCTTCTCGTAGCTGATGGTGGCGTTATGGGGTTGTCTAATCCCATTACGTCACTATATATATATATATATATATATATATATATATATATATATATATATATATATCCTTGGGAATATAAAAACTACGTTTCTGGTTCCGCTTCACAAGCAAATACCATTAAAACTCCGATTACTGTATGGATCAAAGAAAACTGGACGAAATTTTCTTTGAGATGATCCGAATAATTGACGCAAAACATCAGAGGCAGTAACGAAATCCACATACTGCAAATCCTTAGAAACGAATTGTAAGCATTCGCAGACATAATAACTTCAACACGACCGTGAACGCTGCCAAGACCCGGCGCACGGTGCTCATTAGCAAAAACGCATCGGCGCAGAAAAATAATTAACGGCGGCAACGGCGGGAGGGTGGTGGAGGAGGGTGGGAGAGGGAGGGGCCATCAGAAAAGTAGCGCGTCTGCGGTGCGAACGGGGGGGGCCGGGGCACGGCAGGGTGCGGCGGGACCGAGCGAGACCGGGAAGAGGCCCGGTTAACAGGCACCGGGGATTCTGCTTTATTGGAGGAATTAAAGAAGAAACGACTCGGCCAAAGAACGCCATTTGAGATAAGGCCAGAGGAATAATACTTCTGTTCGGTACAAAAAAAAAAGTATACTCAGGAGAGCCAAAACTTAAAGAAAAATTATAGGAATTTCTAAGGGTTTTAACTTATCTCGAAACCTATTCTTTTTCGGGCCTTCTCCAGAGATGAAAAATAGCTCAGATATGTACTACGTGCTTTGTATATACGGGCCGCTCTACTATACATACATGCAGAACGCTGCGGTAGATAAATAAAGCGAGAAAGTTAAAGAAGGATTCCTTGCGGAACAAAAAGAGGAGCAGCGGCGCCGGAGCGCTCTTCCCGGGGGCACCTGACCGTAAGACCCGACGCCGGCAGCGACGAGGCGGCGGAGTGGCCGCGGGGGCGGGCGGCAGCTTTTGTTCTTGCAAGCGTCCGCCGGCCTGCCGCGTCCGCTGATGTGTCGCGGTTTCTTGCAGCGCGCGATCGTCTCGCGTCGCCCTCCGCCCACTCCACCGCCCCCACCGCGCGGCTCCGCTCCGTGAAATACGTGGTCTTCCCTTCGTCTCCATCACACCCCGTTTCCTTCGGGGTGGATAGAACGTCGTCACAGAGTTCATAGTGTGTTCGGTAGCATACGTCGTAGTATAGCTGCTGGCGATAGAGATGTTATTCCAGCATTTGTCCAGGAGATGTTTGATTACTACAGTTTTTCATTGTTGAATCATTGATTTCTCCGAATTTGATGATTCAAAAATGTTCTTCAAATCCTCTTGTTTTTCGAATACATCCACCAAGCGTCTTTACGATAGTATTATCAGCAATATCGTCAGAATCTTTTGGTGATGTGTTAGTCGGTGATGCGGTTTTTATTGCTGTATCACTTCATCATCTGCTTACGAGCTTCGCCTCAAATCAAATTTGAAAATGTCATTCTCAAGATGTATTTGACATCATTTGTGCCACTGCTTGATTTATCGAATGATCAAATTCAAACCGGTCTCTTTATCCAATATCAGGGCTACCATTTCACTGTCAGTTACATTCGCTTCCTTTTTTACATGAGAGATCCATTACCTAACACAGAATAGTTCGTCTTCAATTGTCTTGTCCGGATCGCGTCCGCTCCTCGACCACTCGTCTCCCCCTCAGCGCCTCGCGCCCCGGCCCCGCCCCCGCCCGCCCCCGCCGCTCGTCTCCGCCGCCCCTCACCCTACAAGGAGCGACGGAGCGCCGGCCCCCGCGCCGTCTGGCCTCCCGCCCGGCGGCGGGCACCAGCGGCTTCACCAGCAGCAGCAGCAGAAGCAGCCAGCCAGCCAGCCAGCTCCGCGAGCGGCCCGAGCACAATGAGACCGCATCCCAGCAAGTTGCCATGGTAACCCGGAAGCGGGGGAAGCTGCAAGAAGTGCGACAAGGAGGCGGTAATAAAGCAACGCATGGCGCGATTCATCTTCCCTCCCCCCTCCCGTCGTCCCCGGCCGCTCCCTCGGTCTTCGCCTTCCCGAGCCCTCGCTCGCCGGCCCCGCCCCCTCTTCCCCTCCACCCCCGCCTCAGCCTCGCCGCCGCCTTCCCTCCGCTCGCCGTCCCCTTCCCCGCCCCGCGCTTCGCCTTCCCTCCGCCCGGTTTCCCCGGTCCTCCGTAATCACTTCGCGCGGATAGCCGCGTCGCAAAGAAAAACTATTCTGAGAGTGAATCAAACCAGAGTCCCGGCGCAGCCCCTCCTCGCCTCCCCGCCTTCCTCCGGCTCCCCCTCCGCGCGCCCGGCTCCCTCGGGCGTAGGGGCAGAGAAGGAGGGCGAACCTTAACTTCGCGAATAACAAAATAGAGGCCGCATTAAAAAATAAAGAAAGCTGCCGGAGAGAAAGGAGAAAAAATGGGCAAATGAACGCTGTGCGTTGGCCGAACCTCCCCCAGGGGCTGCGCAGCGTGTGATCATTAGTAAGGACCGCGAAGTTTTTGCTTCTAAAAAAATCATCGCGCCAAATTAAAAACGCTTTCATTAATTAAGTGTGGAGGGCGAGGGATAAAGAGGGCTCGTTTAGCCACGCACACCCCACCCCCCGCACCTTTTTTTCAGGCAGCATCCGCAATTTTTTATCACCTCGCGCGTTTTTAATTACAGTTTTACGGAAGAAGGATGCTCCACGCCAGGAATCATTAATCATAATTTAAAATAAACTTAATTGTTATACACATACGGATCAACGTTTATAGCTTTTAAAGTGATTTTTTCTGTTACTCATCAAACGGACTTGGATACCTGGCCACTGCCGTTTATCACGCGCTTGATCAATGCTCTGACGCATTGCTTGTTGTGTTGCCTTCCTTTGATATAATACTCCGCTCGATCGATAACAGATTTTTGTGAATGTTCGCGTGTTCCTGATTCAGATCGTATTCACATAAAAATGATCCGGTATTGTTTCGTGATCATCGTACCTTTCCCGCGTACGGAAACTCGAATGCATCTGTACGACAAATAAAAAAATATCCCGGCGGCAGCGTTGGTTGCGTTGCAGCGTTTTCGTCCGTCGGTTGTGATACGCGAGAGCTTTTTCAACGGAATCCAAATGAACGATTCCGAGCGGCAATTAAGTCTCGTTCGTGGGTAGGAAATGAGTGGGCACCGGCGATTATCCATCGGCCCCTCGGGGCCAGGATTATGATATCGTGCGAAATCGGCATTGATTAAATGAGAATAAGGGCGTTAGGAATGAGAAGTGATCAAGATGAACGGGGTCTCGGCGTGTTGTTGCTAGAATGAGTTCCGCCGAAATGGTATTATCACTGTTTACCGACGACCTATACGATGGACGAGCAACGTAATTGTATCTGCGATCTGTTCACACCTGCAAAATACGCCAATGTGGAAGAGTTAATGACAAAATATTTTTACTTATGGCGGGATAATGTAATTTATTTATGAGTTATTGAATTATTTAACTCAACATAGCTTGTGTTGCCTTCTTTCAGAGAAAATGTTTCTATCGGAAATCTTTCAAGGATGAGACTTTATGTTGAACGTCAATTGTATGTATAGTACTCTATGGTTTGAATATTTGCAATTATCTTCAGTTCAGAGACCCAAGACCAGTCAAGTCTTATTTACGTAATGAGAGATTTTATTAATTCTTTGACACACCTCACAATGTTTGCCATTGCAACTACCCGCTCCAATGGGAATTCACTTATTGCCATCCTTATTGGTAGCATACCCATCTCTCTTTTACACGGGCTTTCTCTCTCTCTCTCTCTCTCTCTCTCTCTCTCCTTTTTCTCTCTCTCTCACTCTCACCCGCTTTTTCATACATGTACACGCAATTTAAATCAAAATATGAATTTAATTACAAATTCAAGGAAACAAAATCGTGAGTAAATTACAGAAAAAATCACTAATGAGACGATGGCAATGATGAATGGAGTTCGAAAATGAAACATCTGAATACATCATACTGAATGTTTTGTTTTTAAAATAAAACTCACTTTATTAAAAGCGAAATGAAGACTATGTGTTATACATGTAGACTTCTATATTTATAACACGTATATACATATAGACTATGTGGTATACATGTAATACTGTTATACAATGTAAACTTAGAGTATATAATTTTCCAAAGAGAAACAAAAAAATGTGCTAAGAGTAAAATGTTAATCGTATTTTTAAAGACAATCATGTAATTAAAGACAAGGATTATCTACAAACAGGGAAAAGTAAACACAAGCACTTAGTAAGTAGACAGTTGAAAAGAAAACTCAATAATACTGGCAATCGACAAATTAAATATTTTTGAAAATCGATGCGCTCTCATACAAAATAAGCCGAGAGACCAATCATCCATCTGCCTTGAGATAATGTGCGATGTTGAAATCTCGCAAATACTCCTAGTGTAATAAGACTACGCTGATTAATATTTCCTAGAGACCTCGTGCCGTAAATAAGATCTCAGAGAAGTCAGCAGGCCAATGCATAATCTGCCCACCATACTGCATGCTAGTTGATGTTCCACCTTCCACAATCCAGACCCGCCTCCCAGGCACATGGACGCAAGCGCTCTCCACGGAACAGCCTCCACCACGCCACAGTAATTGGGTACTTGGGAGTGGACGTCTGCCAGTCATGTGTCGTCGTAAACCCTAGGCACCCGCGTCAACCCGCGGCCGGGCCGAGCGGCCGGGTGCCCCTCCGCGCTCGACCCCGGAGGGAGCTGCCCCCCGATCGGGCTGAATGCGGCGGTCAGCCCGATGCGCGACCTGCCCCCTCCGACCCCGCGCGTAAACGCCTCTGCGCAACGCTCCTCGGGAGGGGGCCGTTCTATTAGAGGCCCTCCACAGGAGGGTGCGAAACTACGCGTGGGCGATCGAGCGGCGCCGGCAGGCAGCCTCTCGCCAGCTCTGCTCGCGGGAATTGAGGGAATTCTGATGAAATGTTGTTGACGTAATTACATGAAGAAATAAAGGAAGCCATCTCCGTCAACTGAATATAATATCAAAAGTATAAGTATATAGAAAATATAGTAAGTATATATTAAGAATAGTAATAATAATAATAATAATAATAATAGTAGTAATAGTAATAATAGTAATAATAATAATAATATATTAAGAATAGTAATAATAATAATAATAATAATAATAATAATAATAATAATATTTATTGAGTCACATATACAATTTCGATCGTGTATGACGAGTCAGATATGATGTACGCAGTTGCACAAGTTTTCCTGGGTTCCGGATTTTACTTTTTTCTTACTATACACTACTGTGAGTAAAGGTAAAACAGTATTTTAATATAAGAATATAAGGAATGTTCACCTCTATGTGAAAGAACTGGATGCGACATTGTTTTGATTTTGAATACAATGCTAAGTGAAGTAATTATAATATATTAAGTATAGTATATTAAGTTCAATATATTAAGTATTAACATAATATATTAAGTTATGTATTTTAATATATTAAGTTGACGGAAATGACTTCCTTTATTTCTTCATCTGCTCGCATGGTCTTCCATTACGCCAAATACGCATGCGATTTTCTTTTTCAACCGTTGCTTTGACACTCGGTCTTCAGATTGAGTCGCTGTGTTTAATTTTATTTGATTTATTTAATATATTTTGTCAATGAACGGTAAGAACTGTATATTACGTATGGCGGACAAGTAAACTGCGCTCGTTTTCTTAAGCTCTGGAATCCCTCCAATCTTCTAACCCTAAAAAATTGATTAAAGAATGAAAGTACAAACAAAGCAAGGTTCGTAACATAATAATAATTTTCGCTTCCGAGTTACATAAATTTGTTTGCATTGGTAAACTAACTGCAGAATTGAGTTGTTAGTATTCATTAGAAAATAATAATCCGTGCCTCCAGTGTCTCCCAACCGTGAACCACTCTGAAATACCGCAAGCATGGTCTTCCATTACGAAGCAAGACCCCAAACGCGCTTTCAAATCGTAGGATTTCTCCCTTATGGCATCATTCCTGGATCACTGCACGTATAATCTTACATTTTCCTAAAAACTAGGCTATTTCGTAAGATGTTCTTTTGAAACGTTATTATTCAGCTCTATTTGCAGTTCGGTTTGCAGAATTTCCTTTCGCTGATATCTATTTCTAGTTTAGTAATTATTTCAAATATTGATTGGAAGATGTTCTTCATAACCTGTTTCTTTGTATTTAGTCATGAGGCTTGTAGTTCTTTTGTCAGTACTAGTAACGGATAGGAAATGACGCTCGTGACAAAATGAAAGTGATAATCTGTTTTCAATTATGTAGATTTCAGCCAGATTGGAGCCATGGTAGCCATCCGTCCCGCCGACTGCGTGTTGTCTACGTGGTCACCGTGCCGTACCCAGCGTTCTGCTATTTAACCATTCACTTCCAAAGTCTGGGCACGAATTCGGTCTTCTTATGGCGATGTACTGGCTCGGAGTCGTTAATTTCTCCTTACACTAATAGTTTATGGCCCACGTACACCGCTGCACCACGTATTTTCACATCACCTGATTATGCTTGTACATTGGCGCTCAGAACATAATACTTTTTTATTCATGCTTTTGTCCAATACTCCGAGTTCTCGTCAAATAAATTTAGACCGCAGTACCACAATGTGGTCAACAATAAATTAATAAATATGTCTCATCAATTAGCCTGGAATGTTTAAATCATAATTTAAATGTAAATATATCACAATTTTGACGTTATTTTTTAACTATATTTTATAAATAAAACCGCAGCAATAACTGAATTATCCACAAAAGCCAAAAACACCTGAAAAATAACTATCAAATGCCACAAGTATAAATATTTATATAGGTAAACTGTATTTTCACATGCATTGAAGACACGTTCAACTTTATTGTGTTTTGAATTGAACGCATATTATCGTGTGGTTATTACTTCAAATACTTGACAAAGACAGGAACAAATCTTCCTATAACAGATTTACATTACTAGTAATTGAATAAGTCTAATACCTATTATTACTAATAATTTATTAAATCTAGTATTTATATATTCTGAAACACATTCACCTGATAGCTAAGTAAGCCCATCGCACTACCGAGAACATCTTCATTTGTACAATTCCTATAATTAATCCTCCAAATCCCATTGCTAAATTGATGCCCACATCAAAATAATCCAGCATACAGAAGAGATTCGCGCTCCCCAACATTGTCCTCTCCCAAGTCTAAGAACCTCTGGCTGGGGGCGCCGCTCAATTAGGGCAGACACACGACGAAGTGGCTGCAACCAGGCGGAAGGGGGAGTGGAGATCATCATCCAGGGGGCGTCTACCAGCGATCAACTTGTCAGCAGCGCCGCGGCGGCGGCGGTGGCGGCGGCAGCAACATGTTTGGCCGCGTAACGAATTATCGGCTGGGGATCGCTAAGTGCCCGTCCGTGGTTTGGTAACGCGAGCTGATCCTTTTCCACGTCACAGCATCCCACACTCCCCCGGCGCAGGGCGGCCCGAGCCCCCCTGCGGCGACTGGCCCCCGCCGCCCTTGCGGACTGCTATGTAATCCCCGGGGAGGGTGCGAAGAGCCGGGGCTCCCCTCGGGGGCGCCTTTACGTCGCTCTACCCGGCCCCGCACCACCCCGCTCCGCCCCCCGCCACGGCACTCGCCCACGCTGCCGCCGTCATAAAAATGCTGAGGCATTATCTAGCACTTAGCTCCGGCGCGAAGAGAGGCAAGGCGGGGCCCTGCCATGTGTGAGAATGGGATGTGGACATTAAACGCCCAACGATTTCCATTATACGTGCAGAATGAAATCGAGAATATTTGAAAAGAAGTCGTTTAGGCAAGTAGTAAATAAAGTAAATGATTTCTTAGTCACAAGCGTCAACTATAGTAATTATCAAGTTCAAAGAGCCACTGTGTGTTCCGAGCAATAAATATTATGAACGAATGTGTAACTTGAAAGTGAAATATTTTAGGGTTACTTATTAAATATTAAATTTTAATATCTGTAAAATAGTCCGACAGTTTTCTTGGATTCCTAGAACTCCATAATACTGGTAACTTTAATAACATCGGTTTTGTTTTTATGCACCATATTACTCATTAAAAGCAAAATGTTAATTACACACCTCAAATAAATTAAATATATAAAGTCATCTTTGTTTCGTTTCTTTTCAAGACAATAGTAAATATTGAATACATTTTGAAAACAACTTATAGTATCACCTTATTGTCATTGACAAAATTATACACCACCTGTTACCTAGAATACTTATTATTACTAATTCGTGGGATATTTACCAGTACAGCTAAAAGACACAGCCCAAATACTCCAGGAAATTTTACGACGTTCATGTCAATACCAACAATAAACTACGTTTCATTTCATTGGGTGTATAAGTCCATCTTTATATAAGTTTTGTTATTTTGTTTAACTCTTTCAAAGTTGATGTCGACATTCACTTTCTCAGAATTGACGCTTATGCAATACGAATACCGATATGCTTTTTTGTGACGAAATTTTTGCACCCTTTTCTATCTCCTTTTCATCTTAATTGCCAATGGAGAATCGCCGCATTACAAAAACCTCACAACACACAAAATATCACCCAAGAGATTCTTACATTTACAAAAGTATTAACGTTTCTGTAAACATGCTTACATGATTTTCTTTTTATAAATTGTATTTACATTTGACATATACAATTGCTTTTACATTCCTTTTTAATTATTTATGTATGAATTAAATTAAATTATTTTGAATTTAATTAGTATTTATCTGTATAACTAATTTTCAATGCGCGCGAATTTTAAAGAAAATTGTACAGCTTCCGGTCATGTGACAGGAGTCAATGTTTTTTTTAAATACCCAGAGTTTTGATTTTGAATGAAAAATGCAAATATTTGATTGCGTTATTTCAATGTTTTCATACTGCGCACACCGACACAAGTCTGACAGATATTGTATCACTGCTTAGGACTCAGCTGGCGCAATGTGACAAGAAAACTTCAAGGAAAAGGCCGCACGCCAATAAATATTTCTTTTGTGTTAGAAAGATGATCGAGTGATTGTTCTGTTGTTAAAAGTACAGTTTGATAAAGAGCATGATGACGTATTTAAGAAAACAGAAAATAAAATCAATGGAAAATCAAAACTACTGCATGTATCCCAAGTTTCAATTATAATTGAAACTTGGGATACATGCAGAGAGTTACTCTTATAGAGTTACATAGAGTTACTCTTATAGAAGAATATTCTAGAGGTTGTGATGCAAATGTGAGAAACAGAAAGATTTACAGAGAGTTTTTTGGGGTACTGAAAAGCAATTTTTATCTGCCAAGATGTTGCCTATTCGAATGTTTTTGGCATTATTCTAGGTACACCTATGCTTTATTGGAGAAACATTTTGCGTCTGTAATATATTCAATAACCTTTTTCAATCTTTCGGCGCCCATTGATAAAGTATTTAAATTATTGTTGGCATATTTTTGTTTTTGATGTGTCAGTTTCTATTCCGAGTGTTTCAATCTGGTGGAATAGAAATATATTGTTTATTCCCCTCTCACTTTACACGGGTATTATTTATGTAATTTACGTATCATTTTGAAACTTTCCACTTTTATTACAAAAATTAAATTATAATATACGTTTTCAGTAGAAAGTTAATGTATTTGTCAGGGATTAGGTTACTAAAACATCCAACTTTAATTCAATGTCTTGTTTTATTGAAAAAAACGTGATTTTGAAAAGTGTACCATAAATAATCTATAAATATATTGAGAACTGAAACGATCACATGTCAACAAGAAAGCTTATTTTCAACAATCTGAATATTACCTCTCCCTATTTTAGAACCACGACGCCGCCCAGCATTCTCTAAAGCAAATGAATCACAAATAATTATACTTGACATTTATGCCCTATTGCACCCATTGACCGTGTAGTACAACGCACGAGAATTAATGCACTTGGAAGTAAATTTGAAGTTTATACGTGCCATTGCAGAGCCCTCTGAATTAGCAAGGAGCGTGGCCACTGTAGCGTGTTCCCCATCTCGCAATGTTAGCGCAAGTCAGTGGACTGGAAGCGACCGGCCCCGTCGAGGGGGCACGAGAGCCCGACAACACTCGGGCAAAACGCCTCCTCCACCCATGCCATCGCCCCTGCTGCCTCCGCCCTCCACGACCGTCCCTACCGGCACTCCAACCCTCCTTCCAAACGCCCCTTGCCTCGCAGCCAACCCAACCCCCAGACGGCCAACCAAAGTATCTACGTCCTAGATATGACAGGCGTTCTCAACAGCACTGACGCGACCACTGCTATTATTGCTATCGCAGCTGTTATCATCGTTATCATTTTCAAGCGTCTCTTACATCCTCAACCCCACCACACCTGTACATCCATCCCAGACGTCCTTAGAACCGATCCCATTCTGGCTCCCGCTAATTCTACCTCCACCGCCAATACCACTACCAGCACCCTCCAACCCCACCAACCCTACCGTCTCACCAGCTCGGCCTCCACCCGCACCGGACCCTTCTCGCCCCTCGCCGGCGGCCCCTCCGGGCTAGCCCTCGCCCTATTAGGCGGGACACCGACGGCGGCGCACGAGCAGCCCTTATCGGCGCTCGCCGATCTTCCCCGCGCGCGAGGGTGGGTGGTGGCTGCCGCGGGGGGCGAGGCCGGGGCGGCGGGCGGCTCCAGAGCGGGCGACGGCCGGCGGCCGGCCGTGAAGCGCGCCCCCGCCGCTACGCACTATTAATCAATGCAGTCAAAAGACTGCAGACATGGACGGCCCATCCCCTAGAATCAATTACAGCGGAGGTGCCATTTCAAAGGGCCGCCTTTTATTATTCAAATGTGTTAGCCCCGTCGTGTATCATAGCGAGGCGTGTTCAATTATGGCCTGGTTTCGGCCTATCTTCCACGCTCTATAATTGTGTGTCTAAATTTTCTTCGGTGGCGGAGGAGCCGCCCGCCCTCGGCTGGTGGCCGGAGCTGGCGGCCGAGGGGAGCGCCTTTGTCGCAGGTCGCCCAGCGTCACGGGGCGGAGTGGACGTGGCGGCACGTGGCTGTCCTCGCGGCTCCATCTCGGGCGCTGAAGAGGCTTTTATCGACCGCTGACATACTCTATTGCCTCTTCGCTAATCGTTTACAGGAACGAAAGTTTGTTTATTGCTTATTTATCCTTGAAAATCCTCCTAATTTATCCTTGACCCGATCGAAGCCGTGGATTTTTAAGAGCGAAAAAAATTCTTCATACGCCTTCCTTCGGAGGGGAGGTAAAGCCGGCTGTCCCATGTTAGTACATTTACTGCATGTAAACGATCCTTAAGCCTAAATGAAGCCTCTGAGCTAAATTCAAATCGCCTGTTTCATCGCCCAAGTAATACCTTCTTTCTCCCATGGTTGGTGAAAGGAGTGTAACGAAATTTGCGTGGTCATGCGGAAGAGCAGGCCTCATGGCCTGAGTCTCGTCACGTAAAATAAGGCAAATTCAATTCAATTCAATTCAAAATGGATTTTATTACATGGGAGCTTTTTTTATTTTATTTTATTTTTCAAAATTCAAGTAGTATATGACTTAGTGTTGGGATCACAGAATTTTGAAAATGTGCACACAATTCACTTTTCCCCATAGCACGTCATACGCAGTTTAAACTGTTTTTTGACGTAAAATAAAAAAAAATAAATAAGTTTTAGTACAGTATATTGGGTACAGAAAGAACAAATATGACTGAGAAGAAGAGGGAAACATTATTCCTGTCTCTAGAGGCTTTTTTAAAATTTATTTGTTACATCAAAAAGCGAATCAAGTTAAAATAGTAATAATTTGTATATTTCAAATATATAAATATTACACATTAAATATACTTCTCAATTATGAGTATTTATTCATTAAAATTATTCATCAATTGTTTAAGACTTTTTATGTTGTTGAAATCACCAATAATCCATATTCATAGTTTTCATTCATTAATATTTTTTTATAATGAGATTCAACAAAATCGTCCCTTCATTTCGTATCTCCATTCATCACGAATGTATAGTAAGTAGTTCAGATATGGTTTTGTAATGCAATACATTTCATGGTTACGAACAGTCAAAGAAAATAGGGTATGATTCATAGGTACATTGTTCGCATAGTAATTGGATCGTGCATTTGATTAAGTCTAATTGTTCAGCCTTCGCCTTAAACATTCATTGAGATTCATATCAATGAACGATATGGCTGAAGGATATGATGGAGAAATCACTACATACGGCAACTTCATATGTTGTTATCTGGACATTAGCTATTTAACTTTCAAAAAGAAAGATGAAAAGCAACATAACATATTCATTTCTTTATCTTTCCAAGTATTATTCCTGCGTTATTTCTCTGTTTTCTTTATGTTGTAATTTCAATACTTTCAATAATCAAGGAACACTAAGGAAATTCACCATCTATGAAAATTCAGAATAAATGATTTTATGGCATACATTTCACCAAGTTGAAAATATTTTTAAATTCAGTTGTTCATTATAACATTGAAGAGATATCATAATGCAGACAATGGATGTTAAATTTGAAAAGAAACAACAAAAATATACAACTCAGTAGACTTCAACAACTGGTCTAAATTTTGAAAGACCTTTATCCAACAAGCAAATTAATGAACAATTAATGAACATTCGAGGTACAGAGTACACCCCGCCAATACTACCGAAAACAGCCGAGAATAAGTGGTACAGATTCGTAGTTTGACTTAAATTTGAAGTTGATTCTTGACAGGGGCATACGTACAAATTTCTTAGGCAGGTATAGAGCGCGCGTGCCCCAAGGGTTTGCGAAAGCAAGCCAGCGATAACGATCGAAAATACTCGTAGAATGCATTTTGTCCCTTTCTAGTGAATGATAATTAGAGAAGAGAGGTTATGAATAGGACGACGATTCCGATGTCAGAATGAAATAAGGATAACCAGGCCAGAATCACATGATGGAAACACCCATGTCTCACACAGGACTTCAACCCACGTACTGCATCTCCGCTGCTTAGACGCTACCTCAATCTTCTACGTCACTGTGGCACGCCTACATTTGATAAGTAAATAAAATTTTCGTTTTATCTTCAGCACGAAGCAACAAAAAATTAAGGATTTAATTGATTGATTATTTTGTGTTTCTGGAACTCGTCAACTGCTACGGTCATTATTTCCATAAACGTGGTGCATGCTATAACCCGGAGGGACAGTGATCCTCTGCTGGAACGTGACATCTAGCACCTGATTACACCGTAGGTTTGCGAGGTTTTCCCTTCAGGTATTTCCCCTACTGGGAGAAGCCGAAAGGTCTTGACTGGTCTCCCCACAAATGTGGTGGTGTAGTGCATATGTATGTGTCTATATGTGAGGAGGCAAGAATAAGGAAGGAAATGAAGTGTTCGGCTGAACAACATGTTAACCCACATGGACATCCATGTAGGTTAACACGTTTTTCAGCTCAACCTTTCAAATATTGCGCGCGTTTCGTGCTTCGACCTTAAAAGTACTGCTCACGGCATTCGCCTAATATTGATCGGAAAAGCCATGAACAAAAACTGATACTCCTCCGACAACGAATAAATTCGACGTTGGTCTCTACCTAAAATCGAAAACTCGGTCGGGATTCGAACCCTACTCCTTCCCTTAAACATTTCATACAAGCTGAGAAAGGCAGCATCCTTATCGCGTTCGCCCTCCGCAAAGCCAATAGACAGGCCTGAACGGGGAACCGCTGAGCCCGCAAGCGCCTCGGCGGGCGGCCCCGAACTTGTTGCGGTTTGTGAAATGTCTTTATTGGGGCGGAGCTGTTGACGTGAGGCCGCGGCCGGCGCGGGAGACCATTTGCTGGCGGCGGCCGCCCCGGCGCGGAGCGGCGGCAGCGCCTCCCCGGGCGCCCCGCGAGCCACGGCCCCAGGCGGCGGCCAGGCAACGCACACTGGGCAAAAGCAGGAAATCTCTGACAGAAACTCTATTTATTTAAAATTAAAAATTGTTGAAAACTATGTGACATATCGGGGAGAAATACTACCTGTGCACATTTTCTTGACCCCCATACCCCCAACGATCCCTATCTCTTCGATTATTATTATTATTATTATTATTATTATTATTATTATTATTATTATTATTATTATTATTATTATTATTATTATTACACACGGTTCCTTGGAATGTCTCAACCAGCTTCCTAAAAAGCAAAATCTATTATTTCATTTTGTATTATTAAATAACAAATCAACATGCACCATGAATCATGCACGAATAATTTGTTTTCCGTTGAGTACAGAAACTTTCATAATAATAAAGAAATCATTCGTTCCATTTTTCCATTGTTCATGGTCTAAGGAAAAAATGATTCAATGAAGGAAACATTGCTGACTCTTCAATTATAATGTCTTTTTGAAACATAAAAATGTACTTTAATGATTAATCCTTAATCCTAGGTATTTCATTATGAGTATAAGACGAAAATATTACGATAACTGAAATAAAAAATTTGATCTCTCAATCACGAAAATCAAAACACGTTGAGCGGGATTAAACATGTTTATTTTTTTAGTGTTTATCTACACGAGCTTCAGTTTTTGTTGTTGTTGCTACACCTTTGATGCCCCCTAAACCACCGTTCGTCTTGTGATCATTTCGGCCCACTGTGCGGCGGCGACGGCGGTGGCGGCAGTGGCGGCGGAGCGCGTGCGGAAATCCAGGACTGGCACAAGACACGCATACTTATGCAGGCGCGTGATAAGGCCGTGTGTGATTCATGAAGCGGTGGCTCCCCTCGACGCCACCCTCACCGCTCGCTCTGCCCCGTTGCCCGCCGCCACCTGCGCCTCACCTCCGTCCCCGCCCCCGCCCCCGCCCCCGCCCCTCCCGATGCACACGTCCCGATGGCTTCCCTCGGGGCGGTCCGGGCCGGGAGGGTCAAGCGCTTCCCTGCTGCGCCGGCCGGTCGCCCGTGGATGGAACGGAGAAACCAG
Source organism: Teleogryllus oceanicus (assembly GCA_964035755.1). NCBI lineage: Eukaryota > Metazoa > Arthropoda > Insecta > Orthoptera > Gryllidae > Teleogryllus > Teleogryllus oceanicus. The sequence goes on along the minus strand of CAXIVR010000001.1, from coordinate 294,533,739 downwards.
CCGAAACGACCGCCTCGATTAAGCTGTTGTTTGTAATGACCGGGCACTTCCAGATCCGTTGGTCCACCCCAACATGAATGAAGTTGATAGGAATTTTCTTTTTTTGCCCCTGACAGGCTCCCAGCTCCGCCAGTGAAATTTGATTCCCATATCCCATTCTTTCCTTGAGGCGTTCCCCGGTGAAGCTAATATGAGATCTGATTAATATGGGAATTATCGAGGATTTAATTTTGCCAGGCCTTTGGCAAGAGTTCTTTTATATTTCCGTAAGTACGACATGGTCGCTGTACATTTTCCGTCCTTCGCAAATTCAAGCAACTCAGCCAGAATTGAACCCGCGCTCTAAGAGCTGATATGTCAATAAGCCAACCGCTTACACAGCGAGGTGCGCTCCATCTCGTTTAAGCTGTCATCTCTATTTGTGCCCCAATATTTCGTGGAACTGATTGAATTTTTCTTCAGGAACGTGTAATAGTTCCCTTATAAATTGGTTACTTGGCCTCGCGGTCAACGTCTGTGTACGTTTCTGAGACGTGAGTTAAACGACTTTAAATGTTAATTGCCACTGCCATATGCCCCGCAAGTATAGTGAATTGCGAAAGTTTTGTCGCGGTAGATAGTAATATACCCCCCTGGATAATGAGATACGGTGCCGATCTACACGTCGGCCTGCAAGAATTTCCCCTCCATTTATCCCCCCCCCAGCTGGGACAAGCTCTAAATTCCTGACTAGTCTCCCGGCATGAGTGTTAGTGTACTGCACGTGTTAGTGTGTATGAGTAAGGGAAGATAAAAGGGCGAGGAAAGGGAAAGAATGATCGCGTGCGGTCTGTGGCTCGTTCGTTAGAGTACCGCTAATGCTCTTTTTAGGGTACATTCATCTAGTATTGATCGGAGAAAATACAGAAAACTATCGATCAGAGCAGTCGGTCGCTGGAATTCTCTTCTAGAAGCGGATGAGGTCAATCTAGTTATAGACCTGTTAAGCCAGTGTCGAATCTCTGCCACCGTCGAGACTCGAACCCTACAACCTTCCAGTCAGAGTTGCTGCAGAGACAGCGGCTATTCTGATTCCGAGCTAAACTCAGCCGATATACGTTAAACTAAATCTGTGTTCAATGATAACAATTTCGTGACAACTTTGGGATTTCGAGCTGTAGCAGTATAAGAAACGGAAGAATGGTGAAGAGTACAGTTTATTTACTTCTTTTCTCGAGACGGGACGCACAGTCATATTATGGTTGGTTAAATTATGTTTTGATAAAAATATAAGAATTTTTGGCGCCTCTAATATAAAATACTCAAGAAATACTACAAACGTTCACGATATTTCTATCTCAGAGAAGAGCTATTTTTTACATTTGTTATTATTAAATCATTATCTATAAATTAGGTGGTTTAGTATTTTTGGGTGATTATATTATACTCTTCGAAAATTATATTGATAAAAAGTAAATTTTACCATAAATGGTTATAGACCACTCTATAATACTGTACATTCTAGTTTAAGTTCGTCATCGTTACATTGGGTCTTTCTTTGCTCGCAATCGCATCCCTCAAACAATATTCTGATTCCACGTACTTCACAATATTTTAATTTTTTTTAATTGCCATACAAATGCCATATTTTAGAACGCACCCACAACAGATAACGTTATTTTTCCATCGAATAAAATTTGAACTAGGAAATAACATACTTCTCTGCATTCTGAAATGTTCACATATCACTTACAATAATATTTATGTCAAATGATGATTCAAAAATACGATATATCAATAGAACTCGCGAGGTCTGTTAGCGGATTGTTCACTTGTCGAGTTATCATTAAAAAATAATTATGCGCCTTTACTCTGCTTTAATATTTACATCCCGGGCAGATTGCGGAAACGTTAATCTTCCGAGTTCCCACTATAGAGATACCTCATCTACTAAATTCCCATGCAATTCTCACGAAATTGTCGAATTCGCTCGGCTCATCTTCTATTTAATGACGTCTTTAATTATAATAATGCCTTCATTAAAATAGCCAGATTCGTGCCATCATTTCTGCACCTCCACAATCCGCCGTAAAATATTATCACATTGTCGAACTATAGTAAATGTAGGTTAACTTGCAATGCGTTTTTGATTGTCCGTGTGCAATTCTTGCCAAAAACGCTCGTTGCTATCTGTATTCATAATTCACATGGATATGAAAGAGTTAGGACAGAGACCCCAGAACTCAAGAAAACGTGCACATTTTGCACTTTTGCCCGTAGTACGTCACACAATTTTTCACTTTTTTAAACGTTAAATAGATATTAAATTACAGCGACATTGTAACCAATGAATCGGACAGTTTCATGTTCCCACTTCTTTGGGAGTTTTGGAATACTATACACGAAATTCAATACAATCATCACTTAATAATATTTTTATCGTTATCTATCTCCAAGAATGAAATCATCAAATAAATAATCTATTCATATTATGGAGAATAATTCATGCATCAAACGAGCACACTTCGTGATCTGCCTAGAATTCGCGAGGGGGTAACTAGAATGCAGTACCTCGATAGAAAAATCAGATGAGAGTAATCGAGCAAAAAAAGTTTATAGAAATACCCGATATTTTAACCGTTAGATTATGTACTAAATAACGTAAGCAGAATTTATTTGAATATCAATTTAAGTCTTCCGAATTTTCGTTTTCAAGACCAAATCATTAAATAAAATATATTAGCAATTTCCATCAAACCGCTCACTCTAACATTGACAAAAACCTACTTTTGACATTTTTACCAAGTTTAGGAGGCCTTTAATTATGTCAAGAATTAATACAATTCAAATACAGTTTATTGTCACCTAAAATATAGCCACATATCGAATATATATCAAACTGCATGTGAACGCGACAGTTTTTCCCCCAAGTAAAATTTTTGCAAATCAAATAAGCTGGTTTCGGCAGCAAAAGCCTTATTTAGACGCTCCAGTCATTTAAAACTCCTTGCCACAACCTGGCAGTGGCTCTCGAAGTAAAACTTGCTTTGAGTGAGCGAACTCTACGTTTGTATATACTACCCCAGTTCCGCTTTCGGCGAGAGTCAGTCCACCCTGCAGTGCAGGTTGTTCAACCGGTTCTTCTTCCAGCCGTTGCTTGGGAAGAGGCCGAGCCACCTACACCGCCGCCCCTGCCGCCTCCATCCCCCTTGCCGGAGGCGGAGTGGCAGGGGGCGGAGCCGCGGCGGGCGACTATCTCAATTTCCATCTCCTGCCCCGTCTCATTACGGCCGCGAGTGAGCTGCGTGCTGCTTGAGGCCCGCTGGGGAGTCCAGATACCAGCTGCACACGATATTCAATTGTCCTCAGCACGTCCCGGTTAATTTTGAAATTTAAATTTCAACTTTTAGAGATCCCTGAAGGAGAAGGGTCTTCACGTTAAGTGGAGATCTCGATTTTTAGATTTTCATGAACTGAAAACAGCGAAACAAATACATTATCTTTACGTTTTCTATTTCTAACGAATTTGTTGAAGATACAAGACCACTCGACAGGAATTTGGAGAGGCTAATCTGTTCTTGAACGAGAAAATATTTTGCTAATATACAATGCCGCCCCCAAGGGTGGAGGAGGGCACATGGAGTTTCAGCACGCGCACTCCTCCCCCCATACACATCAGAAGCCAAAGATACATATTAAAAACAGTATTATTTACTAATGTTTTATACTAACGAAATACATTCACTAAATCAATTGATTACATAGTAAATAAGAAATATAATTTAACAAATACAAATACATTTTATATTCAGCATAAATGAAAAATTTTGTATAACAAAAACATGAAGTTGGGCTGACACTTTTAGTCTCACTCAGAGGAAAATCCTTAGTGCAATTCTGCCAATATCTTCATTTTATTAAAATGTGTGATTTTAAATGTTTTCAAAATAAATATTTTCCTAAGAATATCAATCACATTTATTTGACTATGGCAGTGATGTCTATATGTTTGCCACCAATGAGATTCGCTTCTGCATATGGCTGAATCGCCTCACTACGCAGTTAGCCATCTCACCACAAGAGAGCAGTAGTGAATCCAACTTGTACCTGAGCTACGATTAAGCAGGCGGAAGTGAGGAAAATCAATCCAAGAACGTTTGTTGTTGCTGTTGTTACGTTTATTGACATATTTAGTTTTAGTTTTCTGCACACATCTTCTCTTTTGCAGAATCAATTTATTTCATATCCTGGCAGCACTATTGCTGTAGCAACAGTGAGGGTGCGTTGTACGGAGCTGATCGCTTCCTTTTATGATCCTAGTTGCGTTGATGAGTTGCGCCATGCTGTGGTCGCGCGAGCCGCTGCATAAAACGGCAGCCGTGACATCACTGCACTGCGGGATGTTGGCCTTTCCTCCGCCGACATACACCGATTAGAAGGGGAAGGTTAAGGGACGCGCTCCCCTCAGCGTGGCAGTCTGGACTGGGGGAGATGACTGGGAAGTGAGGGAAAGGGAAAGTAAGATTTGTGGCTTGTGCATATGGTGCTGCCCCGACATTCACCTGGGACTTCACACAGAAACCATGAAAACCACCGAACAGAACATTCCAAAATATTCGACTCTTGACAGTCGTCAGATACACACCCTCGTTCAACATATCAAGCAAATATCTGACATCAGGTGGGGATTTAACATACGACCATCCAGTCGCTGGTAGGCTTAGTCACAATGAAAACGCTAAGGTACACGTAAGAACACACACATTTACTTTTACCGTAAACATGGACGTACTACCATTCACAATGACAGTGGACATAAACATAAACATAGTCAGTCATCGATATCGATAAAAGAAACACTTGACACAAATTCTAAATACAATGGAACGACTTTAAGTAAAATGGACGCAATAGTGTTAGGATGATAATTATTTCGTGTACCACGGGTATTGCGAATGATGCCATGAAGCATTTCATGAATAGTGATGATATTGATGATGATAATTGGCAATTGTTGCAGTTATCAACTGCATTACATATTGAATAACGAAAACGCTCAAATACTCCCTAATTTGAGACAGGAACACACACGCGCACATAAAAAAATTGTATGAGTAAATAATAAACACAAGAATGATAAAAACGAGACTCACAAGAAAGTATGCCAAAGCGATCAACCCCACAGTTCGTAACATCAAAAACTGTTACTCTGGGAGATTTCACTTTCCTCATATGTTCCCCATAAATTTCCAAGAAATAACGAACAGTGCCTGAGTGTGAAAAATGTTCCGAATTCTCGATATAAATACAAACGCTATATCATCTGCAGTTGAATGAAAGGTCATAAACAAGCGGCCCCTCGGCTATCGCCCACGATCGAGGGAAACGAGCTCGCCAGGGGGCCGTGGGCGCTCGCCGTTCTCACACGCGGCTCCTGGCCTGGCGCTCCGGGGAGCAGGCGGCTGCGCTCCGAGTGACGGGTGCAGCGGGAGGTGGCCGCGGTCGGGCGGCGGTGCTCGCGGCGGTCCAGAGACGCCGCCCGCTCTCTTGTGCCTCTGAGCGTGAGGTACTAGGTTCGAGGCCCGACGGTGGCAGGATTCTCGACACCAGCTTGTCTGCTAGGTCGAATTCAGTCGCTGTCAGCGGATTGATTGATTGATTTTTTCGTGTTTCCGGGCACGTCAACTGTTTTGGTCATTAGTCCCGTTAGTGTAGTGCATGTTTTTTCTCCGAAGATTGGGGTGATCTTCCCCCGCTGGATGGCTAGTGAGGTTTCCCCCTAACCAGGACTCTCCCACCAGCGGGGTACCGCCTCAACCGAGACAACCTCTAAGCTCCCGACCGGTCTCCCGGAATATGTGATAGTGTGGTGCATGTTGGTGTAAGTGTGTGTGTGTAAGGGGAGAGAATAGGACAAGGAAGAGGAAGGACAGATCGCGCGCGGTCCGTGGCCTGTTTGGTAGGGTACTGCTCCGGCATTCGCCTGGTGTTGATCGGAGAAACCACGGAAAACTACCGATCAGAGCAGCCGGCCGCAGAATTCTCCTCCAGACAGCGACTGAATTGGGCCTAGCTGAAAAGCTAGTGTCGAAAATCCTGCCGCCGTCAGGACTCGAACCTAGGACCTCCCGGTCAGAGGCGCTGCAGTGACATCAGTTGATGCACTGAGCTACCGCTCCCGGTCTGTCTGGAGGAGAATTGTAGCGACCGGCTTCTCTGATCGGTTGTTTGCGGTGGTTTCTCCTATCGAAAATCAGGGGAATGTCGGAGCAGTGTCCTAACACAATGTCCACGGCCCGCGCGCGATATTTTCTTCTTCTTCCTTGCCCTCTCCTCACCCCTTACACACCCTTGCACTACACTACCACTCATGACGGGAGACCAGTCAAGGGCTTAGAGCTTGTCCCTGCTGGGGCGGTGCTCCGTTGGTGGAAAGTACCTGGTTGAGGGAAAATTTCGCTAGTCGACGGTAGCTCGGCGGCGAATCTCGCCACTCAGCTGCGAAGACCACCGCCACCTCCAGAGGAAAAATCATGCACTGCACTAACGGTACTAATGGCCTTAGCTGTTGAGGCGTCCGTGATCACTAACAATCAATAAACCAATCAACCGCCCATCTTTGCGAATTTCTCTCCTCGGAAAAAGTGCTGTCAAGGATCAATCAAATCCTCATTCGAACTTCGGGCAAAACGACGGGGGTGAAAGAATGGGGGCGCCAGTTTTTCGTGTACCTCCCATGCAACATGATATTATTTACGATTATGTAACACATATATGACAATATTTTCTACGATTATATAAAAATGCTTCTATTAAGATTCATTATTTGTTCATCAATATACTTCCAATTTTTTCCAGAATCCATCATCTTTTAAAACTTTAATTATTATTAAAATTATTGTTTTTATTATTATATTAATTTGCAACAATATTTCTTTCCAAAATGTCATTTGTTCATATTCAAACTATCCATCAATTAGCTATTCAGCTCGTTTAAAGTGAAACGTGCTTGGAGTAGAAACAAAAATTTGGAAAATGGGTAACCATCTAAATGAAACGTCGAATCATTACCACCACTAGTGCTCTACATTTCTCACAGTCCCTGGAACAAAATCATGCACTATCCTCCGCGAAAACGGCAATCATAAGAGACCCCCTCCAGTGAAAGCAAAATCCACGTCATTCTAGGTGAAAGAAGTGTTGTAAATAATCTCTCCGCTAGTGCTCAGCGAAACAATCAAAGTATCGCCGTTCCCACATACAGAAGCTGCCAGGCTGGAAGCGGGAGGGGGCGGGGCGCGACGGGTGGTCGGCGGCGGAGGCGACGCGACGTCGCGGGTCACCGCGCACCCAACAACTCCCCTCTCCCACGTATGAAACCAGGCCCCGCGGCCCCTCGTCCAAACCCAGTGCTCTCTACGCAACCCTTCTTCTCGCCTGGGACTCGGCTAATTGAGAGGAATGATGTAGTGATTTACTAAACAACTAAATAAGTAGAACTGTAAGCACTGTTTGGAAATGTCATTGCGGGAATAGCGAGGGCGTTTCGAATGTGTTGAGGAGACGCGACGAAATACTGTTACGTTGTCTTTGGAAAATTTCCATTTCTTAATACGGATTCGAATCCACAAATTTACGTTCCATGCAGAGCTGTTTCAGAAGTAGCCGTTTGCACTGTGTAGATCGACGTTGGTACATCCATCATTCAAATGAAATGTACAGTAATCGTTCATCAAAAAACGTAATCAGAGAATATGGAAACTGCAAGAGCTAATTTCATGCTAGCCTAAGAAACTCTAATGAACGATATAGGCCGAATGATCAGCGTGTAATGTAATCTGTAGTTGTATAAGTCACCGTCCTCACACCTTGATATTTAGGAATCTCCAGAGGATCGAGTGACTGCAGGCGGGCGCTGTAGATGGATAGTCGGGGAGACTGGTCGGCGCGTGGGGGAGCAAACCACAGAAACTCGCTCCAGGTCCCCGTGCTCCGACCCGCTGGCTACGCAGTGACGCGCCCGCTGCAAAAGGCTTCATACGCTCGAACCTGTTCATTCCGATTCGCGTACTCTCTCTTAAGGCGGTTCCATACATTTATTATTCGGCGAACACCGAGCAACCGCTCGCGGAATCCCGAGTAGTGTGGATGAATTGCTTGCTATTTGCCGAGTGACGAACATTCGGAGTTCGTTCTACCTACCGCCTTTCGGTCTTTTGAACACATCAAAGGGAGCGCATATTCGCCGAACACGTCAGCTGCTTGGGATTGGGCGAGCACTAGCTCGTTGCTCGACGAATGCCGAATGTGTGGAGCCGTCTTTACGTAGAGCTTTGTATCTCCCGCGAGCACAGTTCGAACCATGCGACTCACACTGCCTCGCTTCCCTCTTGCTTTCTCTGCTCTGGGTTGATTTCCATGACCCAGTCTTCTACATCGTTTTCCACTTTCTTCCCTCATTCTGCCTTATACATTGCACTTTTCCTTTGTTTTCCTCGTACCTCTCTTCTCCATCGCGCACCCCCTTTCTCCACCCACTTATTCCCCCTTTCCCGCTTCTCTCTTCTCCCGTTCCCGTTTCAACCCTTTCTTCTTTTCGCATGTTTGTCCCTTCTCCACCCTGTTTCTCCTTCCTCCCCTTGCTTCTCCCTTTCTATGCACGCTTCTCCCTTCTCTGCCCAGTTTTTCCGGGCCCGTTCCTTCCCCCCCCCCCCACACTTCGTTCCCTCCTTCCTCTGACTCGCCTCCTTCTCTCCCCCATTCCCTCTTTCCCCCCCCCCCCAAGCCGCCGCGCGCTGCGCCGCGCCGCTCGGTGGCTGCGCACGGGCGCCGCATCCGTTCCGGACGGGCGAGCGCGGGCGGCAACGGGGGCGGAGCGGCGGCGGCGGGCAGGCACGCGTCGCGTAATGCGGCCGGCACCGTGACGCGCCTCCCCGCTCGTCAGCCGCCACGCGTGGGAACCGGGCTGCAAGCCCCCTCCGCCGCCCCCCCGCGCGCGGCCCCGCCCCCGCCAAGGCGCGCAATCGGCCCGTCCTCCGCCGTCCCTTAATGGCACTCCTTCAATACACAATGAATAAGCTATACCATTAATTATTTCGTTAGGGCGTAACGAAACATATTGCATTGTCCCGAGTGAATTGAGTGTCAAACGCACGAATAATAGAGAAACGCAGCGGGTGTGTACATGTAATGCTATAGCCGCCGCCGCCGCTGCCGCCGTGCGGCTGGACGTGCGCGCTCCGTTTGTGTACGTACGTGTGCGTGTGTGTGGAAGCTCGCGTGCATTGTCGAGTCCACATACGAGAGCGGAGTTACACTGCGACAACGAATCCCATTATAGTGAACGTCCTCCCTTTTCGGTAGAGTAACGCCGCTGAAAGTGCGATTGGCGCGCCACCCCGTCCCCCGTGCCCCCGCCTTGCCCCCTGCTCCCCCCCCCGCCCTGTCCCTCCCCGGCGACAATGCCCTCTTGATCGCGGCGGCGGGTGGAGAGGGGAAAAACTGGGCGTGTAAATTGGACTGTTATGCCCTTGAACGTGGGAGTGGAGTATCACGACGCGCGTACTTTCAATACAATCTAGCGATCTTGAATATGTATAAGCGAGCGACATGGAAAGTCTCCATCAAGCGAATTTCAAACTATCACCGAAGCTGCTGTAAAAAAGGGAAGTCTTATAAACCGTGGGCCTGGCGGTATATCTCGCATCGCGCTACATTTTATATCGGAGCGATTGTAGATTTGAATTTATTTCTCGCGTCGGTGTTGGTCCCAACCTCAATTATTATAGGGTAGCCTATTGCACCTTTGAAGTGTATCTTTATGCATTGTTTTGAAACTGTCGCATGTCGACATTTCTCTCGAAGGCACGGACTCTTTAACTCGGGATCCTATTGCACGCTGCCAGTTGTATTTCGTCTGCGAGTGGCCTTTTTTACAGCTTTAGCGACGTATGCGGTGTATCACTTGATCGCGTGAGGAATGCGAGATGGAATTTCGATACTTGGTCACGTTCACTCTCGTTCTGGAAATGCGTGAAAGAACTGTAATGCTCCAAGTTTATTTAGAAAGTCGGATAACACATCTACACTATAGCTAATATGTATCAATTCAAAGAGAAATAAAAGTCAATTCCTTTGTTGACCTTTGACATATGTAAAGTAAAGAATACATTTAAGTCGATAGCAATAGAGTATGCGTTTGCGTAGAGCATGCGATGTAGTAAAGTATGTGAGAGTAATCGAAGAAAAAATCACTTAAAATTTTGATGACATCATCTTGATTTTTCAGCAAACATTTAATTGGTAGATGAAATGACTTTGGGTGCATTTCTTTCACTGTGGTATGGATATTTGGCTGTTCTGTAATTTTTATGGCATCTATACATCGTAACGTTGCAAATTTTTGCCTCTTTGCACATTGTCAATTCCTTGTAGAGTAGATGTCCAACTGTAATTCAACTCTTTTTGTTATACGTCTCTGTGAAATGTCTCTAGCCAGTTAGAGTATTCTGAATTATATATTTGTAATATCTTCGTCTTGCTCACACTCCTGACTCTATCATATTTTACGAAAATAAACTTCATAAGAGACGTCAGAAATTAAAAGGCTCTGTGTCGTTACAAGTCCTCAACAATATTTTTTATTTTTTTTATTCAATAGGTAACTATTACAGACAAATGAAAAAAAAACTTGATGCAATGTGGCTAGGCCGAGGGCCTTTAAGCCATTACAATACCTACATTCTACCGCGTTCTAACCTTTCGAATTCTGGTATTCACCCCAAATATATATTTAAACAGTGTATTTGTTTGTTTCCTACGACTTATTAACTACTTTATTACAGCGTATTCTATTAATCTACCGACCCCAGCAGTTTATTTTCTAATTCGACCATTTAGGCTCAGATCTCGAGCGAACTATAAACGAAGCAAAGTGTGATCACAAAAGCAATCAGTCAGTAATATGACATTGAATCCATTAACAGAAAACCACTAAACGTTTATCAACAGCAAACTACTTTAGGCCAAAACCATTTGCATCAGATTCAAGTGCAGATACATCATCAAAAACTCCTCCACCAACATCATCAGCAGCAACGAGAAGGGCTTCTGCAACAAGGTGCAGCTTTTGTCCAATTAATCTGCATAAATCCAGTAACTTCCAAAACGCTTCCTCAGATATGCAAGTAAGAGAGTCTTTTTCAGAGAGTGAATCTGAAAACATGAAAAGAAAGGCTAGTGATCAAAGTAAAACTGTTTATAATGCGATGTTATTGTTTAGATAAGACTTACTTAGCTACCCGACCCCAAATTCTATTGGATCAAAACCTGGGTTAGTGAAAGCCCCATCTACAAATATTTACGCAGGTGATTACACTAATATATTTCAAGATATACAAAATATCGCAAAAGGGACATCTAAAATATATTGAAAATAATGTAATAATCAACAGTAAGTTTTCGAAGTTTTAAAAACCTTTGTGACGAAGGGAATTAACAATTCTATTCATACTGAGATTGCAGCCAAATGTGCTTTCGGTAGCGAATATATCGAGGTCTCATTCCGATTAATTACAGCAAAATATAAATTAACGATGAAGTAATATTAAATTCTCTTGTTTTAAATACGTAAAGACTGTGTAACAGGGATCGAAATTCTTCTCATGTCTGTGCGGTTGATTTATGGGATAAAAGAAAGGCTAAAACTATCTTTTCACTAAACAGATTTATCCACACTGTAGTAAGAGGGCAATTAAGAGTACATTCTGGAGTAATTATGTGTAAACACTGACAGAGATGTGGTAATTTGTAAGTAAATCGAGGTCTCATTCCTAGATATGTAAAAAGTAGAACCACCATTATACTGAGAACAAAAATTAAGAGATGCTTAACCTCAACGTGTAAAGTGCATTTTACAATGATAACTTGAAGTCACTCACTAGCTTCTTCTTGGCATCCTTGAAAAATCCACCAACCAAATCATACCCCTCGAAATCGAAACCAAAACCATGAAAAAGAGCAATACCTCTCTAATCCATTCATTCCCTTCCCTTCCGCCACCCCCTTCAAAAATCTCTGCACCGACTCGCGGCATGTCTCATTTCCCTTGTTTCTCAAATAATCGCTACTACCTCAAATCAAAAACACGTTAAAAGAAATGCTTTGAATACATGTCAAAAACGACTGCTATTCAGATGATAAATAAGATCTTAAATTGGAATACCAATGACTTCAAGCGACAAGAAAATATGTTTAGATTCTTTTTAAAACAGTACGGCATCAAATTCACTCGTATCACTGAATCCCACTAAATTTCTGTTGACAGGTTTAACATCCTAGGCTACGTTCCTAGAAGAAATGATAAATAATGGAAGCATGAGTCTCCGGTAGCGTTGCCATTTTTATGTCCAAGGAATTCAATCATGAACAAATTTCGACTTTGAATTCTACCAACCTAGAATAGTTTTAAAATTAAAATGGCCTTAAACGCTAGAACGTTAAACGTAATAGCTATATACAAACCGCAAACAAAACATTCCCTTTATTGGCATAAAAAAATTTTTCAATGTGAATATCTAAAGACTCATTGTCGGAGATTCCACCAGTATGAATAATGTTTGTAACTAAACAACTTGGCAAGGAAAAAAATAGTGGAATTTGAATTTTCCCTCTATTATAAAGTTACTTTCCCCATCACGAACCTACTCACTACGCAATGAACCCCAAAATTATCCCAGATAATTGGATATAGTCTTCACTAAGAACATCCGCAACAGCCACAACCCGTAACATGATGAAAATCTGCAACAGCCGTCACTTGATTGTTACGCTTTTTATGTGCTGGGAATAATCTGGGTCGTTGAGCTTCACAGCCAAGTATTATTTCAAGGATTCTGAAGGATAAATTTTGGCCGCCATAACTTTCCCTTTCACCGTATTTAGCGCAACCATTAAATTCAGTTAGAAGTTTTTGTAATAATGAAATATCATAATGCTATGAAAAATTGAAATTATTAAGAACGTGAGAGCTTCATAAAAATACACTGTATAAAACTACCGTTATACAACAAAGGGTGCTTCAAATTTGGAAAGATAAATTTGGATAACTTATGTACAATGACAAATAATTAGTGATATTACTAACAAAAAATTAATATAATAAATTAATCACACAAATATGAAGTACTTGTCGTAGGTTTGCAAGTAAATTCTGTGTATGTGCTACATATATGCTCAGAGACACAGCTACACATACGTAACATTAGACAGCTGCTTAGGGCGGCAAATTTTTAGAGGACGCTGATTTTTTACGAAAAAATGTTTTAAAAATGTTTCATTAAGTAAAATTATAATCTAAAGATTTAGTACATATGTATTTTAATTACTTTATTATTGTTACCATATTTTTTGTTAGTAGAAATACAGTTAGTGTTATCATGTGATAAAATGAAAATTTAACTTCATTCATTATATTGGAAAACGCATTTTGAATTATTGCGTCAAACTGGAAAGATGCTTGATCCCAATGAGCTCGACCACGTTTTCCAGACGTATGATAATTCTCGTATGAACGATAAATTGCGATGTTATGCTAATTTAGATGTGCTACTGCAAATAAATTACGATGGCTTCAACTCGCGTCAGAAAACAAGAAGGTTACTTTTGGAATTTATTGATAATAACAGTGAGGTCAGATAATTTATAGTTTCACCTTCCTGACTTTTAAGTATGTAAAAGTCTTCTGTTTAATATTTTAAAAATGTACTACTATATAAACATACATACAAACTATTATTATTATTATTATTATTATTATTATTATTATTATTATTATTATTATTATTATTATTATTATTATTATTACTCCTGCTTTAGAAGGGTTACATTAGGTTGATATTCGTGAAATCACTACAGTAAAATCATTGTTGACTACTGTTTACTAAAAATTAATCAAGCCAATATAAGTGAAACAAAATTGTAGCTATATAATAAATAAGACTGTATAATAAAACGAACTATAAGACAACAAATATATGAGCAAAATCAAATAGTAGCTATAAGAAACATTAGTTGAACTGGGGATCATCAAAGGCATTAAACGTATTCTATTCATTTCATTATGTTCATTAGCAGTTTTAAGCCGATGGGAAAGCAAAATAGTAGTTATAAGAATATAACTACTATGCTATAACTACATCTTATAACTATATTACAACAAATATATCTTGTACTAAAACTTTAAATTATAAATAACTTCATAAATTTCATAAATAACTGAAATTTTCGATTTATATATTTTTGTTAAAAATTATTAGTATTATTAACATACAATTTAACTGGAGGCAGGAGCGGTAATTTGGATATTGTCTAGCGCGGAGAACAGGCTAAATTTGCACCTGAATTTGTTTCTCAGTATTCATGAAAGATATAATTTCATCGTTGATAAAATGAACTTCATCGATAATACATTTTAATAAAAAACGATCAACGCAAACCTATTTCAACTCTGACATTGCATTTTTATACTCTCACCTTCTACGTACTCTTGAAGTAAATCGAAAGCATTGTAATATTGAAGTGGAAACTAGTATTTTTCTTCCGAAAAGTTCTTACTTTCAGTCCTGATTGCGAAACGGTGGATATATCTTTTCGCTACATGTGGAAATTACTTCCTCTAACACATTTGTAGTCAAACTTTACGTTTTGTAAGTTCTTAATACCGAAAAGTTGGTAAACGTCTGTCTCTCCGACCGTCTGTCTGTAATCAACACTTGCGCCTAAACCGTTAACACTATTGTCTCCAAAATTGATTTTCTGTTATTTACTTATTTATTTACTTATTTACTTATTTATTTACTTATTTACTTATTTACTTATTTATTTACTTATTTATTTACTTATTTATATTTCTTATTTACTTATTTATTTCTTATTTACTTATTTATTTACTTATTTACTTATTTACTTACTTATTTACTTATTTACTTATTTATTTACTTATTTACTTTACTTACTTATTTACTTATTTACTTATTTACTTATTTACTTATTTACTTATTTAACGTAAAACATTTAAAAATTCTACATACCGTACTATTGGGAAAAGTGTACTTCGTTCCCCGATCGATCTACGAAAGATCTGATCCTCTAGGAAAATTGACTTCCCCGATCGATCCTAACACGAAGTCTTACGAAGTTGAAACGAATATTTTAATTTTTAGGAGAACATTAAATAAAACATGATTAATTTTCTTCTCGGAGTGAGCAAAGAATGCTTAAGATATAGTGCAGGTTTCATTTTCGTTAGTTAATTTAGTAAATTATTTTTTTCGACGTCTTCTTACAACGGAGTAATTTTCATTTTCAACAAGCAGAGTAATTTTCGCGTAATTTGTGCTTAAAATAAAGGCAATTTTATTTTTTTTCTAGAAAACAGCTCCAGATTTTTTTATTTTTTATTGAATAGAGAAAAGTGGACCTTTAAAAATGACGCGGGTTCCATTTTCGTTGAACTCTCTGGAATTTCGAAAATTTCCAAAGTTACAAATAAAGCGAGAAATTATGTACTCTTGTAGCAGCATTAGTTTTTTCCTGAACTTTTACTTCCAAAATCACAGAAAGTATAATTTCTATATGATAGTAAATAAGACGTGACATGTGATTAGGTCTTTTACGTTATATATGCTTGGAGTATGTTACAAAAGGCTTGTAACACTAGTTTCTAAGTGTCTGCTAGTGTGTTGTAAGCTATAAATATTATTAGGGGCTACAACAACAATGCCTGTCAAATTGATACTGTTTACTAAAGTAATATTTACCTGCTTCTCATGAAGTGTTGAACCTGATGAAGGCATCTTTATCGATCGCTTCTCCTTTGGACTCACTGTATGGCAAGCTCGTCAACAGTGCTCACAGGCTTTAAATTAAACACTTTCGAATATATCCATTTCCCCATATTCACAAACAATTGGTTTGGGCAGAAGATGTATTCTTAATGCCATGTTAAGAAACACTGACCTGAATTGAGCATTAAGCGTTGATTTTTCTTTACGCGGCGTCTTGGTCAATTTCGACCGAATGTCGCCACCCCAAGGCCAGACTTACCACGCACGCCTTTTGTTCCTGTTATGTCAAATCTGGGCCAGTCACATTTAAAATGATCATGACTAGACCTCGTTCAAGCTTCACATAAAAGCGTTTAAATTTCTATTAGCTAAGAGAAACGAATACAAACATCTCTACATAACTTAGAACATAAGTTCCTAAGGATTACGCAAAGTCAATGGAAACGGTAGATATACTGTAACTAATTGTTAAACCACGCATTACTAATGTGGTACATATATGAGGATTGAATATAAAATTATATAGTAATACTAATCATTGCTAATATTAATTGAAAATCACATCGTGTTCTTCCCTCTATAATTTATTTAGTACACTGGCCAAAGAGTATACAACCGTTCCGGTTACAGAACTCTCGCATGTTAGCCCCACCTTTCCTGTTTTTCCATTTCCGTATTAAGGCTGTAATGTATCGTTTTCTCACGACCCTGTTATCATCCGCAACATGTTCTATATGTCTCCTTGTAATTGATAACAATACAACTCACCCTTGTCAATACAAACTATTCTTATTTAATATTAATACCGAGCGAAAAGGTACATCCGTGCAATTCATTTGCGTAGAATATCAATTAATTAGTTTAATTTCACATGCAGTTGCAGATTCTATAGGCTCTGAACAGGTGGTGTAGAATGGAAAAGCGTCTTTCAGCAAAAATGTAATAGAATGTTCAAGAAGATATCATCGTGTAGAATACTCTGTGACGGACGTTTCTTTGAGGCCTCTGGTCCTCATATTTCAGTTTTAAAGGTCCTAAAACGCTTTGTTTGAGAGTTATTTAACAATATAAAATAAACAATCCGACAGAGTGTTCCGGGTTGCATTTGTCACGCACATTTAGTGCAATTGTTTAAACAAATCCATCATATGTCTAAAGTCAAAGTGCAATTTGTCACGTCTCCGAGAAATTCTCTTTTTTTATAGAAATCATTTATAAAGACTGGTTGCGTGCGAGAGCCGCAAAATGTATGTATACTACTGAAATACTATAAGAGGCAATTTCTAGTGCTGCCTGATTAGTTCTAGACAATAAAGGATGTGCTATACGGGTAAGGGGATACATTCTACTTCAGTGAATCCCCCACTTTGAAACATCTTTTAACACTAACTACCCTCTGAGATTAACCATCCATTTCGAAGCTTTCTCTTCCCTACTCACACCCATTGCGTTAAACAAAGTGACTTCATTGAAATATTGAGGAAAATTGCATTTAGATTTTAAAACAATTTTCAAATTAACGACTATCTCTTATTTTAAAATAATTTTAAATTTTATTTACTGCAGAATGATACGATCCGTGGCCCGTTGTTTAATGTATGTCTCTAAAATTCACTTGAAATATTCGGAAGAAATCCCAGAAATGGCCGATTACCGAAATAAACCTGTAAATGTCCTATTCAAGCAGTGTCAAACGGCTCGTCCATTTAACTGGTGTCAAAAATCTGTAAAAGCCCATCACTCGCACCAGAGGCCGTCCTGTATTTCGGACGCGAACTTTCGGCTGTAGGACTACATTCATACGATAACGTAACCACTATCACGTCAGATTGCTGATTAATGAATATGACTAGGTGGTCCGATGCGATTGTTTTAAAACTAAAAATAGCTTCATATTGATACACAACTTTGAATACATGTAAAAACCCGTGCTAAGGAGAATGAATATGTCTGTTTGTACTGGTGTAACAGCCTCTGACGGGGCCAAAGGCCTGCCAGCGGCGTCCCGGCCTTGCGGCTATGTTTTTTTTTTTTTTTTTTTTTTTAACGGGTATGTGTTGTTAGCACATAAATATCCCTATGCCATATTCTAGTCTTCTCAACCTGAGAAGTGAGCTTTCTTATCGTCACATGGCAATAGATACTGCAACATTGCAAGGAAAGCACAAACTATAATTTGCCGACCAGGAATCAAACCCGCGGTCGCATCATAGAAAGGGAGCACCCTGACCAGTTAGCTACCTGTGGGAAGAAGGAGAAAGGGTACTACCCTCCAAAAATATAACAAGGTCAACAAAAAGGATTATTTTGTAGGTTACGAAGTAAGAACTCGTACTTGGGGGCACGAATTCCGTTTCCGAATTATGCGGAATGGCAACGCGTGTTGCAACTAAATAAGCTTTGTGGGTTCTATGTGCGCCTGCGTTCGCCTTATTCCATAAGCTTTTATTTTTTTTTGATAAAAAATATTTGACAAAAACCTGAGGGTAGTTCGTTATCCATCACAGGCACACTTACAGAAGTTTGTGTCAATCTTTTCTCTTAAAGATACAAAACTTCATCTTTCCTTAGCTTATTACTTCTAGAGGGAATGATAAACGCAGCTATACCTTTCATTGATTTAATGCGTTATGGTACACGTTCATTTGTTTCCAAATATTAGACAGAGCGATGACTCCAATTCCACAGCAAAAACATTAACTGAAGGTTTTCTAGTTTTAAACAGAAATAATGTTTCTGTATAAGATTACGTGATGAAACATTGTTATTTATAATAAAAACTATTCGTTAAATACGAATGTATGGCATTCCTTATTGAAATTTTCTTCTGGCATGCTAAATCATAACAAACAGTTCCATTTAAAAATGTGATTCTATTTTCTGATAATGATTATAAAAAAAATATCAAAATTACGAAATACCTTGAAACTACTCTGCTGTGTTCTGTGCCATCAGTTTTGCAAACAGCATTTGGAATCATTCATGACTGAGAAGGTATTTTACGATTTATGTGATTCGCGCTTAGTCATCAAATGCATTATATATATATATATATATATTGGTATTATAATAATAATATAGTAATATGTGATATCTATATTTTATAAATTATACCATATAACTGTACTATATTATTATATTACTAATTACACTTATATTAAAATGAAAAAAGCCACGAATTGTTTTCGGGTAAGTTAACGATATTTACATTTTTACACAATTACCTTAATACTAATATAAACATTTATTTTAAGAAAAATTAAATTAATTTGTTGCTAAAAATTCAATTTCACATCTACATTTTGTTATCATACCTAATTTCTAATTTCTAGGAAGAGGAGCAAGCACCCATAATTGCCATATCATGGCTACTCCCACGATTTATGTCACAATAAGGTTTGTTCTCCTGCACAACTGGACAATATTTATTACAAAAGGGACAAAACGGTAATTGCCCCTCACGCTGAGGAGCTGCAGGGTCAGGCGAGGAACGGGAGCCGCCTCTAGCGAACGCCCTTTCAGCGTCCTCTCCCTTGCTGCGGACGCGACGGGACGCGACGGCGCGAGAGGCTCCTTGTCCTCATTCACTTAAAAACTCATATTTTTATTTCGGTTCAAAACCAGTTAAACATCTCTTTCCTCTTCATGTAAAAGCAGAAAAATTGCGACGTACTGATAAGGCTCGTTTTTTCCTTGATCGTATCTTCGGCCATTCCTCCTCCGGCCTCGCTTCTCGCCTCGTCCCGCCTTTCACGACGTGTCGTCGGCCTATTTCGCCTTGTCTTCGTGATCTTTTCTCCGTCTTTTTTACGTCTTCCCTGTTTTTGAGATAATTATTGGTGATAAATTAACGTGACTCTTTACAATTAAGAGAGACGTCGCTTCCATTTTGCCAGTTATCTCTCCCGAGTCTGGCGGGCGCGGGCGCTGCCGCCGCCGCCCCCGCCCCCGCCGCCGTCGTCATCGCCCCAACCCCGTCTTCGCCGCCCCCATCGCCCCAGCCACCACCAGCTCCTTCGTCGCTACCGCCTCCGGCTCCGCGCCGTCGTCGTCATCATCAGAGAACGAGCTTCTCTCCGGCTGGGAAGGGAGAGAGCGCGAGAGACCTCGGAGGGGCGGGGACCTCGCGGAGGAGGGATGGCGCTGACGGCGGCGGAGGGGTGAGCGAAGTGCGCGCGGGGAGGGGGAGGCAACGGAAGAGGGGTTCCGCGCCGGGGTGGGGGAGACGCCGGCGTCGGCGGCGCGGCGGGGTGGGGCGCGGAGCGGCGCGGCGGCGACTCAGGAGAAGGGAAGAGTGTGGTAAAGTGTGACTTCCCGGCCGAAAGGAAACTGAAGTCAGTAATGTCTGCCCGCCACGGAACTCGAATTTCAAAACCTGCCTATTCGACTTCCTCTACTTTGATACGCGCTGACTGCAAGAACATAGGAAGGAGCAAGAGACGTGAAATTCAAAAACAGAAATTTCGACGGTCGACGTGGCGCCGTGGGTGGCGGCTGGAGGCAGACGGCGGGGATGACAGGATGGCGGCGGCAGCTACCGCGAGACCGGCGAATGTAGAGACTGAGAGACGGTGAAAGTGCGTCGCCCTGAGAGACGCGTATCGCGGACGTGTGCGCGCTTTCGGCGAACAAACGCCGATCGAACGGCACAGGAGACTTTCGCTTTCGCTCCGGTATATTGAGAAACAGGTGTGTCGTAGCCTGAAAGTGACCAATTTTAATAGAGGAAAGAGAAGAGCGGAGAATCAAAACGTTGCAATAGACGAGAATGAGATTGATTCATACCACTGAAATAAAATGAGTTCGTAATATTATGTTGTCTGAATGGCTCTCATTCATTCGTTGCTTCATTTGCTAATATACACAATAGACGTCGAAATTTATAAAACTGAGAGAAGAACAAGCCTAATGCTCCAAAATAAGAAAAATACCTGGATTAATGGGAAAATAAACATCATAAATGATAACACGAAAAATGAATCTACAAAAGGAGTAGGAAAAGGAAATGAAAGCAAGGAAGTATAGGCACGAGTGCAGATAAAATGGGGAAGATATAGTACATCAAAAGCAAGTTTTAAAAAGATGGAAAACCTCTATATTGCTGTGAAATATTCTCCAATGTTCACGAAAATATTTTTGCAAGAAAAGGCATTTAACGTTACATTTAGTAACTTGTTTTTAATGTTTGCAAAAATTGAAAACATAAATTCAATTACTATTCTCTCGCCTGTACTTCTCCAAAAATAAGTTGACTTTTTCATGAAGCATATATGTTTCTATACGAAATTACAGTAAATAATGGGATAAAAATTATTTTTGCCAATTATAAATCATTACTTCAAGATTAGCAATCATTTTAACCGACGACATGTAAATGATTCTCGAACAAGTACTGGGTACACTAACAATGGAAGTTTCACAAATACATCAAAGAATTTAAAGTGTAAAACTCATTTTCTATCAAATACGCAAGAAATGTTTGGGAGTGAATGTGAATGCTATGTTGTTCACAACATCTATATTTGGTGGTGTAAACTTGATTTCAATTTATTGTTGAATGCCTATCCATATTATTGAATGTTCACCATCATTATTATCCCATTTTCATGGTTGCACTCAATTCTGAGATAGACGATTTATTGACAATCGTTTGAACACAAACATATTGAGGGCCAGTTGAAAATGAACAATTAATAAGGTTAAGTTTTAAATTCGTTGTCACATATGATTCGATTTATATGTGGTTCAGTCCTTTCTTTAAATTTTGGAGAACCTCAATAAATACTTCCAAAACGTTTTAACATCATAATTTTATTTAATTTATGCATTCAGACGAAGTTTTGGAGACTTTTGTCTCCCTCACCAAGTACACTGAAAATTTTCATTACATTTGTAGTTCAAAAATACGAAGCCAAAATAATTTTTATATTATTGATAAAAGAAGAAAGAACATAAAAATTACAACAACAAAAAATATCAATCTATTTTGTACCCACTTCAATGAAACACACCTATTAATATATCTTGAAAACTAAATGTAATAAATACAAAATATATACAAAATTATACACAAACATATCTCATTTCAAGTGGTAGGTGGTGGAGTGCAGCCCATCCAGATGACCGTTGACCGTTTCAAAAGAGTCGTTGCAAAGGTGAAGGAGTAACGGTACTGATGCGAGTGTTGAAAAATGTAATTTCGAAATGTTTGATTCTAATGTTAAAAAGGGGTGTGTTATTGCCAAAAAATATTTAATATGTTTTCATAAATCTTTGTTAACTGATTGTATTCTATTTTTGTATTCATTGTATTCTGAGTTATTTTTTGAGTTTTAAAAACTCAAAATACAATGAATCAGTTTACGAAGGTTGGGCGTCGTACCAAGCCCTTCGCCATTGGAAGTACTTCAAAAACAATTGAATACGTCGTCCACCATGTCGTTTCGAAAAAGGCCACATGGGAAATCGTCGTCAAAATTCTTCATATTGATTTAGCGTACAGGCGAATAAAACCGTGCGAGTTGGCTGAACTACCAAGCATTTCCTGGGAGCGAATGCATTTCATTTTGACATTAATTTTATATGAAACAGTTCTGTGCAAAATGAAGGCCGTGATTTTACGTCAAGGCAATGTGAGATCCGAAAGTAAATATCAGCTTTTCCATACAAAGATATGCAGACACTTGGAACTCGACAACAATTCAAATAATGAACAGTGCGGCATAAATTGGCAAGGAAAAAAATAATCAAAAATATTATTTTCACTTTAATAGTCGTAAATTAAAGTAACAGCTTATTTATGTAAACACCTGATCTGCGGCTGCAAAAACCTTCTAAAAATACTCGTCATCGCCACCATAGCCTATCTTTCTGTACTCAGCACAAATTGCGGCATTTTCTGCTCACGCTACCGCGCGAACAACTGTTCCGCAATTTGTTTCGCCTTCTTCCCAAACCTCCCTATCGATGCTCGCACATAACGAGCGCGCAAAGGTGCGAATTACCTCGCCACGTATCTCGGGGGCCGCTCTTCGGAGGTCGCACTGCCTGAAACGAAACCTTTGCTATTACAATGGGCCTCCGGGAACAATGGGCATCTGTAGTCGGACGGAACGCCATACAGCGACACTTCGCATGAATTGTTCGGCCGGTGCGCGCGTCAGGTCATTGTTCACTAAGCGTTCAAGAGATTTGCATTACATATTGCGCGCAGGGACGGAGGCGCGGCGTGCGTGGACCGGTGGGCCCGCGCGCGTCGCCGCCGCCGCCTCCTCCGCCTCCACCGCCGCGAAACAAGAGGTCAGTGCGATCCGCCGCGCATTCACCCACCGCCATACTATTGTGCATCAAAAACTTTACGGGCCGTATAGTTAAGAGCGTTAGTATTTCGGGGAAGTGATAACAGTTGGAAGGGAAATGATGCGTTTGCGCCACGGGGGAACCAGAATTTTCTCTCCTTTTGTTAGCATTTGATTTATATTACGTTATCTCTGCTTGCTCCTCTGCTGTTCGTGCGGCGGAGGAGGTGGAGGCGGTCTGAGGCTCCGTCCGCTAAGTACCTCGCCGCCCGCACGCCAGCCGCCGCAGGGCGGCGGAGGGGGCGGGGCGGGGATGGCGGGGAGGGACGGCGCGCCGGCGGGGGTTAGGGCGGAGCCGGGTTGGGAGGCGAGCCGGCGGCGGAGGCGGCGGCGTTCGTGACCTGGGTCCTGCCCCACGAGGCCGCGTGCCGGAGTCCGATATATTCCGCCGCGGCCCGCCCCGCCCTGTCCCGCCCCCTCCCTGCGCCCGCTTTCTACGTCACCCCGCCGCCGCTCCCGGCGTCTCCTCACTGCGTCCCTTCGCATTGCGCCTTCTCCGTCTGGCCATTCCCTCCGCATTCCTCTCCGCTCCGCACTCCACTCCGCTCCGCACAGCACTTCACTCCGCACTCCGCTCCGTTCCGCACTCCGCTCCGCTCCGCACTCCGCTCCGCTCCTCACTCCGCTCAGCTCCGCACTCTGCTCCGCTCCGCACTCCGCTCCGCTCCGCACTCCGCTCCGCTCCGCACCGTCCGCTCCGCACTCGCTCCGCTCTGCACCACTCCACTCCGCACTCCCTCCGCTCCGCACTCCCTCCGCTCCGCTCCGCACTCCGCTCCGCTCCGCACTCCGCGCCGCTCCGCGCTCCGCTCTCCGCGCTCTCCTTGACCCCCTACTCTTCCAATTGTCCTGCGCGTGGGCCGTCGCCTCTTGGCGTTTCCTCCTCATTTTCCACTTTCCCCTCCTCTTCCTCGATGCTTTCCTTTCTCACCTTCCCTTTCTCGATGCTATCCACACAGTACATTCACACAATACCCATTTCCTCATTTTTGTATTTCCTCTGTTCTTCTCGCAGTGGGATGATCTTGTGGAAGATTCTCACCCTTCGGTGCTCCTTGTTCTTTCCCTTTCTGAAATTCTTACCGCGCGAAACCAGCACCGTACCTCCTCGTCGCCTAATTTCAACCTCATCTTTCTTCCATCCCTCATATATCAGAAGCCCCACCTACACTCACCACCTTTACATGCCTTTAGTACTTCCTTCCCAATGAATCTGGTAATTTTCGATCATTTGGGATTTCTCTTCCCATTTGCAACTTGACTATCTCATTTCCATGCATTTCTGACCCATCCTATTTCTACAGCTCATCACTCCATTTACGTTCTCACCAATGACACACAGTGTGCGAAAATTGTGGCCAAGTGGGATTTTGGTGCTTTTTTCAATCTTATTTATCCGATTTATTGTTAATGTTAATTTTCAAGTAATTTTACTGACCTTTTTTATTAAAAGATTGCAATAATGTTTAAATTAATTCTTATTGAAAATTCTTATAGTAGTAAATCCTTTTTTCTGATATCTACAACCCAATAGAATTAGTAATATCAGATAATTAGTTTCTGTCACTTATGAAATCATGAATGATATTTTTGAGGATGACTTGGGAAAGGTCGTAATTTCCCTTCACCTGCCACTCAACAAATATTCCATCCATTCCATTAATTATTAACTTCATGGTTAAATATAAATTGTCGGATGAAATCTAATAGGAATTTGGTGTAATACAAACCTATATGTAAACTAAAGATGTTTAATTTTTTATAAATCAGTGGCCGCGTTTTTTAGTTAATATTTCATTACCGTGAAACGTTTATTTTGCACTTCCAATTATTTTTTCTTTCAACTTGATCCGATCTAATTTCAACTTAAATACGAAAATATTCGATTGTATTTGTTTGAAAAAGAAAAACTTATCTGGAGGATATTATTTCATAGCTTTTCAAGATACGAGGGATCATATTGCTATTACTTAGCACAAAGAAACATATTAATTTAGGGACTTTTTGTCGTGCAATATACGTGAAAAATACACAATTTCCTTAATATTTTTTTAAATTTTATATGTGTGCGTTCATTACTTTTCTATTTTAGTTTTTTAAAAATTACAGTTACATATTGCCAATCACTTATATTTTTCATTCCTTGCATAATGTCAATTGTTTTTATAACATTATGTCTCAATTTCTTTATACTCCTCGATACAGGAAACTCATTTCATTCGATTTCGCCCATTTCCCCAGCGATTCACAGAGCGATGGCTAAAATTATTTGTTTTTGGTTAATTTTAATAGTAATAAACCAGTAATAAATAAATAAGTAAATAAACAACAGAACAGGAGACGCGCCCGGAGCTTCGCCGTCTGCAGAAGTGCGTTGCTCCGGCCGTCACACTGAATCTTAGGAACGCGGGAGTGCGGGGGTAGGGGCGGTGGGAGAAGCAGCGGCGGCGGTGGCGGAGGGCATATGGGCCGCGCGGAGTGGCTTTTAAACCGAAGCGGGGGCGCGGGCAGGAAGAAGGGTGAAATAAAAGCAAGCCGGCCGGTTTGCGGCGGTAGTGTCGAGGGGGTGGGGGGATGGCGGCGGCGGGGATTGTGACGAAGGCGTCAACAGGAGACAATCGGTTCCCTGACGAAATGATTCCAGAGCAGCCGAGATGGAGGACGATGGCTGGAGTTATCAAAGGCGATCCGCGGGTTAGAGATTAGACTGCTTGTTTTTCACTCTGGGCATCAGGGTTCAAAACCCGGTTGATTCATTTGGAATGTGTGGGGACATTGCGGGTTCGCGCTAGGTTTTCCTGAGGTACTTCAATTTTCCCTGCATCTCGGTACAATGTTTCTCCATCATCTTTCATAAAATATCTTCAGATTCACCCTCCTCCATCAAAATCAATCATCTATTACCAAGTATGCCTTTGGGCTTAGGAACTGATATCATAATAATAAATAAATTCCCTTTCCTATTCATAAGTGCAGATTAATTCGAAACGAAAAACAAAATTATCTAATATTCCATTGAGACTGAGGGGTCTTTGGAACTATATTTCAGAGATACATTACTTTCTTTAATACTATTCTACATCCAACACTGGATTTGTGGAATAGTCCTCTTGTAGTCTTGGCTGTACCGTTTCGTTTCGTTCGTTTAAAGAAAAGACATTTTTGGTAGTTCAGTAAGTCGCCTCAAACATGTTCTCAAACACAGTGTCCTTATATAGTATAGTTAGGCCGAAAATTTAGTGTAAAAGGAATGAAATTTAATAGTTTCATTAAACAAATTCAGAGTGAATTTGCATTTCATGCAGTACATGGTTGTCGACGGCAAAGTCATTATGACGTCCATGACGGTCTGTGGATCTCCATCCACAGACCACAGATCTCAAACTGTTGGCACTTCTGAACAATATTGTCTAGTATGTGCGGACGTAAATAAAAAATATTAACCTTATTAGCGAGTAATGCATTTTTACAGAAAGGATAGAATAGAATTTAAAATAATTTTGAAATAGCACAACAATAAACGGAGGAACAGTTAACTGTTACATATCATCCAATACTATCTCCAATAATGTCACTTGTTGCCGGTAAAATAATGCAAAAAAGAAGAAAACTAGACAAAGGAAATATATAAACCCCAAATTAAAATATAAATCAGAAAATGTCTTGAGACTAGAAAATAATCTGCGTTATAGAGCTAAATAAATTCACTTGATAGCTTAATTCTTTTTTTATGCAACGCATAAATTTATCATCCCAATTATAAACGACACCCAACCTCTTCTATACAAGCTATTAACTTCCATAGGCAGTGTAACACGTCCAAAAAGCACATGCGGTTGCATTTGAATTCAGAATAATTCATCTAGGAAGAAAGGAAAATGCACGTGACTTGGACGCAATATTCCAATCAACCCAAATAGGACAACCGGAATGCAATTGTTTCATAACACGTCTATAAATAGAAATGCAAATTCAAATACAGCGTACAATTCATGGGAATAGAGGCCAACGAAAGACGATTCTCCCTAGAGCAGTGTTTTCCTGTATTGCATTATAGTACGTAATGTCACATGAATGCATTCGTGTACGATAACTCGACGACATGAAGATATCACGCAGGCGCAACCGTCGTGATGTTTTCTTTTATCCATTCTTCATCCTTCTCTTCCTACCACTTTGCTTCGCCCCTCTCTAAACAATGAGTTCATCATTCTCCTCCCCTTTTTGAAACGTATCAAGGGGAGGAAAACTTTCATCTGGAAATGAAGCTTAAATCTAATTGCCGCTGCATGCGAATGCTAAATGTGTTGGAATTTTCGTGTCTTTTTCTGTATTCGAACAATAAAATACGCTTTTCTTAATCTCGCATTTCTATTCAAATTGCTCCCGTACTGCATATATTTTAAACCCAACCGCCCTCTTCGTTGGAACAGCGAACCTTTTTCTTTTTATTCTTCACGAAAATAGGTTGAACTCCGAGGCTAATAGTGGAATGAAAGGTGAATTGTGTTCTGCAAAAAATACTGCTCTTTTCCTTGAGGTTGCCGCGCTCCCCGCTGCGCCGGCAAGTTGTCGGCAGAAAGAGAAGAGAAGGTTTTTAAAACAGCACTTACTTCCAGAAAAGAGTGGCTTCGTCTTCTTAAAATCTTTTTTCATTATTATACTCCATTAACCGACAGCTATTGTCTCCCAGAACAAGAATCTAATAAAACATAATTAACGTACGAGAAATATTACTTATTTATGTTTCTAAATTATTAATTGATTTTACGTCAAAAAAATAGTAAAAACTGTAAGCCGCAAGCAAGGAAAGAGCTACCTGTTTCAATTGTAATATAGATTTGAAGAAACAATAATATCTCATTGCCAGTCCTTTCAATGATACGCGTCGCTGGATGAATACTTTGCCAGATGTAGGGACTCCGGGATTAGAATTAATACGTGAACTAGAAGCATTGAGTGTAATTGAATAAAATTTCCTGTTCCAGGAAAATTCAAAAGCACGACTTGAACGGTCAGGTAGTCGGATACTTTGTATAATTTTTATAGTCAAATGCCAAAATAATTGAATATTTAGACGATAAAATGTTCTCGTTATCTCATAAGTATCGGTCTAAGGCTGCTCATAAATTCAAAAAACCTAAGATATTTGGGAAGACCACGGCGTGAATTTCCTTTATATCGTGCGCTACATGACGGAGACTATTGCAATCAAGGTCGAGGGTGCAAAAGCTGCAAACGCTAGTGTGTATCCATTATGTGAATGTGGCCTGGAAGAATATATAAAGGATATTTCATGCATCTCATTTCATATATACTCATCATCTTTTGTTCAATATTTCTGCTATGAATTCGTCTATGTTGAGGGAGCGATGGTTAAAACGACTCATATTTGGACATAACTTACAGTCATGACAATTATTTTAATCGGTACGAACATTTACATGGTACGGTATAACAAGACATGACAATATATTATACGGTAAGAACATGTCAACGAAAGAAATATAAATCGTTCGTTTCAAATGTTTTTATTACTCTAGAAACATTTAAATCGTTTACTGCCGTGGTTACGCATGTCTATTGCTTTTAATGGCCCAATGATTGATTCTAGCGGTTGATCGGCGTACTATGTGGGCAAGTGAAGATGTTGCCATAGCATTGACGTGTGAGATCAGAAGAACCTCGCATGTTGATGCGGAGATAATTTTAGCGCCTTTCACATCGTATGCATAACAGCCTTCCATACACCTCTATTATTTTGTCGTTCCACTAAATATTTAAAAAAAATAACACAATGAACTCTGGTTAAACGAACAGTAATTAAAGGAACAGAATGGTGACGTATTAGCATTACAGTTCTTGCTGCAACATTCCAGAGACTAGATGTCCTTTGTTTTTCACTTTTTCCTTTTTTCAGTAAAAACAACTTTACTGTTAGCTTTATTTTACATCATTCAGTCGTTCGGATCTTTCAGACGGTGGTAGAAGAATACAAATCACATAACACAACACTGACAGACAGTACAATAGTAAAGTTAAAAATATCGTTGGGGGAAAGTCAATCGAGCACGTCCAAATGATTTCGTGACATACAATACGTCCACGTGATGTGTGAAAAAACAGTTGAGAGGGCATCGGCTTATATGTCTCCGGGGTTATGGGGACTTTGAATTCCATTTCAAAATGTACAATACCGAGAACCGTTTTCATGTTAAAAATAACGCATGAGATACAGTGAATGCAGTTCCGGATAGAGAGAATTTTTAAGTCAGAGTGGAGAAGTTGTTTATTACAAAGCAAGGTGTTTTCGAGCATGTTATTGGGATTTTATTTTGGAATATTTGAAATTTGTGTGCGAGTGCGAGAGGGAGCTGCAGACCGGGCAAGCATATAATAGGAGAAGGTCTACGTTGATTTTGTATAGTAGAAGGGAGCATGTGGTGAGAGGAGAAGGACGACAATTTACAATGGGGCGGAGTTGATATAGTTTTTGATTTGCTTGAGTTTAACAGTGATGTTGAAGTCAGTGACGACAGTCAAATAATATTTTGCTGAGATGTTTAGGATTCCAAAGAATGTCCAAGGGGTTGGGCAAATAGGCCGGGTAGCTGCAAGTGAATATCTCAGCTTTTGATTT
This sequence comes from Teleogryllus oceanicus, assembly GCA_964035755.1. Taxonomy (NCBI): domain Eukaryota; kingdom Metazoa; phylum Arthropoda; class Insecta; order Orthoptera; family Gryllidae; genus Teleogryllus; species Teleogryllus oceanicus. The sequence goes on along the minus strand of CAXIVR010000001.1, from coordinate 294,503,917 downwards.
TATTGGATTTAGTTTGTTCCTTCACTGTTTAGTCCAGCTTTCTAAGGATCGTAGTTGTTCTTGCATTGCAGTCATAACGTAACCGGATACGCAAAGCACGTGTTGTCAGCGAAAATGGAAATATTTGTGTTATGTTTTGAGGGACTGTCTGTGGTATAAATGTTAAAAAGTGTTTGAGATGGAGGTAAACCATGTGGGACTCCGACCTTTACTGGCCGTGGATTAGAAAGGCCAGGATATATTTTTACTGAAAAGGTCCTCTGGCTTCAAAATGTGATTTTACACTACACAGCAAATGCTTTGAAAGACCTGCCGTTTTTAATTTCCATTTTAGTCCATAATGTCAAACTCGTTCAAATTCTTGAAAGACATCTAAGAAAGATGCTACTGTGCGACCTTGTTAGACTCCCTTAAGTATATGTTAAATTAATGTAAGCAATTGATGAGTAACAGCGTGATTTTTAGTGAAACCAGGTTGAAGTGGTTCTAATTTTGTATTTATTATAAATGATTTTAGACATTTTAATGTGTCTATCTCTAAAATTTCGATAATGAGAATATGTGAGATGGAGCGGGAGCTATTAATTTGGGAGAGTTTTTCTCGTTTTTTTGCGTGGGTACTATAATAGAATGCTTCCATATGAGTGGACTCTTTCTACAGGAAAGGTACCTACAAGGTGATAAAAAACACCAACCATCAATGGAGATCAACGGTGGGCCCTAGAATAAATTCCAATACAATTGAAGAAACATTTCCTTTAAGAACTGGAGGTATTACATATGTTAAGGCTCCACAATATTTTCGTTCCCTGCGCAGGCCGGTTGCTCTCGGCACTCAGGAGGCGCTCGCGGCGGTGAAGGTGAGCTATGAGAAATATCGATGGCAGCTGCCATCGAAATGCAGGGGAGATAAGGTAAAACTTCAGAGGTCAATGTGACAAACATCGTTGCCAAACTCGCAAAACGCCGCGACTTGAGTGTGTTCTTATTATGTGGTGGTGACATGGAAGAAAATAAAAAATCTCACCACATCTACTCATCATATTTCATGCAATATTTCCGCCATCTACTCATTTATGTTGAGAGAGTGATGGATGAGACAGCACTCATGAAGGTTACAGCAAGTCATGACATTTTCGGTTCCCTATACGTTACGAACGTGTCAACAAATGATCTACTTCCTTGTGCCTCTCAATTTTAATATTTTTGCTCTACCCCTAACGTTTTTTTTATTATATTTTGATTGGTCTATGATGTTTTGTTTAGTGTTTGGTTATATCCCTCTTAAATTTTTTCTAGCCATTTATTTAATCTCGTATTTAATCAGTGTAGTATAGAAAATTTTATTGTGTATTCTACAGCCCATTTGTAGAATCAATAAAGTTGAGAAATGAAACTAGCTAATATAGCGCCTTGGTTGATTATCTCTGCACGAGAAATTCAAGGAATACGGTCACGGTGCTATGAACAAAAGACTATTGTTTTTACGCTGTACAACTATGCTTCAGGTATTCGCATTCTAACAATAAAATTCAATTGAAAAATCTTTCCATGAGCGGACCTTACAAAACCCTTTCCTTTCTGCCCACAAGAAATAATGTTCTAATGAAAATCACAGAATATATATATTGCTCAATGTATACACTCTTCTATACTAACTGTGTGGCCTTCGTGCATCGTTGGTGCCCAAAACTAAATTTAGCGGAGCCCATCACTCGCGCGCTCTCCATGCCAGAGAGGGCTCTTCAACGCACCAGTTAGGAAAATAACGTTTACGACGATTTCGGCGCGGGCTGGAGGAAACACCGTCGTAATACTAAATGCCTCCTTCCTCGCCGTTGTATCTTTGTATACGAGTTTTGCCGATCCGGCGACGGCGGAGGCGGCGATGAGGCTCCAGGGGTAGTGGACGGGGCGGGGGCGGGGGCGGGGAGCTGGAGGCCTATTTGTCGCACCGAGAGTTATGGCGCCACTTCGGTTTAAGGGCGAGTGCTCGTAACTGGCGCGCGGCGCGTAGGCAGTGGCGGCTGAGGGCCTTAACGCGGCTGCGCGCTGTTGCAGGTCTGGAGACGAGCGCGCAGAGCCGCGGGGAGAAAGCCAGTCACGGCCTCCCGTCCTCCTCGTCCACAATGAGTACCCCTGGCCAAGCACGTGCGTGCGCTGGCGGTCACGGCGTGGGAGGCGCGTTATATTTCTCATATACTGCCTTAATGGCGACGTAACGCAACCAAACAGGCCAGCGAAAAGCCACTCTTCACGTTCGGTGTCCGTGAAGGATTTAACAGTTCGCTTTCCGTTAAGAACTCTCGGTGTCCGTTAAGTAGAAACAATCTCGAACAAAAATACTTTGCTTTTGTTTATTATTTTATTTAGCCGTTATATGTCTCGTAATGGGCAATTGGGCCGACCTGGTTTGCCGAGTTGGCTAAGAGTGTGTACCGACTCAGCGCTTTGGTCCGAAGGATCGCGGGTTCGAGTCCCGTCTTGTGCATGGTTGTTTGCTCCTTGTATTTCATGTAATATGTTGTCGCGGAGGGCCTTTTGTTCTGCGGACACCAGATCAGAGGAGATCATAAGTGTGTTGGTGTCTATTGTATTGTCGATCCATCAGGACGTAAAGTGTAACCAGGTGTTGGCTGGATAAGCCCTAGGGGGGGAAAGGGCAAATGGCCTCGGTGGCTTTAGATCCCGGAGTTCCTGGTCTATCACCCAACCAAGAACTCGCGATGTCTGGAATTCATTTTACCTTCGTCAATTCACGTAGTTAAGGAATTCCTATTTTCTTTCGCACAGGAAACAGGTTCCACGTTCTACAGTAGATTTAGTTGACTGTTCTTCATCCTCAAAGGTCGGGCGTCAAGGTTGGTATTTTTGAGGAAATATAGAAACATCTGATGGTAAAGACCATATCTGAAAACGTTCAATGATATACTCCTTCAAAGGGTTCGAGGAAAGGTTTTTCAAGAGTATTCTCTTGATATTTTGGATACAGTTTGTGACTTATTCATTGTCGTCAATGTACCTGAATTTATATCGGCAATATTCAACAGAACATAGAATATAAGTAATGGCCAACATTAGTGACTATAAACACTGAATAAGTAAAGCACCATTTACCGACAGTATCCACACATCCTTTCGTCATATTGTAATATGAAATTATCTCCCAAATATTACTTAAAGGGATAGTTGAAAAATTAATACAAAGTTATAACAAGTACAACAGGACACCTTTTTCACATTTTTTAATACTCAACAAACGGTCTAGGTAATCTCTGTTTCTGCTATGACAATGAAGAAGTATCAATAAACGAATACCTAGTGCTCGAAGGTCAATAACTATTTCTGAGCGTTTACGAAAGAAAGTCCACCTCGACTTTATAATTACACTGTGATGAATTAAAAATGGGGGCTAGGTAAAATTGTTTACGTACTTTATTTGTAGTGAGCAACCTCTTTACCCTGTTCTCTTAACCTGGCTTTTACATTTAATGCACTACACACATCTTACCGAAGATTATCAGTTTCAAAAGATGCTGCTTCTGAATAAGAAAAAGAAAGATATTTTGATCAATTAGCATACGACGAAACTCGGAGAGGTCAGACTTGTTCCGTAGTGCATTTCCGCATTGATACTTTCATCGTAGAGCCCTTCCATGTTCTCCTGGACTTAAAGTTTCTTTTCGTCTTTGACAAGTTCTTATCCACAAGTTCTTATCACGCCGGACAAAAACCTTAATGTTTCGCATTTTTCATTTGCGATAACGCAGTGACAACAGAGATACCGTTAGCTAGCCGCCAAAGTCTGACAGTCGACTCAAAATGCCAAATACAAACATTAATGGAATACTCGTTTATTTTAAATTTGCACGCGTTCCTGATGTTACAGCATTGCCTAAAGGTCGGATGTAAATCTAAATCTAAAATAGTATAAGTAGGCAAACCAAAACCTGCGTAATCAAAGTTGGCTGTGAGACGCCTGTAAATGCAACGAATTTTCGTTCGACGTGGCGCAATCTCTTGAAGCTGTGACATATAAATATAAATCTCCCAACATTCTGATTTTCATTTTGGACATATTCCTTGAGGCCTGACTCGAACTTTCCAAAACGATCTTTTACGGTCGGGAGAGTCTTTAGTGAATTTTGTTTTCGAGAATTGCAATCACACGACGAAAGCGAGTTCTGTGAACAGAATGAGAAGCATGTACCCATTAAGCATTTTCTTACCAGATTTTCAAGTTGAAGACCCTGAACAAACTTATGTCACTTATTACTTTCAAAGAGAAATTAATGAACAAATCACATTTTACAACTTTCAATGAGAACGATTAAATCCCAAAATATCTTGGGTCCTCAATGCTTATCTTTAAAAAAAAACTACATTTCCTATTACATCATTGCATTATATTATTATTATTATTATTATTATTATTATTATTATTATTATTATTATTATTTAATCATTTACACCTTGTAATTGTTTATTTGAAAAAAATAGTACACGTTTGTAGATTATGTTGCTGGGCCACTGATAATGGCGAAATATGTTTTATACATTTTATTAAGTAAAACATGGTTACACGATTGCTGTTTATAACTTTTATTCACTAATTCCGGTTAAAACCTCTGCACAACTGTTTATTATATAATTTCAAAAACACCAGAAATATATACGAACTCCTTGTTTATAGGAGTCTGACACATTTGAAAGTCATCTCCAACACATCGATTCGGAATAATGGCATATAAGCGGAGTTTCCCCATTTTCGAGAACGAATAAAAGAACAGAAATGAAAATAAGGGGTTTTAAAGCTGCGCACTGCAAGTAAACAGGACGAGGTCAGCCGGTGACCAACACGACGACCGACCCCGTCCTATAATTAAAGAGAAAAGGTCTGGAAAGCCATTGTGTGTGAACAAAACAATCCAAATGGGATTTAAAAACAAATTAAAGTAGTCTAAAGAAAGAAAATAGTTCGTCAATAGTATTTTTAAATTATGAGCACTATAGCAGTTTCTAGAGAACATAAAAGATTTTATTAATGGGTTTACTTATAAATCATAGTTCCGTTGCTACGCTATGTTTCATTTTATTTAAAAATAAAACAAACGTATTTTTCTGCCAAGTGTACGCGAATATCCTCCATTAATAACATATAACACGTCCCGAAAAATGTATCCTTTAATACCGCTGCTAGATTTACTATTGTAAAATATGACGAAAAAACATTCACATAAATTTCAGCAAAACGAAATTTCGTTTTACAATTGGGAAACTTATTGACATTAGTATCCTGCCCCATCTAATGCAAGCATTCGCTCTATCATCTACACATATCAGAACCCCAGACGTCATCACTATTACGTCTCTTTAGGAATGTAAGAAAGTATTTGCGGTGTCTGACCTCTGACTTATACGAGCTAATGCATAAAACAGAATTAAATTTGTTCTCATCTTCTATGATTTTTTCAAGCAACGCGATATTCGGAAGTCCTACTGTGATATCACAATATGTCAATCCGATTATACGACAATCTGCTTTAAACCTCTAATAATTCATCAGCTTTTATTTCTCTGATCACTTTGCCTTGAAAGGCGTCTTTTTGGGACCATTCATGTATGTTCCCTAGGAAAGCAATCAAAATGTATAGTAACGGACATATTATTTTTTTGTAGTGAAAAGTATGGAATAAATCCTAAAAATTAATACATTGCCCATTTTACATATATTTATAGTTAAATAAAGTAATTAATTGTATTGTGCGTAACGTGAATATTGTGAATATACTAAGGACGTATGCACGACCGCTAGAGCTCTTGGATTTCTTAACGTAGAATTCAGTTCAATAGTTTCTGTGCGAAAGAAAGTGCCCTTTTTTCTCCACCACCAATACTACCACCGTCATCATCATCATCATCATCATCATCATAATCGTCAGGTGATCAGGATGACTGTTTCCCTACATTATCTCTATTTGCTTTTGCCCAAGCCATCTACTTTGTCTCCTTGTAGTTAGGAAGCTGCACTTCCTCCACTAGTTTTAGCCTCCTCCGCCTTCTCATTCCTTTCTCTTTTCCCTCGATTCCTGTTGTCAATATACTTCTTTCTCTCATTATATGACACAGCGAGTTTCTCCTCCTTTTGTGAGTAGTTTGTATATCTTCTTATCTCTCCTATTTCTTCCAGTACTTATTTGTTCCTCACTTAAACCACCTTCCTTACCCTTCATCAATCCGATGTATTTCGAACCTCATTTCTGTTCTTTCCCATGGCCCAAACGTCACTTCCATTCAACAGTGCACTCCAGACTTTAATACCGCTGCTAGATTTACGCTAGTACATAGACTCTTATCACTATTTGGTTTAGACAATTCTAAACCTTAAGTTACCAACAGTATTTGCAAAGGGAGAAAATACCATCATTGAATAGAAGTGAATTACGGGATCCCGTCAAAAGAAGAGCGTATGGTCGCTTATTAGCGAAACAACTAGCAAATAGAGTGCCGGTGGAAGACATTCACGAGAACTGGAATGAACTGACCAAATTAATACCGAATGCTGCCACGCAAACAATTGGAGTAGAGGGTAAAAGACCGAAAATGTCATGGTGGGGTGAAGAATGTCACATTGCGGTGCAAACAAAGAACAACGACAGATCGAAATACTTGTAAGTCAAAACAAGAATTGTGCATATAAATTATACCAGGAAGAAAGAAGGAAAGTGAACAGTCTGTCAAAGAAATAAAAAGAGTTGGATAAATGGGAAGCTAAGCGAAATAAATGAAAGTTTTAAAACAAATGAAGCTAGAAAGTTCTTCTCTGAAATTGGTGGACCCAAATTTAAAGGACGTAACTACTGTATGTGTAGAGATAAAGTGGGTAACGTACTAACGCAAAAAATCCAAATAATGTACAGATGGAAAGAATATTTCATGGAATTGTTTAACCCGCCAAACCTTGAGAATGAAGACATTGAAGATAATAATGAAGCCAGCGAAGAAAGAATAATAGGCGAAGAAAACGAAATAACACAACCGTCATATAATGAAATCTGTTATATTATGAATAGTCTAAAATCAAACAAGGCGGCGGGTTCAAACACTATAATCCCAGAATTATTCAAATATGGAGAATGGTCCTAACAAAGAAAGAAAGAGAGAGAGAGAGAGAGAGAGAGAGAGAGAGAGAGAGAGAGAGAGAGAGAGAGAGAGAGAGAGAGAGAGAGAACATGAAAACAAGACGAAGAGAGAAAATGCCAGATCAGTGGAGCGATGGAATAATATTCCGTATTTTCAAGATAAGAGGCCAATATGAGTGCCAAAACTACTGACCGATAACCTTGTTAAATGTAGTGTATAGAATATTTGCGATTTACTGAATACTAGGTTGTCATTGATTCTTGAAGGAAAACTACATGACTGCCAGGCAGGTTTTAGACCAAATAGATCTACAATAGATCACATTTTCACATTGCGCCAAATATGTAAAATGTATGTATGACATTAAGTTATATAATATGTTCGTGGATTACTCGCAAGTATTTGATTCGGTTTTAAGACACAAATTATTTAACTGTATGCCAGAGTATGGAGTGCCAACAAAATTACTATAATTAATACGGAGTTGGGTACACGTTGGAGGGTACCAAGGCCAAGGTCACGATAACCAGCAAACAAGTGAAGAGTTCTATATCAAATTTGGAGCACGACAGAGAGATTCACTATCGGCGACATTGTTCAACATGGTCATGGATAAAATATTAACACAGGTCGATATAAAAGGGAAAATACCAACACGACTGAAACAATGCCTAGCCTAAACAGATGGTGTACTGCTGGTTGCACGTAGTAAGAAGGCGCTTGAGCAATTCTTCTAGGAGTTAAGCGAGAACTCAATCCATTATGGATTAAAAATCAATGTTCCAGGAACGACCTTCATGATATGTAAGGCCAAAGTTACCCAATTAACTCCAATTCACATTACTAACACAGCCTATGAAGAAGTAAGCTCTCATAAGTATCTGGGAGCAATTTTTGTTTGCAACAATGATGTAGAAGAAGAAATAAAAAGCAAGAATAGTAGCGGAAAACAGCATATTTTGCACATCTACAGCTATTTAAAAGTAAAATGTTATCAAAGGGAGCAAAACTAAGACAGTATCAGACAGTTATTAGACCAATTGCAACGTATGCCGCAGAACGTGGACTATAAAAGAAAAGGATGCGTAGCGTCTTGTAGTTTCTGAAAGACGGATTATGAGGAGGATATTTGGACCAGTTAAAATGCCAGTTAAAATGGAGATTGGCGGATTAGGAACAATTTCGGACTGTACAATATACAAAAACATAAAAACATATTAAATTTGATCAAAGCCATAAGATTAAGTTGGCTTGTTCATCTTAATAGGATGTCACATGACAGAATTGTGAACAAGATCTTTAGCTGGGATTCAGTGAGTACCAGGAGAAGAGGATGGCCTAAAAATAGATGGAAAGATGATGTTGACAAAGACAATAGGAAAATGAAGATTGAAAATTGGATCGACCACTCGAAGAATAAAGAAAAATTGAAAACGATAGCTGAGCAGGCCAAGACGTTTACTTGAAGGTCGTAGAGCTTTACAAGAAGAAGAACACTACCCCAAAACACGTTTGTGTTGTTTTTTGTTCATGTCATTGGCTATATATTTTATAATCAGTTGTAATATATAGCAACATCAAATTTCCTCTCAGCCAACGTCAAGTACTCAGTGACTATTCTGAGGGAAAATCTTATTTACAACTGGGTACGTAGGTCTCAAAAGAGAAGGAACTGCAAAACACGGAACAAATAAATTTCTCATTTACCATTGTATATCTGCCCGTCTCTAAAAGGGTTATTAGCATTAAAAATAGATGCTATTGCAGGTTTTGTAACAGTAATTACAACTAACAAATAGTCAACATATTGTGATCGATACTCTTAATTAATAAACCTTGCCAGTCACTAGCGTCACAGACATTTAAGATCGCCAAAGTATCCTTTCTCCACAAAATGAGTACAAGAGATAATGGGCTGCAATTTCGCCGAAATGATGCTATAAGCCCCTCTCGCAAGCATCGCCTCAAATAGAGAAACCGAGTCGGGCGCCTGCACAGCAGGCGGCTGTTCCGCCGTTCCGTAAGCGAGCGAGCGAGGGGGAGGGCGTACTCGGCGCGGGGGCGGCAGGCGAGCGGAGGGCTAACTCCCCTTTTCATCTCCTCCCCACTGAGAAACGACGCGCCGACATCGCAGCGTACTAATCTCATTAGCCCAAGTTCGTCAAACCTAACCAAGCAAACTAACAAGTCGGAGGTCGGGTCCAATCAGTGATCGCGCGCCGTCCTATCTCCTCGGGCAGGGAGCAGCACGCCCCCTCCTCTCCTCTCCGCTCCGCCCCGCCCCCTCCTTCCCCTTCGCGCTCGCGCCGGGGCCACTCCTCAAAAGCGAGGGATTTCAACATGGCGCCGGATCCCGCGGCGGAGACGGCGGTGGCGGCGGAGCTCCGGCGAGCGTCTTCCCCCCCCCCGGCCGACCCTTGCGGCGGCGGCGGCGGGGACCAATTGGGGGAACCGGTAGAAACCTCGTGCCGGCGCAGTGCCATGGCGGCGGCAGAATTGATACGGAGGGCGTATAATCATGCCGACAGGAGCAGTGTGATAAGCGTTAACGAGAAGGAAATCACTCTTGCTAGCGCAGTCCCATGGCGGCGGAGGCGGCGGCGCAGTCGGTCGGTCTCCGCCGCGCGGCGCACCCCCGCGGTGACGCCCCCTTCCTCATCTCCCCACTCCGCCCTTCCCGCTGCGCGCTTCCCCGCCCCGCCCCGCCCCGCCCCGCGGCGCCCCCGCGCAGCGTCCCCGCACGGCCCGTCTCGCTCCCCGCACCCTCCCCCGCCACGCGGCCGCCAGCCCCAACGCGAGTTCCGCGCGCTTTGTGCGTGCGGTCGCTGCTGCCGTACGCCTGTGTGTGGGCGTGCGTGCTGAGCAGCCGGGTCTGGATGTGGCGGAGCCTGAAATGGTGGGACTGGAGGCCGTGCGAGGCAATGCTAGAGGCGTCAGTGGCATTAAGGGGATAGTGACGTCACAATCGAATTGTTGGATTCGACTCGTGCTGCAGCGGGCAGTCTGATCAGTGATCACTTCCACCTCCGGGACCGGTGTTTTAATACTGGGCGATCCATGTGGAATTTGCGGTGGACAATGCGGGTTCACAGCAAGTTTTCTGAGCCTCTCGTTTCTCTGTCCTCTCATTCAATCATAGCCCCATTATCATTCATATCATGGCTTCATAATTACATATCTATCGTTAGTCCATGTAGGTACGCGCATATGGGTCAGGCACTTGTAACACTAAAGAAGCCGGGTTGTTGAATCATCGGATTTGAACGGTAATGTTAACAATCCTGTTGTAAAAGGGAATGATGCGTCGAATTAAACTTCGTATAAAATATTTTCTGGGAAGAGGACACTCAGAGGGAGACAATAGTTGAAATCATAAGAAGAACTCACAAAATTAGATGTAGGATTTGAGATAAGATGTCCTTTAATATTGAACACAGTAAGAACGACGGAATTCGGCAATCAATAAATACGAGTACGTACTAGCTGAAGAAACACTGGTCGTATTCCAAAATACTTCTTGTACTCAAGTACTGAACGAACGAGAACGCCAGTGTGAGGGAATTAACTAAATATAAACGGAATATATTGTAGTGTAGGGTTTTGGAAAGTTCGTTTATCATTAGTTTTAGGCACCGTGATGTAAAACGATCTGAAAAAGAATCGCATCTAATAATTATCAACCATCTAATAATTATTAATCATTGCAAATGTTCACTGAGAGTAACATTCCTAGTTTATTCATAACACGCTACAGTCCATGTGGTAGCGACAACTGGGGAATGCGTTTTACAAAGATCTCATGAATTGCATTCAGTAGTAAGAAGAAAGTAGTTGATGATAGTAGAACAGTAACATTTGTAGAAGTGTAACGATACGTTTCATCAAGACTCTGCCGTATACATATAAACATATATATTCACACAGTCGATAAAAATGTTGGAAGCAAGGCCTAAGCTATTTTTCTAAACTGGGATACAAGTAATAATAATGCCGATAAATGAGAACGGCAAATATCGAAGCCTACTATCTCATTACTGACAAATCCGTTTATGAATAAGAATAAAGGACAGGATAACGTACTCACTAAATAACTGTGGTTTCTTGAGGATTACTCACCCAGTAACTCAGCAACTTAACAGACACTATCTGAGAAAGTAAAATAAAAATAAAAAACGATTTCATCAACATAATAATTGTGTGTAAATACAATGCTTAAATCACCAAATAAACAGATATTCATTTGTTACTTGTCTAATGTGGCAGCTAAAAGCAGCATCTAAAAACAACAAACACTTTAAAACAAATATTAAAGTCGATATCAAAAATTCACTTGGATAGTATTTTTAAAATAAATTAGAAATAAATTGTAAATAATAATCTAAACAATGTTAATTGTTTAGATTATTATTTACAATTTATTTCTAATTTATTTTAAAAATATTATTTTAAAAATTTTATTTTAAAAATATTAATAGGATATTAGGAAAAAAAATTAGAACAATCAAAAATAAGAAAATGATTCCACAAGTCATACCAGTATCAAAAAAACAAACGAAAATTAAAACAAGATTCCCGAAAGAAAAATTTGATCCATTCAAGGTATGTAAATAGAATTCAAGAACCTCGCCAATTACTAAAATGTTTATCCATACAAATAATGAAATTAAAAAATATGTATTAAAGCAAACCGAGCACAGTAGAACTTCAATGCTTTTTGTTCAATAAACCCCTGCTGGCCAATGCACCACTTTCAATTAATTACACATAAGTAGATTGAAAATTGTAAAATCCTAATGTTTGATCAGAATGAAAATCAATATGTCAAGAAAGTTTGTGAAGTGTAAAATGACGAATTAAAATAATAAATTAAAATCTACCACAACTGGAATTACACGAGTTGACCACTTCAGTAATGGATACGGTCCTCGCCGAAACTTTTAGAGCTGAACATATCCACTCATGAAACACACCATTGCCGACTGCTGCCATGCGAGTCTTAGAGCAGTTGTGCAATTAAATGGGTAGCATAAATAAAGGAGGTAGTGTATTTAATTATATCATTGCTAACTGTAACAGAACAATATGAATAGCCTAGAATTGAAATCATCAATGTCTGTGGATAATTATTACTAACAATTTCAGGATTACATTCCGATATTAGTCTTTTAATTAAATCTACGTAAACTTAATAAAAGGGGTCTCGTGGCTCAGAGCGAAGTCGCTACCCTTTCTCCAAAGAGGTCCGAATTCCATTCCCGTCGATTCCCGGACAAGCTGATGTGAAATTTTTTCCAACAAAGCGAGTCTGCTTCCTAAACCCTACCCATTTCCTAATTCTTTCTCATTTCTGGCCGCGGGGTAGTGACGCAGGAGCGCGTGATGTAAGAAGCACGTACGCGGAGATGCTACCTTGCGGTGCTCTTGACAACTGAAAGACAAGACGAGACTAGACGTACTACATAAATACATCGCTCTCTGGAATACAGAAGAGCACTGATAAAATAACAATAATTTAACGGAAAATTACTCCGCGCTCAACGCTCGATTAGGGGTTGAGAAACGCGTTGCCTTAAGATGAGTAAGACGCAACAAATTAAAAAAAATGTAATTATTCCTTAAGTAAAATGCTTAAATTCAGTATTTTTGCTTCTCAGTATTATTGTTAAAACCCTGTGACATTCCATGAGGTGGTTTTAAAGACTGGTTAGCCACGGCACAGTCGTGAAGACCCGTTTTCTTAATGCGTTTTGCACTCGCATGAATCGTAGGTTTACGAAGGTAGCGCAGGGTTTTTGAGCTTCTGATACAACGCCTGCGAAGGAGGGGAAGGTTTAGTTACGCAGTGGGTCGACATTGCATTTCGTGTGCACAGCACCGGACGTCAAGGGGCAGATGGAGCGTCAGTCGTTCTAGAGAGTCAGTTCGCTTCATATGGAGAAGGAATATTGGGAATAGGAATGAAAAATGTTTATGTAAGATTCTCCGTCCTCAAGCCTTTCGATTTCGTAGCGATGATTTTTCCCCGCTTTATGGCGAGATGTGGCGATGAACTTGGCGTCGTAAGGGTTTTCCCCATTAAGGTATCTCCAACCCGCGGGGCACAGCCACAGCGCTCTAAGCTTCCTACTGATCTTGCGACTGGTGTGTGGTAGTGTACTGCATGTAAGCATAAGTTCTTGTATGCAAGTAAGGGATGAGGATAAGAAAGGAAGACGAAGGAAAGATCGTGCGCGGTCCGTGGCCCGTTTGTTGGAGTACTGCTACAACATTCGCCTGATATAGATTGAAGACACCATGTAAAACTAACCTTCAGAGCAGCTGACAGCTGGAATTCTCCTTGAGACAGCTGCAGAACTCGACCTAGCTGTCAGGTGGGTGTCGAAAATCCTGCCACCATCGGAAATCGAATCCTAGGACTATCCGGTCAGAGGCACTGTACTGACATCAGTTGATGCCCTGGATCATCTCAGTTGGTAGGGAGAACGAAAAGATAATGATGATAGGGCGAAGATGACGGGGCAGTAGTGAGAAAAGGGGAAAATCGAAGAATTCTGGAAAAGTATGGCGCGAATTCGCCACATATGCCACGTCGAGTGCTTCCGGTGTGTAAAAGATGAAAACGCTCTGGGTTGGAGCTCTACGCATGGGCTAATACGATAGTTATGCAAGCGCTATGAATTTTGGGTACCATACAGAAAAGCAAAAATGCATTATGATTATTAAGGAAGAATATATATGAGATTTGCAATCTCTTCATTCAGCAAGTTTCTCGAATGAAACGGAGGCAGTAGGGATGAATTTCATTTGTCAATTATCGATGTACCTGCATTTCAGACCCCTCTGCATTGAGCATATTCAAGTTCTTCATTGGATTCGGACCAGAATTTCTTTTGCGCACAACATTTAGTGTGGCAACCCACTGTCCTGCGTTCGCCATTGTCTTGCAGCATCGCGTTTTGGAGCCACTGTGGCGGCGAGGCATTGGAGGCTGCGTGGAGCGGAAGAGGGAGGGAGGGGAAGCGGAGGGACGCGCGCGCGAGGGGCGCGGCCGACCACGCGTCAGCCAAGCGCGTGCACTGAGTGACAGTTCGTCGTCTGTCGTCCGCAGTCCGCCGTCGGCAATCCTCAGTCCTCTCCGTACCGTGGGCGAGCACCGGGGACCGGGGGCGGCGTCCGCGGTGGCGGCGGCCGCGCGCCGGGGGTGGGCGTCGCGATGGCGGCGGCGGCGGCGGTGGCGGGGCGTGGGTGGGGGGCGGCGTCCACGCGCCCGCCGCCGCCGCCAGCCCGGGATGCCGACGCGGCGCACAAGCGGCGAGGAAGGTGGCCGGACGCCGCGGCCGGGGATGGCGCCGCCTCCGGATTCGCTGCCGATAATCGATGCGCGAATGTGCTCGGCGGCCGCGGAGGGGTGCCGGGGCCGGCGCGCGCCGCCCGTCGCTTGCCCGCTCCGCTGCCGCTGCGGTGCCGTTGCCGCGCGCCTGAGTGCGGGGTCGGGCGGGGAACCCGCCATTCAGTCAACAAGTTTTATTTAATATTTCCATTGGGTAAAAGCAGGGTATTATAGATATAATAAACAAATATCGAGAAAACTGGAAAGGTCATGTCCTGAGAATGCCAGAATATAGGATAAGTAAAATTACCCTTCAATATGCACCTAAAGGTAAAAGAAGTGTTGGACGTCCCTTGAAGAGATGGCATGAACAATTTCGAGACGAACAGATTAAAAGATCTAATTCTTGATGATGATGATGATGATGATGATGATGATGATGATGAGTAAAAGCAGCTCTAGTGGCCGCAGTTAACAGTGTTTTCATGGTTTCCTCAAAATTTTAGAGCTACGTAATAAATGCATTATGTGAAACTCAAAGGGTGATTACCATACCTCTCTCTGAATAATCATTGTCCAAAATGCTCAATTTTTAATTTGTTCTACTATTTATCAAATATACTTCAAAACCCCAAATTTGTTCCAGTTCTGGCTACTTGAAAATCGCAAAATTTTGCTAGTGGTCTGATATTCAAATCAGTAATGGCCAATCAATATTATACGAGGGGCGTTCGAGAAGTAACTTGTTTCCATATGAAAAACAATGTAATACTCTCTCAACCTGTTTGAGATCTAAAAAGTCTAAAAAATTACCAGTTCATGTTACATTACTGCAATGGTAGAATTAATAAGATATTTTCAGCTTGTTCTTAAATATAAAATAAGGGAAAAGAAATAAATAATATTCAATATACTCCTCTCTATTAGAGGGGATACGCTCAAGTTGTGCATGCTTAAATTGGAAATGCATTCTTATTCTTCTAATATTGTTCTTTGAATGCCCATTACTGACTCAGTAGGTGCCATTCAATTATTCTTCAACTAAATGACTCGTATTTTTTAGTCAATCAATAAAACTCCAATTCGAATCATTTAAAGGACTTAATATTTCTATCTTCTAACATCACATACAGGAACCAAAATTCAGGTTTTGGCTGTAGGTCTTAATACATCGTCAGGTGGCTGTGAATTACAATTCAAATATGACAGTGCATGTTACAATTTATTCATATCAGAGGGTGATTTGGCCATTGGAGTTTTCTTGATAGACCGAATTATTCAAAAAACTTTTTTTCCCTAAAATTTACAAACAAAATCATAAAATCATGCGTTATAAGGTTTTATTCTTTAACAATCTGGCTAGAATTCATTTTCAGGTTATTCTTTATATCTTCGTGTTGCAATAGCGTCTGACTTGAGAATCGGTATTTCAGATTAAGTAAATCCGTCATATTCTAACGTCTCGATAGAGCAATGTTCACATGCACGTTTTTATTAACTTAATTTCATTCATTATGATATCAGCCCTTAAGGATTTAAAGCTTTGGTTATAAATGGATTGGAAGTAACCCCCAGGAATTAAAAAGGATTTGAAATTTCTCACAGCACTAGTGAGTATTTGATTATGCTAAACTGTTACATTTATTATAGATTTATATTTTTGCTGAAACTCTGAGGTTTATCATGTAAGGAACATCTGGGGAACAAGCCGTGAAGGTGATGGCAGATCTTGTTGTAAGTAAAACATTGTGGTTGAATGGGAAGAACGAAGATAGGAGAATAAATCGTACGTTACGTGAGTGATATGTTCAGTTGACGTATTTAAACACTTCGGCATTGCAGTTATGGATTTGAAGGCTCGCTTATGGTGTGTTCATACATCAACAACCAAGGTAATTTTGTCTGAGAAGAATTACTTAGAGCAAATTGAACAGTATTTAAGTTTGATTGCTCCATTAAGAATATTAGAATATTTTGTAAATGGATTCGATGAGTCTCGTAGTGAATGCTGCATGTCCAGTATTAGTTAAAAAGTTAACTTAAGATATTGTAAGCCGGTTTTCAGTAGACTTGCGATTATCCAAAGTAATTAGGGCAAAATTACCTGGGATTAAAAAAACCACTTTCAATAATCGCTTACATGATAGTCGTTTACATCGTTGACACACACGTCAAGATACAAATTACAAAATGCAATATAAAGTAAAGAACACGATTACTGGATACAACTAAAACTGAGAGGGGCAACTGGTTTACAAGTGATTTTGATGATAATGGAATGTGGGGATGCTCCAATATACATAGAAGCAGGGACTCCCTCGTTTAATTCCGAGCCTACGTTAACTCGAAACCTAGGTTAATTTGGACCCTTGACTAACTGGAACTCGAATAATTCCAAGCCTACCTACAACTACTACCTTATAGAGTCTATTTGTTCCTTGTTTTGTCTTGTTACGGATTATTATAATTTAAAGCAACTTGTTTTTTAATTTCAATTTGAATGTTAAAATTTGCAACTCTGCTCTTTGTAATTTAATTAAATTATGGATTTTATTTATTAAAATGATGTCTGTCCATGAGAAAGATTCATTTTCAGCAAGTTTTAATGAAAAATAAGATTTTTTTTATTGATTTAAATAGTGATTGATTTAAAAGTATCACTGAGTTTAATCACGATTTAAATCAAGTTTTTAAAGCAATTGATTTAAATCATCGCCATTCTGATTAATTATTTTGGATTCGTGTATACGAAGATAATCTGTTCAGCGAAATGAAATAAACTGCCAATATGGCGAATGGCCGTTGAGAGATCCAATGTTAATTAAGGTGTCTCATTTATAGCCGATATTTACAGCCGAAAAGGGACAAATATAACACATAGTTCTGAAACTAATTTATTTTAGAATCCTTTAGAATCAGCCTTCTCCTAGTTCATGAAATCCATTAAAATGGTCCATTTTAGTCAAAGATAACAACTTTTGTCTTTTTATGGAATGTGTTCATTGAATATATTGTTGAGTATTTGCATATGCTTCAGCCTAAACATGGCCTTACACAAGTATTATTCATTATTATTTTCAAAAGTTATAAAAGCGCAAAGTATTTAAACAATGTATAAACTACTAAATTAATAAGAGTTAAGTTTTAATGTTATTTAATTTAAAAAATTGTCACAGTTCCTACTTTCTAAAAGTCATATAGTAGCCAACAATCGGCTTGGTGAGAAGCTATGTCATATACATCACAGGCACAATATATTTTTAAACGAACAGTACGTTGAAGAAATCTTACCAAGCAATTTATGAAGCAAAATTACTAAATAACAAGAAACTATTCTATTTTTCAAATGTTTCATCCATCTCCATTTAAGAGATTGACAGTTTCTAAATAATATTTCCTAAAAAAAATTGCTCATTAAGTAGAATTCCATCTCTGCATTTGATATAATCAACATTAATAGAAGTCCTTAAATTATTTCAATTCATTCTCTCCAGAATAAACGTCTATATCATTACACGGGTACACAAAACAGCAAGCACAAAAAATTCCATTCAACGGACGGTACACGAGCGAACACAATTTGTATTCTTCGTCCATTTCATTTCGGCCGTCAAATACGGGCAACAAAACCGATACATCGTTACTTTTTACAAAAACAGATACGTGTACGGATAATTTCATTTGAAAGCACGGATGGAAAAGAGCCCGGGCGCTTTAACCTCGCGCGTATTGTCGCGGGGGAGGCCGTCCGCCAAGACGAACCGCCGTAATGAAGTCGCTTTCCTGCGGGACAAAAGGGCGGAGGCGGCGGCGGCGAGGGCGGTCGGCCCACGCCGGAAGCTGTCCCCTCCCATCCCCACGGCTATCCCCGCGGCCCCGCCCTCCCTTCGCCCCGCCCCACCCGCGCTCCGCCACCCCCGCGCGGCCCCCCCCCCCCTTCCCCCCCCCCCCCCCCCCCCTCCCCCCCCCCCTCCTCCACCCCTTTAGCCATCCCCATATCGCTACACCCCCCCGCTTCATCACAGGCGGTCCGCCACACCGCTCCGCCACACCGCTGCCACACCGCTCTGCCACCCCCGCTCCGCCACACCCGCTCCGCCACACCCGCTCCGCCACACCCGCTCCGCCACACCCGCTCCGCCACACCCGCTCCGCCACACCCGCTCCGCCACACCCGCTCCGCCACACCCGCTCCGCCACACCCGCTCCGCCACCACGTTCTCGCTCCAACACCTCTGCACTGCCTCGCTCCATCCCGCTCCACCTCACCCTTCACCCTCCCCAACCCAACCCCAGCGCCGCTCGACCGAACCCCGCCTCACTCCACCCTCCCCCGCCCAGCCGCACGGCACCCACCCACCCCGCCGTCCCATCCCATCGCGGTGCCGATATTTGATACAAATTCGGCGCGCGCGTTATCTGGTGTTGCATCGCAGGAACTCAATAACGCAACCCACCGTCGCGCGCGGGGAAAAAATAATTTCCTGCGGCCGCGGTTCATCGGCGGCGGCATCTCGCGGGGCGCGCGCGGGGGCGGGGCGGGGCGGGGCGGAGGGGCGTGGCCGGGGAGGGGGCGGTCCCGCGGCCAGCGGGCGAGCCTCGGCGCCGGAGGTTGGCCCCTGCCGATGAATGAGCGGGGCCCGCGCGTGGGTGGGTAGGCGCGCGGACCTTACTATTCGCGAGTATTCCATTATGCACGCAAAATAAAACGTTTTAATACATGATTGTATCACTCACTTAAACAATATCATATTATAGGGTTGGAGTCACTCGGTTAGAAGTTTCCAATCTTTTTTATGTTTTCGAGCATGAATGCCACATTGTTTGGTTACACATGATTCGCATTTGGTTTACCCAAATATTGTTAACGTGTAATGGTTTTTAAAAATCATTGTGAAAATCGTTTTTAAAAACTATTTCACTTCGTGAAGTGAAATAGTTATTGAATTTGTGCATCAATTTTGAATACAATAAGTTTGGGAGAATTGAATGTGTAACCATGATATTGCTATTATTCAAAACGTAAAAAATGCAAATATTAAATATTTTAAGGTCTCTAGAGAATCTATATAAAACATTCTAGAAACATGCAATGTCGTAAAAAAATAGAAGTACTGATAATATGGTAAAATAGGACGATGATAGATGTTTTCGTGACGAAAGTTGTGAAAGTAATTAGTTGTTAATTATGATTTGACTGAAATGAGGAATGATTCAAATACCATACTAACAACTTTCATATTATTTGAATATTATAACTTTACTATGGATAATAAAAAATTAACTATTAATTAAATTTAGTCAGAAACTAGCGTACCCGTGCGAGAAAACTTGCAGGTACTCTTACTATTTTTATACTCTTCCCTATTTTTCCATTTCCATATTTAGCCTGTAATATATCTTTTTCTTCAAGACCTTATGCTCCGTCACGTGTTCTATATGTCTCCTCAAGAAACTCAAGAACTCCTCCTTTGAAACTCAAGAACGCGTGGGCAGATGATTTTCTCCCCCATACGTCACATACAGTTTTTGACTGTTTTTAACTAAATAAATAAAATAAAAATAAATCCTTGTGATAGATAACAATAGATGAGACCCTTATCAATAAAAACTATTCTTATTTAACTGTATTACCGAGCAGAAAGGTACACTCATGTAATTCAATCGCGCAGAATGTCAAGTAATTAATTTAATTTCACATTCAGTTGCACATTCTGCACTCGTCTGAGCAGATAGGGTAAAATCGAGAAGCACATTACCAGCAAAGAAAGTAATAGAATGTGCAAGACCTCATCGTATAGGTTACGGTGTTAGGAACGTTTCTTTGAGGAATTTTAGTTTTTAAGGCCCTAGAACGGTTCGTTTAGGAGTTATTTAACGAATGAAAAATGCTGCCACTTGCATTTGACATGAATATTTAGATGCATTTTTTTAAACAAAACCTTCACATTTTTAAAGTGAAAGTGCATTCCAGTCTCTCAATCATGGGACTTGTGCTACAAAATTGTTTTTTATAAGATCTGTAAAAATTGTTGAAATTTTAACCATTGAGACAAAAAGTAAACGGCACATTTACATGTAAAGAATTGTTGAAGCATATATTCTAGCAAGCATATATTATTTTCTTTGTTATTAGAACATATCTTGTTTTTGTCTCCCATTTTAATATGCAAGGCGAAAAGATTGTACACACAAAAATGTGCTCATTTTTTTTATTTATTACCTTCTGTTCGACATGACTGCCTTTCATTGATGTTAACATTTTACACAATAAAACTTTGTCATACATTCTCACGCTAATTGTTCTGATTGTTACAGGCTGTTTTCAGAGTCTAATTGTATAATTGAGTTCAGCTTTTATGAAATTTGGACAATTCGTCATTCAATATAATAGCTGGAAGTTGAATTTTATATTATCGGATGTTGGGGATTAATGCTATAGAATATTTATTGGTGTCTAAAATTGTCTTTGGGAAATCGTGAGCACGTTCGGTTAGGATTTCAGTATTTTCTGTTTACTTTGAAGAGGGGGATAGCTGGAGATTCTGAAAGAAAATTATGTTCAAATATTATTTGCTGCCGTTTGGCACCGTTTAATGTTTTTCGTTCTTGGATTCTATTTGCCATGATGAATTTGGTTTGGAATTTTTTAATTGTTTATAAATAACGGTTAAACATCAAATTGAAATTGTTGACTTGAAGGTAACAGTGCTGTTTGCCAAGCTAATGACTTGCGTTGCGGAAGAGGAGTAAAGTGATAATTATTTAAATATATAGAAGGTTGCTCACGTGTCTCAATTGTCTGTTTCGGTTTATAGAGATTTTTGTGTGAAAGGAATGCTGACAGTTTCCGACGAACTTCTCTGTACACACGGCAACCACGATAATTTGCGGTATGCGCGTCACCACAATTAATACAAGTTGGTGTGGAATTTTTTGTACAGTACATTTAGAATAGTGAAAGTTACCTGAGAAGTTACTGACAATTTGCTCAAGAATGCCCGAATGACTGGCAGTTTTTACATTGCACAGGTAAATTATGTTTAATCCTAGGCTGAACTTGAATTATACAATAATTGTATTATTTATGATTTATTCAGAAATTTGTTTACTTCACAGATAGATTTTGCTTCTTCAGTCTTGATAAATGCATAGCACATGTTTGAAGTGGCTGTCTTCGTTTATTATATAAACAACATACTTTAATTACTGGGTAATTGATGCGTTTACATTTTTCGCATATTTCAATTTCTGTTAGAGATTCCAGTATTCCTTTTAGTATAACTGTAAATATCTTCGCTGTAGGGTCCCTATATGTATGAAATGACACTGTTTTATCTTCACAAAATGTATTATAGTTCATAAAGTTCTCTATATCCGTGAAGAAAACCTTGAATCCGTTATGTTGTGTTCTAGTTGTAAAGTCGTTTTTAACTATTGATTTGGTATCATCTGGTATTACTATGTAGTTTTCACCTAATACATGGATGGGTGGGATTTTAACTAACGAGGTAACATTGTCTGGTTCTTTTGGGGGTCCTCCTTCCGTAAATATTTCGAATCTCTTTGACACTGGAACGTTACATGTATCTCGAGAATTGTGCGTCAAAACCTCTGCCAAAATACTTTGTCTTTTGACAGAATACTGTTTCTTAATATTCGATTCTCTACTTAAGTTTTGTTGATGGGGTTGACTACTTACCGGCTTGCTAGTGATCTGATGGAGTGCACTCTGGCATTTCTTTGCTTGTACTTACACCTTCGTTAGGATTGTTTAACCTGTCTAGAGCACTTTTAATTGCTTCCTCTGAGAGTCTAAACTTTGATTCATGAACACAGCGATAGCGTGGAGGTCAATAGAATAAGCGCATTAATAACTTTGAGCACCTGTGTAATGCTCTGGCCGACACCAGAGCATAAACGTTTAATCACTAACCGATCGCACTTATTGTATGTAGTATTTAGCACTTCGTAAAGAATCTGAGTATTCGTTCGTTGTTACACTGCACTCACCACTCTTAACTCTAGCACGTGACCATTGCGATGTAAACGCGATAAGAGCTGCCTTGGACGCGAAGTGTTCGCCTCGGCGGTTCGAAACGGACTGAAAACATTTCTTCAGATATCCCTGTAGTTGCAGTTCTTTACACTTCGCAATACGTTCGTAAAAGCATTTGCTACGGAAAACAATCACAGAAAACTACCGATTAAGACAGCCGCTAGGACTCTTCTCGATATAGTATTTGGATTCGACCCAGCTATATAAAAATCCCTCACCGATGGTACGGGAATCAGTTTATTCGCGGTTTCATTATAACTTCGACTTCTACCAAACATGATGACTTTGTTCTTTGACCTGTTTATTTCGATGGTATATCTTTCCACCCGAAAGTGTAATCGGCCTGCATCCCGCTTCAAAATGTCTTTCTCCTCCTCTGATTTGATAAACCAACACATTACACATTCATCAGCAAACAGTCGTACATTTGGAGCTAAATATATCCCAAATCATTCAGGAATCACAATGGCAATCAGTCACGAATTAAAAATATTTATTTGTCTATTGTATGATCGTAGTTATTAATATTAATGTGTCATACATAAAGATTAAAAAGTATATATAATCGTAATTAATTTTAATATAATGAGATTGGGTTAGGCGGCATTGTAAAATAGAAATTTACGACCGACCAATGGAACTCGAAACAACACACCTTGTCTCTCATTTGTTTTAGAAACTTATCGTTAGTAGTATAAGCTCTTTTAATTGCATATCTACTATTTCTCGTCCTCGTGACGTACTTTACGTACCCTAGCTATCTCGTATAGGCTAATGTCAACTTCATCCGGCTAAAATCTAATGAATGTTTCGAGGCAGTTTCTACGTCGGAATTTATCCACTCGTTTTGGAGAATGTAAACATTAACGGGATAATTGGAGAATTTGCTAGACTCGGAGTTTAGCTGCTACAAGGATACAAATAGATCCCGAGGTTATAGAGGGCGTGGCATGTTAGCCCCTCGACCAGAGTGTGCTTCTGCGGTACATGCACACGTGTGGGACACGAGTTGCGCTGTCTTCCCCATCAGATAAACCCACCGCCAGTTCTCCACACGACACCGGAGCCGTTTATATTTTTATTCCCGTGCATGGGTGCTGCACTTCCTATGTGCTTGGAATTATGTGCCAATATATTACCCCTTGACGGCGCAAAATGAATTCACGAGAGGCATTTACAATGCGAATCGCCCGGTAATACAGCTATTCCTTTATTTATTTTCCCGAAAAAAAGTTTCTCCTAGCAGGCGAGAGTCCCTCGCAGTTAAATACCGCCCATTCTACCCCTTGTGAGTAGAAAATGAGGGAAGAATAAAAATACGTGCATATTAAATGCGCACGGCAATTGGGCCGTTAAAAGCATGAATGTAGTAAGTCACATAACAAAGAGCATTGTTTTCATTCATTACATATATTAAGGTCTATTTAGCCGCAGCATATCACAGCGCATTATTCCTTGAAACGCGCACGTGTAAACATTCGCGGTGGCGTAAACGCCGCGCCACATGCGGGAGAAAAATCCTTAGGGGGAGCCCACGAGGCCGAAGCCACCTCCCCGCCCCCGCAGACTCCGCTCCGCCGCCCACGCTCCGCCCTGCCCTATCGGGGGAGGTGCGCTCGTGTGGTGGCTGCGTCACCGCGTTACGTGAAAGCCAGAACACGACGGAAAAGCGGGGATGATAATGAAAAAGGGAGACAAAGACATAAAGAAAGGGAAACTGGGAGAGAAAGAGAGAAATGAATAAACATTTAGAAATATTATATGCTTAATGCTAATATGTTAATCTCTCGCTTTTTTAATTATTATTATTATTATTATTATTATTATTATTATTATTATTATTATTACTATTATTACTATTATTATTATTATTATTATTATTATTACTATTATTACTATTATTATTATTATTATTATTATTATTATTACTACTATTATTACGCCGCGCATGTCTGGTCTTAACAATTCCAAATTGCGCTCACCTTAGATGACACGTTAAAATTTTATTTTAACAAAAACGGAGACACACTACATTCTTTATGCCGCCGATATACTTTGTAATTTTTATTAAAAACCTCAGTACCGTTTATATTTACATAACCTATAATTCATTTATCTAAGCATATTCTTCACTTCCTGCGCTTATTTCTTTCTGGTTATCATGTATCCGTTGCTATCGGGTACTCATCATCGTGGTGAAAAAAAAATTATACGGGGCAACTACTATGGTCCTGATTGGCGTCTCCGTGTACATCTAATGATTAAAAGACAGTATATATATTTCTTTTGCCTTGTCGATGATGTTTATTCTGTAGTTTCGCCTTGTCGATGATGTTTATGCTGTAGTACTCAGTGTAGTGGCGTTTGTCTACTCTTGTGTGTGTCAGCGTTTTATATTTTTCGTAAAAGAGACATTTTTCGTAAAATGTTTGCGAACTGCTTAGAATTGGGAGCTGTTATCTACATTCCAACTTTTTACTTTAATGGAACACTTCCCACAGTTTCAAGCTATTAATGACCAATATATATAAATAAAAATAGTAATATTAATGAAAATCAGGAAATAAATGCTGTATTTGTTGAATTCACAGATGTGTTTGCCGGTCCTTTCATTCATGGGTCACAACACTTACTCGCCCTCACACTTCAGCCTTCAAATCCAGTAATACTTTTATTTTGCTTTCTGCGCTTCTCCCTGAGAGCATCAACAGTTATATTATCATTTTCACGTGTAATATGAATAATAAGTGTTAATATGACACACCCACTAGTCTCGTGAAACACTTTTTGCTATAATTATGTCGCTCTGCTCCGTCAGAGTTGACATCTTCAGTTTCAGGCAGTCTAATGATCCCACAGTACTGATTATTACATAAAATACAAATGGACTCTTGTCCTTTTGAGATTTTATGCGACTTATTAAGACGGAAATTTTAAACAAATATTTATTCAATGTCTAAATTCGTTTCGGTCAACTATGAATAGAGTGTGCGCCATGCACAGGTGTGCTTTAGAGTCCAGTATCAAGGGAAAACTTATGTATAATGGGAGGCACTTTGAGACGTGTTTTCATAATGCACATATATACTCACAACACCTACATGGCTCGTGAACCCATAACAAGAACGAAAGCAGTTATGGAGTTCCGGCTTAGATGCATCACTGGTTAATTCTCGTTTATTCTAATGCATCTTTAGGTTATATATATATTGGTACTATTAAGTTATTTTGGGATGGTTCAAAGTATTAGTTTTGTGTTACTTTTAAAAACTCTTTTTGGTCACAAATAGCAAAAGAGTATTAATTTTCGCAAGTGCATGCGGGGATGTAGATTTGAAAGACAATCCGAACTCAATATTTACTCGTAAATTATATATTTTCTTGCTATAAAATCAATATTTATTCATTCTTATTTCATTTTACGATAATGCATCTCCCAATAAGAATAGAATTTGCACAAAAGAAATCATTCCGAGGAAATATTCATCAAATTTAACACTCCAATGAGAGATATCGAGATGACCTTTTCTAAGTCTCGAGAACACATGAAAGAGCAGCGTCATCTTTTCAAAAGAAAACACAGTAAACAACCTCGATAAAATGTATCATTAAGAAATCTTGTTTAATTGCTTCACGTTTCTCTTTTTTTTACAAACGGGTCGTAAAAAGCTAAACAGCAGCGATACGCAAAATCTCCTCAAAATCAATGAACTCTGGACATATTGGATGATTCAGCAAAGTTAGTACTTTTTTAATGTGAGGGTTCGAAAACACTGCAATCGAGAACAGAGCTTCGCTCCCCGCCTCCCTCGTCCAGCGCCCCGCCCGCGCCTCACGCCTCGCGTCCCACGCCCCGCGCCCAGCCCCCTCCTCGCCCTTGCTGCCCTCTCCCTCGGCGGTGTTACCCTAGCGTGCCGTTGCGACCATTAGCAGAAATTGTGCAATAACGCTTATCGCTCGCCGCTTCATTTTTTTATATTTCTGCGCTGGCGCGAGCCCGATTAATGCAACGCCATAAACTCCGAAGGCCGCCCTGTCTCCCGGTTGCGATTGCCCCCTGCTTCCTGTCGGTGCAGCCAGGAAATCGCTGGAAATTTCGAACCCGGCGGTGAACGATACACACCGGAAGAGACTCGTCCGCAGCCTGTGGCACAAGTTCGCGAACACTGGGCAGGCCCTGTGAGGCGATGAGTGCCATCCTTATGTTTGAGTGTAGGTGATGGAGGGGATTTGCGCGCCAATGTCCTCCCTCCAACTGGTCAGGTACCGGCTAAGGTGGATCAGGGCATTAGCTGATGTCCCAGACCGGGAGATCCTGAGGTTTGAGTCCCGACCGTGGCAGGATTTTCGACAAGTCAGATTGGCAGGTCGCGTTCAGGCTCTCTCTGGAGAATAATTTTAAAGGGAAGCTCCTCTGATCGATACTTTCCCATGGTTTTCCGATCAAACCAGGCGAATGCCCGAGCAGTTCCCTAACAAACGGGCCAGCGACCGCGTTCTATCTTTCCTTCCCCTTCCTTGTTCTATCTTCATCCCTTATTTAAACATATTTATACTTACATATAATGTATCGCACAGCCATACTTGTTGAGAGATCAGTCGGGAGGTCAGAGCTTGTTCTTGCTGAGGCGTTTATCCGTTTGTGGGAGACACCTGGATGAGAAAATCCCCGCAAACTGACTTCTAGTCCGGCGCCGGATCACACCACCCAGCGAGGAAACACCATCGTCACCTCCCGTGATAAAAATTTCGCTTCACTGACAAGACTAATGACCATGACAGTTGGCGCCTCATCTTTCTAATGAGGTATTAACTTTGCATTCATTTTTGGAAGGATGTTATGACGATCATGAGTGCATGATGACAAACAAATGATTATGGATAGGATGAGATGTTTTCACTACACGGTGAAAACCACACACAACATAGTGCTACCATTTCCTAACCTTGTAGTCATACCTGAAGTGGACCAATTATTTGGATATATTGATAAATATAAAGCTGCAATATGAATGATGAAGCAATGATGGAATGGGAGGCCGCGGAGACATGAGAACCCCGAGTAAACCTGCCAAGAGAACACTTTGTTCACAACAAATTCACATGGATCGATCGAGATTTGAACTACCTGTTCCCAGAGATGAGCACTCTCATTAATACATCACGGGAACGCCCCTAGATTGTGCGACTGCAAAAGTTGCACTCATAAGATCCAGGATAATATTTCTCTTGCCATCTATTTTCACTTTTGCATTTCCACTTCATCCATCATGCCTCCCTGATATCATCCCCGAAACATAAAAGGTACTTCCTGTTACAAGAGTTTCTTAGAGCAAAAACAAATACTTGTAGAAGTGAAGCTTTGTAAATTGCGTGTCAATTCGATCATTGAATGTAGTAATACAGTTACGAATTTTGTTATTATCTCTTATACATTTTTTTCTTCCTACCAAAAAGAAAAATCGAGACATCTTGTATTTTTTATGAAATATCAATATATCCTATTATCACAGATTTTCTTATCACCTTTATAATCAGTATTTTTCCTATGTAATGTGGAGCAATTACATCTAAGTCCCTCCACCTTCAGCTTAAAATGTGAATACTCTCATGCTTTTTTTACATTACTCGATTAGTGAGAGAAATATTTATGCTGCAACTATTTTATATTAGTTGGCGACTGAAATGCATAATAATAATAATAATAATAATAATAATAATAATAATAATAATACTGAAAGGGGACAAAACACTAGAAAAACAGAAAGAAAAACAATCGGAATTATTAATAAATTATTAGGTTCATTATTGTAACGACTCATTTCGATGAAAAAGTGATCATATTAATCAAAATTCGTACAGAACAATTTGAAATTATTAGTGTAACCAGGGATCAAAGAACATTTCATCATAATTCTGGAAATGACATTCTTATTCTCATGAAATGAAATTATCTAACCAATGTACGGTTGAGAAATTACCAGTTCAATATTCATGTTGAGAAAACGTGTTAATGAAGGAACAGGTGCATGTCGAATTTGCACTACGTGCTGAAAGTGAAGGCTTCCCCAATCGAAAACTTACGTGAGTGTTAAATGCCTTGTATCAGCTAAGAAGTACAGGGAAAGGAGAAATGTAAGTCACGCTAAATTATCATTCAACGTCGTGAAAATTCATTAATGCGTTAATGAACAGTATGATGCATATTAAGTTCAGTCTAATCTGAAAGGGCATATAAATGCATTAAATTATAAATAAAATTGACACACGCAAACTTTTTTATAAACAACTTAATTATATACAACAGTAAGAGTTAAGATGATGTCATCGAGTTGTCCTTTCCAAATTGAGAACATTCAAAAACTAATGGTGATAGAACATACCTTCTTGAATTATTTAAAACGGCTACACAATATTATCATACTATTTGAAATTTCAACATTGTGGTTGTAGGAACACGCCAACAAGAATTTGAACATTTAGATTTCCAAAAATTCAGATTCTTCGAAGGAAAAGGCTTTTTTGAAGTATCTGCTCGAGAAAAAAAATTAATCCAAAAATTTGGAACCATTTTTATCTACTTTTTGACAAGGGGGTTTTGGGGGTTTGTGGAAAGCACCCCCAAAAAACAATTTTTTTATCGTAAGGCCTTGAATTCGGCCAGATCGATCAGGGAATATCAATTTTGAAGAAAATCGTCTGAACGGTTTAGGCGCTATTGTTGACCACAGCTCGATATACGTTTTGGTGTAAACCAATTTTTCTGCGTTAAGAATTCTTAAAATGTAGGTTGTGACTGCATCACGAGTAGGAGGAAAAAATTGACTACATAGAAGGCCAAGATATCCACGTTTTCGATAATTGAACCCACAATATCAGTTTGTGTTGAAAAGTTGGCACTGCTATGCGGGAGCATTACAATACTTTCTGTTAAAAATATAAGTATGTAGTAAGCGAGGAAGTAAAAAATTAATATGAGAGTGTCTTTAAGTAAGATGAGCAATGGAACGTTTACAAACAATTAGATCTACTTGTATTAAACACAAATAAGCAATTGAATAACTTCTATTCCCACTACTAGTTAATTTTGCTACCTTTTTTAATGTAATGAGCTCTAATCAAAGAGAAACAAATCTATGAATTAGCAATGTTAATCAAAATGCTTTTCGAGTGGTAAGACACAACCTGGTCTAAAATATTCATGCATATTTCAGATGCATAAGTTTCCCTCTTCTCACTTCATTTATCACATTCTGATAGAATTCTGCATCACTAGATGACCTACAAGGAATATACTACATTATATTTCTTGTATGTTCAAAATTCATTTATTTTCCCTTCAGATTTCTTCTTTTAAAGGAACACTGCATTGCAAAACCCATCTTTTTAATGTTGTTTTTTCTTTGATTTTTGTTTCAATAAATATTAAATGTTTAGTGGGAAGAACATTTAGGAAATATTCCAGTTGATAAAAAATAAAAATAATGATAAATGGTTCGTTATAATCAGTGTTTTTAATAAAGCACATTTCTTTCAACTATTTAAAACATGCTAAGGACATTGCAAAGTAATAAAACTAAATTATCACTTTTTTACATGATTGGGAGATATAAAAATCTAAGAGTTGAGTTCGCCTTTACATCGTAAAACTGCACGTTCATATTATCGGAGAAATGTAGAGAAAATATCCATATAGTTTCTTGTTTGCTTGTGGTTAATCACTGTACCTCTTTCTCCCTCGAAATTATTTGCCTCTTCAATTTCACATATTTCCTGGTACTGGTACAATATACTGAATAAGTATTTTCCACAAATGTCATTAACATGTCATATTAATAACAATTTTGTGTTTGAAATAAAACTTTTAATTCCTCATTCGTCATTCGAATCCGACTATCGTTTCTGGACAATACATGTGGCATGTTATAAAGTTTGTCAAGTGCTTTCTTCTGCACAATGAACATTCTGTAGATTTTTTAATTTTCTTGAGCATCAGCAATGAGTGTTATGAAAGTCTTCCTTTCACTACTCTCACAGGGTTTTGACATACATATACTAGAGTACATTTATTAACATAAAATTAAAGAAACTTTTCCTCTTAGCCCAAAGTTGCATTTAAAAACTTGAAGAGGTCATAGTCTGATGCATTTGCAGAAACCTCTATTGTGCTATCTGCAACACCTTCAAACTTGTTCTGTGTAAATATTCAAGATTTCTTTATAAGCTCTTGTCTAAAGATCACATTATCAATATATAATTTTATGAAAAATTCGAAATATTCGAGCTTAGAAGTTCCGAAAAGCTTTCAAGATTTTATTTCCAGAAACCTTACGTTTTGAGCCTCCATTGCTTTACATCAAACTTCCCTAATTCGTTCGTTCATCTGTCCACAGGCCTCTCGTCAAAGTACTCCCAGAACTCCGACCCGCTGCGCTCCACAAAGACTGGTAAGTGGAAACCAGGCGTTCTCTTTCACAGGATTGCACGGGAGTTAGAGGGAGTCGCGAGCCGGGTGACCGTGCGTGCCCGGCCCGACAAACAACCGCCCTCCCACGCCCGTGAGCTTCCTCACCTGCGGCTGACACCGGCGTCCTCGTCGCGCCCACCTGGAAAAGCGATTGCCACGAATAATTGCGCGGCGTGGAACAGAAGCGGGAGCAGGCCAGCGAGCAAAAACGTGCATTTAGCCGCGACGAAAAATGTCCGAGGAAGTTGAAATATGACCGGCGCGAACTTCGGAAAAATAGGTGTGGTTGTATTTTTCTGTTAATAAATCACGGCGCGAGGGCCGTCACCTATAATTACTTCCTAAACATCTTGTCGACGCCGGGGCGAAGAGAAGGGAAGCGGGGAAGGGGTGAGGCACGGCGCTGGTCAGAGGCCACGCCGAGGGAATAGATCGGTGGGGTGGCGGAGGAAAGGAGGTGACTGGGGAGACACGCGAGGTTCTGTCACGTGTTAGACAGAGAAAAGTAATCAATCTAGATAATCACCTCACGTTATCATTTCTAATGGTTTCGTATATTGTGAACGAGATGTGAATTGCAGTTAATAACCCTCTTCAATTTTATGTTCGTGATCAATTTGCTTGGGCAAATATTCTCTGATGTCTTTCAGGCAATACGATGGACAACTTTTAAAGACGTATTGCTCATTTTAAGATGGAGTATTCAGATGAAGGGGCCACTAGGTATTTCGGGTGGTAGAAAATCATACTAGCGTTTTTGTTTTTTTCGTAAAAACATCCTCTTAACCATTTACTGGCGTTGAGCGTGGAGTAATCCTCCGTCAAGTTCGTTAGTCATCGTCAGTCATTGCCTTTTATGTCTTCGGCCAGAGACTGCGCCGTTACATTCCCGGAATTACCAGATGGTCCCCCAATCAGGAATACTTGGTGACTCGAATCGCGTAACTTTCTTGACTTCACGGAGCAATGTTAAGCAATTCGGCTACCGACACCAGTATGTTCCTCATCATATTAGCATGATACTCATAATGTCAGCAATAAAAATTCCTTTACTATTGTGGCCTCTGACAGTCCTCTAGAGAGATCTTTTTGTAAGTTTTCGATTTCGCCACAACTTGTACCAACTTGCACCAACATTTTACAGGCATATTCCTGACTCTAACAACAGTTGTAGACTCGGGAGGTTACCAGTATTGTTTATGAATGGCGAGTGCTCTGAAAA
The DNA here is from genome assembly GCA_964035755.1 of Teleogryllus oceanicus. NCBI lineage: Eukaryota > Metazoa > Arthropoda > Insecta > Orthoptera > Gryllidae > Teleogryllus > Teleogryllus oceanicus. The sequence goes on along the minus strand of CAXIVR010000001.1, from coordinate 294,471,696 downwards.
TCCTGGCGGCCAGCTGCGGTCGAAGATTCAGGCTACCTAATTTAAGTGCGATCGCAGGGCCGCGCGCAGTACAGAGCTGTTGTATTACGCATCCCAATTCCGCAATTCACAAATTATCATTCTTCTTCTGAAAAAAGTACAATTTTTTCTTCGGCACAACTTATAACTATCATGAGAGCTTTAACTCGCTACGAGAACAAGCTTCTGGAAAACAAAAGAAATCATCAATAAGTTACTGTGCAAAAACAAAGTGTTTCTTAGTCGTAGGAAATGCCATCGGACACGTTAGTTCATCTAAACAAGGAGAATATGGTGAAGTATACTTTATCCCATAAAATGACTTACTTGTATATGAGATAAGGATGTAGAGATTTTATACACTAATATTTACAAAATTAAAGGAATTGGTTGTGTCAAATACCGAGTTTAAGTACATGTATTGACTTTTTAACTAAATTGGCTCCATTCTGTCATCTCTTTTCACCTTCCAAGGAGTAATGATGTACTGTCTTCTCAAAAAGGGAGGTGTTCCTAAACAAGAATTTATTTTCTCTAACGACTTACAATAAACTGTCTTTAATTTTTTATATTACAAGTACTCATGTAGTCGGAGCGACTATATGAATACCGAATATTCGGCATAGATTGTCTCATCGTTTTAATAATAGGGAATGCTATTTACGAAACATGAGAAGGAAGAGCATTAATTACAGAAAAGAGAAATATATTGAACAAAATATTGTAAAGGAATTATTGAAACAAGAAAAACTTTCTCAGATCCATTTCCCGGATAGAAAATTTGAATGCAAATGTATTCATCATCATGTAAAAAAAATGATTCATTCAATTCCATTTCTACTATTGCCTTCAGCACACTTAGAATCCCTTTTTTAACTGGAGGTATATTTTTAAAATTTCCAATTACTTTCTTGCATTATTTTTAGCTTTTGCAATTTTTGAAATGATAACGAGATAAATTACATCTGAATGCTCAAAGCTGAAAGCATTAATATATTTTGTATTTTTCATCCCTCCTGTATCAATTACGTTCCACCATTTGACATTCAACACTTGAAACCAATACACAAGTTTAAATTGCAAGTGGTTTTCTTCCAGTTTTTTCTTCCAGTCCAGATCTTTATTCAATTGGAGATTACACTAGGTGATCTAAATCATATATTTGCTGACACGAAAATAATATTTTCACTCTAATGACACTAATGTGTTAATATAATTGGTAAACTTCATCTTGTGTGCATATGTACTACTACGTATGTCTCTAACAACTCTAATAAATGTGGCATTAACAATATAGTTCCTCAATTTATACAGCAAACGCTACTTTGATTTGTTCAGACCTTAATGTATTGTTTTCCACGCCAAACATCACTTGCAATTTTTTCTGGTTTTGAAGTTGATTAAATAAAACGAACACACACAGGCCTTGGATTGGATGGCAACGATCACTGGAAGTTGGTAGTCGCCTGAATAGGCGAGCTTTGGCTGCGCGCGCCGTTGTCGCCTGTCTCCCTCTCCCCTTCCCCCGCCGCCGGCGCCCCGCCCCCGCCCCGCCGGGGGTTGTTTTTGCTCTCATTACGCGGGGCTTTTTCCGCGAGCCTCCGTAATGTGCAGGCGCATTTAGCGACGGACCCTTTTGCCCTTTGTTTTCGCGGCGCCCTCAGATATATTTGCGACGCGGCTCGGGGCCTGGAGGTGGGGTAGTCACTGCACGGGAGCACACGAACAGCGAAGGGGCGGGCGAAACGGGTGAGCAAATAGAGAAGAATCGTATAGGGGGTAGAAAAGTACAGCTGAGAGGTGGTAGCGTATTAATGAGACGTTGTATGACGATGGAGAAGTGGTATGCACCCTGGAATGGACACTAAAATCGCAAACGGAGAATGTACAAAAAAAGAAAAATGGCGAGCAACAGGGATGTGCAAATCTGTAATGAAGTTAGAAAACGAAAGAAAGATTGAGAATAGTTTCGAATGCCACAAGAAGATTATTAATGATGTAACGGGATAACTTACGATTATTTTATTACATGCAATCTATTGTTTCTAAAAAACAAAATGGTATTTGCATTCATAATATCCATAAAATTACTCTTTTAAAAACACATAACTATAATTGAGATAAAGTTTTTTCACTTTAAAAGAAGGATGGTTCTCCAAAAGTCAAATACTGTCGATTCTCTCTTGGGAAAAATAAATAAATAAATGAACAGTACACAGACCCACAGACCGGCGCGGAAGATCTGAAGCGAGTGCGGCACGGAAAGTTCCGCGCTAGACGCGGCGGCGGAAATCGCGGGACCGTTCACACCGAAGCGCCAATTATGACTCAGCGTTTGGTGACTGTTTACCTCATCCGATAAAGAAAACACGCCCGCTTCTATTCATGCACGAGATGCACGAAATAAATAAGTTCTCTATAAGAAACACGACCAAACTGTAAAAATGACTTATTTATTAATTCTTCAAATCTAACTAAAGAGAGCGCCACTCACAGAAAAGTGCACAAGTGCAGTCATTAAATTCCAATACGTTTGTTTATGTCTCATTTTATGAAACACGGTCTCGAAATGTAAACCTGTAAGTTAGATTTTACACATTTCAAGAATTTGAACATAGTATTATTCCCTAAACTTTTTTACTATGACCATCATTATACTTTTTATTCAGGTGAACATCTTCGAAATGTATCATATAGTAATTACTGTTACGTCATTCAGACAGTATAGTCGGAATGCTGGCATGATTGGAGATTTGGGGCGTCATTTTCTTTAAAATAATATATGCATTTAAATTAACTTAAGTGCGAAATTATTTTTTCTTTCTTTTTCACATCCCCCACATCCGAGCTGCCAACAAACAGTGTTCTTAGCGAGAAATTTAAAAAAATATTAAATGAAGAAGCATTAGAAAAAAATCAGATCGAAAATATTTAATATAACATATTTTAGCGACAATATTTCCTGGCCATGTGCCTGTAGAAACACTTGCTTTTAAAATAATTTCATGCATTATTATACAAAACTATATCTTAATATTCGAATAATATTAAATAATACAAAACAGTTTTGACATACAAAATGAATAGTTTATTTACACAGGACAGTTTTTGAATTTTTTAAGTTATACACAGGAAAAGTAACTATCTTTTTCCTCTCTTATAAATGCCTCAAGTTTTAAGTTTTTCTTGGGCAAAAGTATATTGAGCCATCTACTTACATCCAAGCTTTAAAAACTTGTAAAAAACATTGAAAATAAAAATTTAAAAGTTATTTTGTGTTAATCGGAAATTAATATTTTTATTCAACTATAAAGCTCTACTTGTCTTGGAGTAAATAATGAATATGTAAATTTCAATATTGATTAATCCTGCTAATTCTATATCATGTTCATTAATTTGTCAGTTTCATATTAAATAAACATTTAATATGAATGGTCTCAACAGGATATGTACCTACTTGACTGAAGACTGGTATTGATTGGGTACAAGTCGAGAGAAAAGAAAAAAAATGTGACGATTTTCTGTAATTTATAAACTACACAAACCCGTTAATGTCCTATTACTCTTTAGGAAATAAACCCCCCTGGGGTATATCAAACATATTAGAAAGATAAAAGGTAGAAGTTTGTAGATTATACTATTAAAAATGGCGAGAACATATGTAATCCTCAACATAGGTTGCGCTATAAATGACACATTTATCAATGGGAAACGGTTGGTCCTGAAACTTTAAACTTAGTAAACGGGTCCCAGGGGACATCATTATGTTTCTTAAGACGTAATCTACTAATTTATACATTGGACTTTATTAATTTTTTGTAGTTTAGCTTTTCCCACCCCACTCTTCAGCTGGGATGATCAGAAACGAGCAGAATCTGGAATGCTACGTAAAACTAAATTCTTGAATATTCTGTGCAAATTAACCGTCCTCGTTTGTCATTCTGTATAACGCTTAGAAATATTATAATATTTATTCACCCACAGTATCAGGTCTATCTGATGTAACTCACAGGTCAGGGGCTAACTGAGTTTGGTTCCAAAACGGTATTATATTTTTTTATTTATTCATTTAACGTTCAAAAACGATTAAGAACTGTGGGTGACGTAGTATGGAGAGACTCGTATTCTTGAGTTCTGGAATCCCTGCCCTAATTCATGTATACAGAAGTTGAATTGTGAATAAGGTGGAAATGACTATTTTTTGGCAGAAATTGATAAAAATAAAATATTCGCTCCCGTGTAATAAAAACTATTTGCAAGGCAAATAAACTGAAGATTTTTGGCTACTATCCCCGGTCGTGCCTTTCGTGAAGAAATCGACTTCCTGTCGCAAAAACATGAAGGACCATTATTTGCATTATTTGAATAAATATATTCCCGACTGAGCTGTAAAGAGCGTGCACAGATAGTTATAATACATTTTTAAAACAGAGCTTTACAAAGTGCTTCGTGTTCGCCCACATGCAGCTAATTTCCTTTACTAAGCGTATCATTCATGCAAAATATTACAAAAAATGAAAATTTGAAAAAGGAGGTTGGCTGCGGTACTCGACTTTCCGCTGGCGGCGCTAAAGGAGGTGGTCTCCGCTTGAAACGACTCCGCTCAGCTTGGGAGTAAATCACGCACAACTTTATCAACTTTCACCAGCTGCGAGAGGAAAGGATTTAAAAATCTAATTAACGCCCTCCTATCACGCTGCGGCGCCGCCGCTAATTACCATTAACCCGCGCTAGCTGCGACGGCGGCGGCGGCAGAGGTGGCGGCAGGCGACACGCGGGTTCCAGATTAGAAGGCGCCGAGGGGCGGCCGAGGAAGGGACGACGCTGGCGGTGGCGGTGGTGGTAGAGGTGACGGTGGTGTCCGCTTGAACGAGGACGAAAGATTGTTGAGAAGTCTGCATCTGTGTTAGTTCATCACATTTTTATTTATGACTAATAGGTGGTTGTTATGTTGTTGGTTTTAATTGTGTTGCACCTTTTTAGCAGCTATGAGCCATTTGGGCATTGGACATATACTACATATATTATACTGCATGGAGTCATCCTCCGTTAAATTTTGTCTGGCCTCGCCACGTCGCAGTCAGTTATTGCCTTTTATTCCTTCGACCAGGGGCTCGTCGCCGTTAGTAGTCGTGATACTCAGATGGTCACCCACCCAGGAAGTCGTGGTGTCTCGAATTCCTCAACTTCCATGACTTCGCGGAGAGTAGTTAAGAAATTCGGCCAACTACTTCCGTGGTAAAGTTGTCAATTTTTCCATCTTCCACATTTCTTATCCCAACAATGTGAAACTAGTTGTGCTAAATAGCACATACTTTCTCTTCTTTTTAACGGTTACCTATTATTATAAAATCGCAATTGAACCCGAAAAAGTGTTTCCAACCCACAAAAATACTTGCTGACTTTGGGATTTGTGCTTAAACCCTTAGACACAATGATCAATGATCAACACCACCAGCGACTGTTGAAGATATTCACCCGATGCAGTGAAAAGAAAGTTAAACTTTTGCAATTTTCGAAATTTGAAGAATTATACCGAAAATAGAAACTTTTCCGAAGTGCTTAGGTAATGGTTGTTAAAACGGTAATAAGAATAAATTTGTTCACTAGCAACACGGAAAATAAAATTTCTATGACGGCGAATAACTAAATCATCAGAAAAGGAAGGGAAACTTACATTAGCCGGTGAAATCCAAAGTGCGTATTTATAGTAGATTTATTATGAAATTCATCGTGGACACTCTGATTTAAAGAAACCTAAGTAGACTTAGGTTCCATTTTTGTATAGCATCTACCAAGAAAAACGTTTCGGAAAAGAAGTATCCGTAAATGTTTATGACCCGATTCGTGAGGGTTTCCCAATGCCTTCCATACCACAATCGCAAGGTGAAAATATATTACGATCCAAAACTATAATTGCCAGCTACTTCTACTACTACACACGAACTAATGAATGACAGGACGGATAAACTTGTGTGGAAGGAATAAGCCAACAAAAAGCGAGGGATATAAGATTCGTATTGGCAGAGTCCCTTTACGGAAGAACAATGAGAGTTCAGAACAGAAGGTTAGACCTACTGTTTGCCGAATAAATTCATTAAATAAGTTAAACTTCTGGCATTTAACTAGTTTTCCTCCCGACAAATACTTTCATACTGAAGAAATAAATATGGGAATGTTATCATTACAGAGTTTACATTACCAAGCTTATAAAGACTACAAATGACATTGTAGATGTATAAGAAATACGAAAAGGACATTTCAGAAAAAAGAACTGGCAACGTAATGAAAATGAGTGTCAAAAGAACCGTGATCAATGAAACACGAGACCGGCGTTACATACCCGGCGCATAATAAATGCGCACAAATTATTTCAGTGAAAAATTGAAGTGTGTGTGAGGGCGCGGGTCGCGTGACGCGGGGGCGTGTACGTCACGGCCGGGTGGCGGCATGGGGCGGGCGGCATTCGTTCGCACCGGGCCGGGCGTTCGGCCACGTCGCCAAGAGCCCCGCTCGGCCGTAGCCACGCACTGCCAAAGCCTGGGGCGATCTCCAGCCGCCTCGCGCATGGGACCCCGTTGGCGACGGAGGGCTGGGCACGCGAGCGCGGCGCCCACAAGACGCTCTGAAGGCGCGGGGGCGCAAGCCAACAGGTGGCTCGGTGTGGCGTAGCCCCATGGGGACGCGAGGCAAAACCCTGTTTCAATGCCACTTAGGCAGAACAATAGAAAAATAAATTCTTCGTATCGTGTCCTGTATCGTGCATCTATCTACATTTGCATCGTGTTTTTCATTAATTAAGTAATTAATTAGTTCATTCATTCATTCGTTCGTTCATTCATTTATTCATTCGTTCGTTCATTTATTAATTTGTTCGTTCATTTATTCATTCGTTTGTTCATTTTTATCATTCGTTCGTTCTTTATTAGTCATTCGTTCGTTCATTAGTTTATTATTCATTCATTAGTTTATTATTCATTCAGTAGTTCATTATTCATTCATTAGTTTTTTTTATTCATTAGTTTATTATTTATTTATTTATTTAAATGTCAAACAATTTTAAATTGTTTGTGAAGTAGGGAATGGGAAAGCCAATCTGTGCACGTTCTATTGAGCTCGGGAATCCCTATGCTTGCCCTTACATTAAGTTGAATTAGGAATACAGGTAGGAGCGAGAGATTTTGGCAACAAATGATAATCCTTTTTCCCGTGTAGTAAAACTATTTGCAAAGACAAATCAGTAACCTATATTGTCTATTATTCTTTATCACGCCCTACATGAAGGAAGCGATTTACTGCCGCGAGTCCACGGGAAACGATTATTTGAGTAACTACATTCTCCGCTGAGCTCAACAAAATGTGCACAGATAGCGAAGTTATATTTATGTTCAGAAGCAAAAAAAAAGGTCATTCTGGATGTGATCAAACGATCACATCAGGGAAACTGTACGAGAAACCTGATCGAGATGGGGTCATTGACCCAGAGACTAAGATACAATACTTGTTAGGGGCTTATAGGGGCACATAGTTTTACGTCGCACGCCAGAAAAGTCTTTCCGAAGTGGCACCTTGGTGGTGAGAGTGCTTGCAATAGAAATTATGTTGGTAGCACGAGCTACAGCTTGAAACAAAAGATAACTTAAAGTGCGTATTAACCACAATTATAATACTTGCTGCAATTGTTATCGCCATCGCCTGTTTCCCAGTGATCTGCTACCATCATAAATGCAATTTTTAATAGCAGGCCCTGATACGGCTAAGCGCGGAGATACTTTTCTGGCGCACTGTAGAATTACAGTCCAGTACAAATAATAACTAATGCTTTATATGTCATTGTTAATTTCTTTTGATACCCAGTATAGTCTCGAATTTTATAGAAACAGTTATGAAACAGAAAGTATTTTACAATGCACTTAATTTGTGTGAGAATGTAATAGGTTGATGTCATCTGGCAGTGTATTGTAAAATAATGTGTTGTATGTGAACGTTTATAGGGAGCTTTTGATATTTACTCCTGCTGAATATGATTACTAGAGACCGTAATTTTATGTAATTACATTTTTTGTCATTCTACTTACAGTTTTCAAAATTTTAATGTTGGCGAATCTTCGCCATCTAAACACAAAATCCAATTTTTTAGTTGCATATTTAGCAGTATATTACATATATTACATGTGTTACATATTTAGGTATTTCCACGAAATATTTTTATCCTATCAATTTTCTTCAAATTTGTTAATTTCTTTTATGAAAAGAAGTATTTTTTAAATAAAAAATCAGCATTATTACTACGTTCTGTCTATTCGAGGTACGGTACGTGAAGACGCTCGAATGTTCTCACTGTCTGGCGAGCCTGCTTATCTCAGTGGCGGGAAGTGCGCGTCGGCAATTGAGATCTTTTTCACTTTAACGAGCGAAAAGTATCACTGACGCCGCGTTTCGTGACCTTAAACTTCAATTTCCGAGACATTTTGACGGTCGCACACGTGTAACACTTCAATGAGAATGCTGGACGCTGGACTGATAGTTTGCTGGTCGTAGATATCGTCAGTTTGAGCGAAGGCTTCTTTTGCGGCTGGTCTGACCGCTAAATTACGGTCCTAGATATCAATTGAGGAAGTGTTTTATTACTGGCGAGAAAAATGTATAGTGCAAAGTGTGCATAAGTTTGTGCTCTCTAAATTATATTTAAAATGTTTTTATTAATGTTATAATTAGTTTAGGAATTTTTTAATGTAATTTCTGTATATTTTTGGTATGTAAATGTGTTTTGTAGTTAGTGTATATTACATATTATTTCCGATTTTACATATTTATTAGATATTCGTACTGTTTTCATTACATATCTATATACATATTTTGGCGTTTCATTGTACATATTATTCCGGTCTCTAATGATTACTCACCATAATCATGTTCAACATTCTACTAGCCAATGGTAGAATTCCTAGACAGAAGACTGATCTGATCGGTAGTTAATCTCTGATCAACATCAGGTGAATGCCGAAGAAGTACCCTAACAAATAAATAAACTAACTTTTGTAATTTTCATTCTCTCAATATGCATCATATAAAAATGATGAAAATTTCATCAACAAATTAGAAAACCTTTATGCCTATGTGTGAGTGAGTTACAACGCATTTCCTTTAATAATAGCGAATGTGAATTAAAAAATATTATAAGCGTACTATTGTTAACCCGTCAAAAATAAGGGGACGAACTCCTCAAGGGGATTGAGATGTGATTTAGGGAAACCCAGAAGGCATTAACATGTGATAATGTGGGCTTCTTGCTATTGTTAGTAACGGTTGCCTCGTCCATTGAGGGATTTGAATTTAGTTTCTCTGATATATTTTATAGCCGTTTAGTCACATTACCTTGTCGAAATCCAGTGGCGTGTGAATGGGAGATAGGTCCACTGTAGTAAAAAACCTCCAAGTAATCCAAAATCAGTTCCTGCACATCATCAGGAATGCCCCATGATACGTCTCCAATGCACAATTCCATAAAGAATTCCCGATAGAACTGTTAACCAACCACATTAAATTTTTATCCACCCACTTCTTTCAAAACATACCAAATATACCCAAACTAACCCCCCTAAGACTCTGCCAAAACCCAACTCACAGAACTCGCATTAAGAATAAATTCCCATCCTTCCCATACATTCCAAAATGAATCCTCCGATCTCGACCCAAAGTAGAGATATTGTACAAGGACATCTCGACCACCCTATTAGTAATGTAAGTTGTATTTTGCAATTATTGGTAAGATTATTGTAAGTTAATTGTATGTAGATATAAGCAACTATAACAAATGTAGAGTGTATTAATACTGATCTTTGTATTTTTCTATCTAAAAGAAAATAAATAAATAAAAAATAAAGATCTACTGCGTTCCGAAAAATCACACGTGCGCAACCTGCCCATTCCTATGGCGTGGTAGCAGAGAGATCCGTTTCTTTAATTTGTTGCGTCGTCGTTGACGCAACGGGTCTCTTTAACCCTTGTTTGGCGTTGAGCGCTTTCCACGGAGTAATCCTCCGTTACTAATGGGAAGTAATTACTATCTCTTAGTCAACTCTTCTCACGTCGCAATCAGTCAGTCAGTGCCTTTTATCCCTTCAGCCTGGGGCTCGACTTACATCCCCGAGTTCCTAGCCGGTCACCCAATCAGGAACCCGCGAGTCTCGTATTCCCTTAACGTCCGTGACTTCACGGAGCGTAGGAAACGAATTCGGCCAACGACGCCGGTTAGTCTACTTAAGGTAGCCCTCTCCGGTCGCTTGTATTTTTATTATAATCCTTTCATCATTTTTTTTGGTATATAATTTTGTACTACGACATAAATCTTCGTAACAAATCACTGGGTGATGTAGTTCACGGGATAGGTGAATTGTAGAAAACGAAACAATTAGTTTGCCAACCTTTCGGAATTTATAATTCATTCTTCATCAGGGCTTAATAACAAAAAACAAGCCATGCAAACAACTATCTAAAAATACTTTTACAATACACCAGATAATATGTAAATAATAAAGAACCAAGTAATATAAAATGTACACACATTACTAATATATTACAAGGTCAAGCTTCATATCCAACCTCCAAACCAACTCCAACATGGAGTTGCTGCAGCACACGGGTCCATCCCGAGACATGTCTGAATCGGGCCTCGCTCCGAACGTAAATGAATGAAAACGTGTTATAGTGTCAGGGCCACGTTCTACAGCCACTCCTTGCCCACAAAACCATGGGTATCCGGGCAACCACATGTTCAATTAACAATATAACCAGACGACTCAATACTGAGGAAAACAATAGTTTATCTACTAAGTATTTAAACAGAAAAAATTTAATTAATGTGTTTGCACATCAATTACATTTTTCTGTCCAGTACAATTCTCAATTAAGTTAATAAATGATAGTGAAGAAATAATTTGGCCAATATATTTAGTAGATAAACCATTGCTTTCCTCAGTACTGAGTTGTCTGGTTATATTAATTTAATTGAACCTGCTAGTGACTTTACAAGTGAGTTCCTGTTGCTTTATTGTAAGCGCCAACATTGCAGGACATTCCTAGCTCGCGTCGCGGCCAACGAGATTTAAATACTCAGCAAAAACAAACTGGGCGCCGCGAAATTACCAAATTGTATCGCCCAATGTCGTTCCAATATCACCAAATTTTTTTTTTTGGCAACACATCCTTAATCGTATATAACATAGGCAAAAAACTAACTTCATTTGCCATCTCGTTTCAGTTGCTCAAATTTCATGTAATAATCACGGGGTCGCGGGAAATACGTTATGGATAGCATTACTGTTTAGTATTGACTTAACACAATTTCTTGCTTCATAACAATTATTTCAAATAATTGTCCGTATTATATAATAAATAAATGTTCCTTTAAAATAAGGACAATAAAATTTCATATTTGAATGCAGTTTATTGTTTTATTTTTAAAAAAAAAATTCCTTTATTTAATTTTAAATTGTAACGTTTAAAAAAGTATTAAATTTTCTTGTAAGTAAAAATTCTTGACCGTTTTTTTATATATTCTGATTCTCTTTAATTGATGGAAATGTTGAATATTGGCTCGTCAATCTTTTTTACTACCTCCATTTCACTAGGAATCGAGTGATTTTTGGTATATTTATGGTCATGACTTTAATTGTTGCTAAAAAGAGGAAATGTTTCGGGCAATAAATGAATGCCACTGCGTTTGCCTTTGGTGAATGCAAGTGGCAAATTACAACTCACCGACTGTCGTCAAAATTTTATTGGTGATTGCTCTCGCAAATGAAGTGGTGAAGCATTAGCAAATGTTTCATAGATTCACATAACCACTACCTCACATAAAATGAAGAGTAGTTCATTTGAATGTTTGACTGTTAATTTACTGACTTTGCGACTTTTTCATGTGCACCATCGGCATCGACGTCAATGGGACTGGCAGAGAACACACAATATATACTGACGAGTCATGTGACCGAGTATTTTGACACTCATTAATGATAAACTAAACTAGATGGCGTGGTCGGCATCAAATATAAATGACACATTCATTTCACAAAGTTTGGGTAACTTACGCTGAAATTGTAGAATTCCCTTCACTATTTGTCATTCCACCAACTGGAAAATGTTAGGCTAAAAGAAATATACGAGGGTATGTCAATAGGAATTTGCACTCAACGTTTATAACTGATTCAACAACCGTACAACATTTACAATGAGATTATTTTTCAGCATAGGCAACATGCATTTCAATGTACTTAGACCATCGTAGCACATATAACTTGAGAAAAAATATTTTCGTTTGAGCAGCAAGCCATGTGTGCACTGTTTCCTCACATGTAGGTCAGAGGCAAATCTTCGGCCTCTTGAAACATCCTTAAGAGGACCAAATAGACGGTAATTAAACGTTATCAGATCGTAAATGAATCCGGGATGGTCTGGCATCTCAAAATATAGGTATTCAAGAGCTTGGGGGCGGTATGTGGATGGGCATTGTCTAGCAACAAATTAGTCTTTCGACATTCTCATATACAGAACCTGACTAACGTGCATATGGTTTGCCACTTCATCAATACTTACCTGTTATTCAGAATCAGGGCACGGACTTGCTCAATATTGAGAACAGTAGTGGATGAAGCTGGACATCTCTTTCTTAATTCTGCATGCTAGTTTGACAAACTTTGAATGGTTCAACCCTATGGAATCCTCTTCTCCAAGGAAAAACTTGGCTGAAAATCATTCATTGTGCTCAGTCTTCTAGGGATTTTAGTTATTGGTACACATTCAGATAAAAAATTACTGAAGCGTAATCTTTTTGTGCGAAAGGATAGTAAATTCCATAAGCAAAGACAACATTATCGTCTTAAAGCTCGGAAGTGCACAAGCTGTAAAGTCAACCTATAAACAGTTATAACGAAAGTGTTTATTGACTTACCCACGTATTTATGTAGCTAGAACACAATAAAAATATACTACAAAAATTTTTTATAAGAAATATTATCTACAAGCATAATTCTCTGATTTATGTACAATTTGTGACTGCAAATAAAATTAAAAAAGAGGAAGAGGGAGATCTAGAACAAAAAGTTTAGACTCAAACTTCAAAACTAACTACAGAGATGAAGAGGACAGTGGAGGACAGAATATCTTGGCGGCAACGACAAGGCACTTATTTACATTTAGGAGAAAGATGATGAATTTTTCTGATTGAAATTTAGTCTACAGCGAGTTCAATTAAAAACGTGACGGAAATAAACAATACGGGCGTTCTGAAATTCAGTGTTTATGGCTTATCATTGGGCATCCGTTTGATGAATTAATTCACAAGGATACGTATGATGATATCGGAACAACGTTAGTCACCCTTAAAATCTATCCCTAACCCCAAACTAAACCCAGTGAACTACCACTGAGACTTAACCGCTGGCTCTCCGGACATCTGGGTGGCGGATGAACATATTTCGCAGAGCGATGTGACCTTTGGTTATTCTCAAGTGTTTTAAAACCAGTAAAAAAATCGTCCACTGGCCTGAACAAATCATTCCACATAGAAGGATAGAATAATATTGTGCATTTAATATCAGTGTACCCAAGAAATATTCCGGTGCCACAAAACTCGTAGTGTACTCAGAGAGAGATCGAATGTTGAGCGATGATGTATATTCGTTTATGCTGTATATAACACTGAAACACCCATTTTTGTACACTATTTTAAAAAGCTGATTTTATGGCTAATAGTGGAAACACATATTGACCTTAAAGGACAGCTTTTGCACCTTCTCAACGAAATATCATCCGAAACTTTTCAATAGCATGGAGCTTATTCATCCGCGATTGGCTAATTCTTACAGGTTCCTCTTTCAACGGCACACGTCTTCAACTGTCGCAAGATTCCATTATAAAATGATAGACACGCACAAAATATAAAAATGTTCTACGTCCCACAAAACTGAATCTTAACTTTTGAGCAAAACACAAACTAGGAGATTTTATGCGTACATTTACTGATGGTTTAAGTATATGCGGCCAAAAAAGATTTTTCGGGTACAACGACTTGATAAAGAATAAAAAAATTAAAAAAACGATCGACACACTATAAAATCAATTCACTATCAATTAGTAAAATGAACAAAAATTTACTACGAAAAGAAAATGTAATAGTACAAAATTATTTTGTAAAAACAAGTAAATGATACAAATTATTGAAATGAGAACGGTGAAGAGATAACACCGAGCCATCTGCTCCCGTGGCAAAGAAACGGAAGATGTCCGTACAGGCGGGTTGCGCTCACATATGATATCTAGGAACACCGTGGACCAAATCTTCAATACACACACTGTTGGTTTCCGAGAACGCACCAAAACACTAAAACAAATAACAGGGAATAATAAATTTCTTCGTGAGACGTGCCAACCACTGGCAACAATCGCAAATAGCACAACATTTCATCTAGTGGTATATTCAGAATGTGTAATTTAATATTAAAGAAATTAAATTGTGTCTTACTAATCATTATAATAAATTATTAACATAGGAATTTGATTTAACTCCGTCATTTTTGTTGGGTTAGCCCTAGTAATAAATAAAAGGCTGCCTTCATTAGGGCAAGTACCCTCCCAATTTAAGTTAAATTTAGCTTTGTGAAACAGGAACGGGAAAAATTTCTAATAATGAGACACAGTGAATGACAAATATGAGAATCATATAAAGTCCTATGAATTACATAATTGATAATATTTTGAGTCGATGATTGTGTAATGAAGTGTCGTATATTAACTTTTCTACGTCTGTACATTTACATAAGCAGCATTACCAACCAGAAACTTATTATAAGCTCTCATAATACTATCATCGGGTACCTCCTAATCAGGTTTCTAGGCAGTGTTTTCGCAAATGTCTATGATTCCTTCGACCATCGGAAGCGTCGCAAGCGTCATTGCAAGGAAACTATGCCACACCCCATCGGGGCGACCTCCTGGACGCGAGTCCAAGAGCACCGGTTCTCCCAAGCTCCGACGTCCCTCCCCATTCCCCACCCTCCTCCCCCATCGTTGCCTCGTCGCTCGTCCCTCCACCGGAAACGTCGCGCCGCCCTTTTGTGGCTCGAAGGCGAGGCCGCGTAAAGAAAAGGGTTCGCAAACATCTTGTTTGCCTTCACCTCCCACTCCGTCGCCCACCCGCTTAAACAAATGTTGCTCCTTGTTTGACGAGACCTCGTAACGCGACCTCTGCGAGCTTCCGCCGCGGTAGCCGCCACCGCCGACCGGCGGGGCTGACTAGTTGGGGCTGGCAGGGTAAGGGGGGGTGAAGGAGCAAGCGAAGTGGCAACAGTGGCAACTAGTGGTGCTGAAACAGCACATACTACTTTCCCGAATTATTTTTAACTTTTGCAATCTGCGAAAATGCAGAATATTAAACGAAAATTAGACCGGCTCTATCTTTGTCCTTGGCTCTCCGACGAAAAAATTTGAAGTCGCTTTTTGAAAAATTTGAAGTTTTTTTATAAATTGCTGTTAGTGGAAACAAGAATTACGCGAAAAATACTTGTTTTTTTTTTCAGAAGGTTGAATATGATATTATTTAAAGATTAATTTTTATAACAGATCATTAAGTAAAAGTATATCTGTCATAAATATTGTAGTTTTGCAATTTTCGAAAATACAGACAGTACACCGAAATTGAGACAGGAGACACTCTTTGCTCTATTCTAGAAAAAAAAATTAAAGAAAAAATTTGGGGCGGTTTCTTAGGAAATAATTGTTCATAAGTTAGTCTATTTCACGAAAATTATGCGAAAACTCCTCATACTTTCGAACAATTGTTTACAACCTATATATTTATGTATGTCTTTGAAGAACAGATTTTATTAACAAAAAAATCGTCCTTTCATAGTGTAGTTGTAGGAAGATGCCGATATTTTATTTTTTTGCAATGTTTTAAATTGAGAGAGTTTAACAAACATTAGACTTGCACCTTCTTTAAACCTTCTTTACTCTATCCTAGAAAAAATTTAAACAAATCATTTAGCGACAGTTTTTAGAAAATGTTTGAAATGTTATTAAGGTTTGATGTAAAGTATTGCTAAAAATCAAAATATCCGTTTGAGACTCGCATGGCCTTGATTTTGCCAAATCAATGGGGTAATATCAATTTTGTAGAATATATTACGAACGATTTAGACGTAAACGTTGACCACAGACGGACACAGACATTTTTCGGTATCGAATACGTCAACTGATTTTTACATCAAAAACCGTATTCTTAATGCACAACATTTTAGATGACGTAATTTATTGTATATAGAAACAAGTACGCGATATATATAGGTAAGTACGCGATATGGCGACAAAGTAAAAATTGAATGAACTGGAAATGACAGTAACTAGCACTGGCATGTGAATAGTGGTGATGAATTTACGTAATGAATTCTTATTGAGTTTATCTGAGAAATTAATCTTCCTCACGGTAGTAGGAACCTATCTTGATAAGCTAACGTTCATGTTTGATGGAAAATATTTCAAGGCAGGTAAAGACTGATGTTAACAGAGAATCAAAAATTATTCAAAGCAAAATGAAATAAAACGGGGAAAGAGAAAAAAGGAAAATTAGGTTATACAATAAGTGAATATCGAGTTCGTGCAGCACACAAAACAAACTTGAGAGATTAAGTGGAATTGTGGCACATATGTATTGTTGTTGCAATGACGACAAGGATTATAGAATTACGTTTATGCTTTCAGAGGATTATGATCTAACACACATGCAAATTAGCTGATGTGTCGCGCACGATTCCGGAAGACAAAACAATGAATAAATTTGCAGAGAATGTGAAACTTTGAGAAAAGAAAAAATTAAACATTTTCAGAATGTAGTCCACAAATCCATATTAAGTGAAATTAAATGTTGCACGTATGTTACGACTGATTACATTAACTGTGGTACGTTATGTAGTACGTTCATGTCTAATTAATCCCAACATTTAAATAAACTAATAATCAGCTGTTATTATTTTCATATTTCTGTCCAATTTTTCATTCATGTAATATTCAAAACCGTGCAAGTTAGTAAGTCCCTCTTAGTCGCTGCGATTCGCAATGATTAAAAAGTGAACAAAATTACGGTTGATGGCGGCAACAAAAATTCTGCTCGTGCGCTGCTTTGCATAACAATGCAGATGCACTGACGTGAACGCTCCGCATGAGCGTTAGGGGATGCAACAAATGACACACAGATTGGTATGACAGAATGGCAGGCGGAATTGACTCGTTTCGAGTATACGATTTTTGTAGCAGAATCGTTTCAACTTTCATATTTGCGGTTGGCAGCTTCAATTTTACTCAGTGTACTACCACGTACATCGAAAACACTATACAAGCCGTGAATTTCCGCATCATATTTGTAGTTTAAGAATACGAAAGGGACCGGCTGAGATTATCTTAGATCCAGCATTGCCGCTGAATCTGAACAGACTTTGAACATGAGATCTTAGGTTTCGGGTTTCGACTCTGGTGGAGTTTCGACACTAGCTACGAGTATACAGCGAAGTGGAATTCAGCCACTGACTGGAGTAGAATTCTGTCAGCCAGCTCCTCTGATCGTTCTGTGGTTTCTCCGATCAATACCTGGCGTATGCAGGAACATGATAGTAATGCCCTAACGGATCCCGCGCCATCTTTTCATCCTCTACTTTGCTCTATCCTGTCCCCTCACTCACGCAAATACGTACATGCACTTACTCGTTACTAATGATCAGTCGGTAGCTGAAAGCTTGTTCCAACTAGGGCGGTCCTCTGCGGGAGATACTCGCAAGAAATTTCTCCTCTTGCCTCTCTAATCTCTACCTCTCCTCTTTGAAATCTCTACCTCTCCTATTGCACGCACACTTACACTTATGAGCACTACACTCCCACACACAGTCTGGAGTTTTGAGTTTGTCCAGGCTGGGGCGATGTCCCACTAGAGAGATATACTCGGAGGGCAAATTCCCCGCATCTCCAAGTATAGTTCGGCGCCGGATCGCACTATCCAGGGGAGAAGAAATTACCGTCACAACTTCTCATCAGTTTCCAGAATTATAAGTAATCTATTTTATACCCATTAATATCATTTACAACAGACCGCTTACACAAATTTTGATTCAAATTGCGATCATAAGCTTCAATAATAACCTTTAGAGCCGATAGAAAACTTACAACTCAAATGCTTGCGTGCTCCTCTCACCTCATGCATGTGTTGAATCATTGGTCGTTTCGACTGTGGTTTTACTTATATTTAAGGAAACATTTATTATATTAATAATGAAATATTAATTACAATCCCTTTTAATAAGATCATATTTGCCTCTTAGTTTTTAGCACTATTAATCTTGACTCCGTAAGATACAATTCAATTCGTTTCGTGGATCAAACGGAGGGTTGCATAGCACATATGTTATTGCCGTCTCCAGAAAGTCTGTCTTTCGAAAGCCAATGAATTTCCATTCCAAACTCTTCTAGGAACAATGCTCGTTTCTTATTGGTCGACAGTATAACGGTCGGGAGTTCGATGGTTCTGCGATTTATAGCTTGAGTAGGCGGGTTATTCGAAGAAGTGGAGATATGTGTTTCCGGGCACGTCAACTTCCGTGATCATTAGACTCATACGTGTCGTCCATGTCATAATCCATTTCTGAAATACACATGCAATACGCAAGTATAAAATAGATCATGATTTCTTTGAGGAATTTTGAGTCTTTGATCCTCAATTTGGAAGGAAATGTTTAGAGCTTCCCGTCCTCCTAGCAGATTAAGCGAGGAGACCTCTTTGATATCGGTATTTATTTCGACTAGTAGATTTTTGCAACCTGGAGGCAAAACCTTACAATTTACAGACATTACAGTTAAAGATGTTTATAGATTCATGCAATAAAAAACTTTAAAATATTTAATAAAAATATCACAAGCTCTATAGGTTTATGGATACTTCTTGTAATTGGTTTAAATAACTAAAGACGTAATTTTCTAACATCATTATATGGAACTTCATTTTTCTTTCTTCTACATTCCACTTCACTTCAAAATCCACACATTCGTTCAATATAAGCACGACATTAATAACACTGGTCTACTTAACTAAACCTTTTTCTTTCACAAGAATGAAAATAACAAATTTTAGAAGTATTTTTCATACTTAATTCAAATATCATTTTAGTTTTTCCCTATCAGGCAGAAGTTTTGTGCGATATTCATTTAACTTCTTTTAAGTTTTAATACAATCTGTAACTAGATATCCAACTCTAAATGGTATACTACTCGTCCTGTCTTACATTCTGACTATTCATTCTCTACCTAGAACGTGGTAATGTTGATCTTTGGGTATATTCTGTATCTGGAACATTTCTCTTCTTGGTCCAACAGAGATTAGCCAATATATTTGAACTACCTTGCCTTAGTATCTGTTTTTCATTTTAGAAATTTACTGACGAAGCTCACCGTGCTCCACGCTGGAGATTCAAGATTTTCCGGGAAGAGGTCTAAGGCAGAGTCTAAGAAGTGAATTTTCAAAGACTTGTTACATCCCATAGCTTTGTAAGAAAGCAGAAAATTAGCCACTATGTCCGATAGTTTTCTGCTTTATGGTTTTCAAGGAAATCGCAATGTACTACATTTTGGAAAAACTGCCAGGCTGCTTTTTTTTCAGAGGTTTTAACAGTTCTTCAGAATGTTCATCAACTATTCATGCCCGTATTTGTGGTCCTAAAAATTCTCTTTGTTCTGTTTAGCATCAATTAGTTTAGGAAATTTCGATTGCAAGTACAAGAATCCATTAGAAAGTTAGTCTATAGCTTTTACGAAATTTATCATTCTTCCTAATCTAATATGGAATGGAGGTAAATATATTTTTCAGGATTCACTAAATGGACATGTGACACTTTTTTCTGGTCAGGGATACAAGATTCCTTTAATATTTCTCAAACAATAATTACAATCACTCAGATGATCCTTCGGTTCCCTCCAAATCATAGGAATTGCAAATGGCATATGATGTGTTCTATGTTACTATCAAGACAACAGTCTTAATACACAGAATACGTATTAGGGGCCCGGATCTTTACAAAATCACCAACTTGACAACCAAAGTAATGTTGATAACACTTTCTCCCAATTTTCGTTAAATTTTGCCTCTGAGCCTTTCAAGTCACCACAAATACAGCAGAATTTCTGCATGATTTAAACATGTTCTTGGTATGATCAAAATGAAAAACACTAAAACACAGGTTAGACAATACACTTCTAAATACAAAGGAAAGAATTATATCTTTAGTGATATTCGTGCTAAGGAGCTCATAGTCACTTCAATACTGATACATCACAGTGCCAGATTGACTGTTCTGAGCATGTCAAAAAATGAATGTATCTGCTCAGTATTGCCTGTTAATGTTTCAGCATGATATTCAAATGGTCAGGTTTTAAAAAGTAGCTGTAAAAAAATGTGCCTCATGGATAAATTCTGAATATATATCTAATTCAATATGAAAAAAACGTACAAACTTCACTAATCAGATTTCTTGTGACAAAAACCTTGTCGACTGGTGTAATCATTAGTTTATGTATTTAATAATAACCAAAGTAAATAAGAATAATAAAAACCGTTAAAATAATTCTAAGCTATGGATTAATAAAACGTAGTACATTATTAGTTCATTTTTTAATACCTAGAGGAAAGAGTTCAAAGGCTGTCACAGGCCACTTCTTCCAATATGTCATTGTTCCGTTCTACTGAAGTACGTGAGTCTACCGACTCGGCTGTAAATATCTTTCAAAAGCTTCGTAACCAGTATTTGCTTGTTAAAACTCTTGCCTCTTCATTCCCAGCGACTCCCTTTCTACTTTCTTCCTATAGCCTCAGAAACTAAAGTTAACATCCTCTTCTCAGTATTCTATCCAGATTTTCACATAAATTGTAAATATTTATCAAAATTCCAACAAAACGTTCCATACTCCATTAATAGACGAAAAAGACAAGTAAGAGAAATCACTCGCTTAGTAAATTGCAAGGATGTCCAGGCTTTCTCTTCGTCAACATTTATGGGATTTTCCCAACCCAATTTATTCTCAAAAATTGCTCCCAGATGTTTACAAGAAAATATTCTCGTACGATTATCTTTGCCCAAACAGTAATGCATTTTACTGAATTTCGTCCCGTCCTCACATGATGGTTCTCCTTTCGAACTATTTACTCGTATTATCATCAATTAATTTCTGTCCATTTATCTCGCATGCTTCAATGTTAACGTGCGTGTGTTCTCTTCCTATCTTCCCTATTTATTCACCCCCATCCTCCACGTGAAGCCGCCTCGCCGTCCCCGTCAACAAGTACTCTATTCCAGCTTTTGGGTTAATGACTTCATCTCAATTACAGTTTTCGTCAAGTTTACCCTGATCTATTGAGGAAATGTTGAAATGGAGCCTTGTTTGGCGTCTGTGCATAAATATAACTTCACTATCTATTAACGTTTTCTTGATTTCTGTGAGATCTTAGTAAGGAATTCATTTATTTTGTGAACATTACCATTAAAATAATTTTCTATGTTCACGGGGTAGTGAATCGATTAAAGCAAAATTTGTAGCTAAATTGCTGAAGCAAATAATTTTTTTTACACGGGATATAATTTTCTTGTTATCAAATTTTGGTAAAACACTCATTGCCAACTACACAAAGTTGATAATTGAACTTGGTATAGTATAAATGCAAGGGTAGGGATTCCGGAGCTCAAGAGAACGTATATAAATTGCAATTTTCCCCAATTCGTGACACACATTTAAGAGGTTAAATAAATAAATAAATAAATAAATAAATAAATAAATAAATAAATAAATAAATAAATAAATAAATAAATAAATAAATAAATAAATAAATAAATAAATAAATAAATAAATAAATAAATAAATAAATAAATAAATAAATAAATAAATAAATAAATAAATAAATAAATAAATAAATAAATAAATAAATAAATAAATAAATAAATAAAAATAATTAAGTAATTAGTAGGGGCGAGGTGGTGCTATCGTCCCTTGTGGAGGAGCCTGAAGCCCCCTGTGTCCGCCACACGCAAGCTCCTCCACCGTGCACCGTCGCGGCGGCTGGTGAAGTGTGAACGCGATAGCGCCGCCTGAAAATTTCGCAGGGGAATATGCATGACCGAGGGTGTTGGGGGCGTGTCCCTGGGATATCGGAGAATTTCCTCCGAGGAGGCGGAATTATTGGTGACAGTTCCGTCGACGTTTATGCAGTCGGCTGTTTATGGAGGAAAGTAGACTGCCGAACGGATAAGAAGAAATTATCATGGAAATTGCTCATTAAGTGATTTTTGATATAAAAGTCAATTTTAAGTTTCACAAACGCAAGTGTATGCGTTTATTCGAGAATAAGAAAGAGAAAATTTAAGTATTGTTTTAGTATGCGCCTAGGGAAGTAGCGATCTCGAATATATGCACTTTAAAATACTTTTAATTAATTCACTACTGTGAATAATTATTAGCCGTAGCTATGAAAATCTTCCATGAGTGTATGGTCATATGACACCTACTTGTTAGAATAACTTATATTATTCGAGCAAACAATTATGGGTCATTTAATCTGCCTTAGTTGTTGCACTCTACATCTCTTCGTATCGTGATCTCAGTAAATGAGTTTGTACCGTTGTATATTTTCACCGTTTATATATTTATTTAAATCGAAAAAAATTTAAAATGTGGTGTGGCGAATGAGGGAGAAGAGCAATCACTGCACTTCTCAATCTATGTCCATAGTACAATTCTTTAATTTCTTCATTTACAGATAGTTTCAAAATGATTTTATTTCAACCGAACGTAATAGGTCAAATATGCTACATGGTATTAGTAAAATTTAAAAACTCATTAATCATTGTACAAAAATATTTTACTTTCTCGAAAAACTACTCTAATTAATAAATCTTACAAATACTTTGTATGAATTTTTTTCAGTATTATAGTTATACTCACTTTCGATGGTAAACTACATATGCTTTTTTTGGAAGAAGAAGAAGAAGAAAAAGAAAAAGAAGAAGAAGAAGAAGAAGAATGGATTAACTCTCATTTCGTCGATGTATGAATGTAACATTAGGGAACCCTTGATTCAGAAACAGTTACTCCACGCGATTCAAACAAATTTCCAAAGTCATAATTCACATGAATGATACGAAAGCTCCTTCGTTCCATTAAAGACCCCACTCAAATTCATTCGACTCCACGCAAGTGCGTTTCCCTCGCCGGGGCGCCATCCCCTTGACCAGTGGGCCAGTCCATTCACTCGAAGCCGTCAGCCGCGCCGGTCGCATGCGGCTGTTTGCAACCTGTCCGGCGCGTCAGGCCAGGGCCACGACGACGGAGGCAACGATGGCGCAGGCGACGGCGGAAGCGACGGTGGAGGTGCTGGAGGGGTGCAAGCGCGAGCGCTCGCTTCTTACGACTTTCCGCCTCCACCCCGCCCCTCTCTCCTCCACCCACCCTCCCCCTACCCCTCCCACCGAACCTCGTCCGCACCGCCGCGCGCGCAGGTTGACAGCTGTCCGTTGCCTTTTTTTCTCGAGCGCTGCTTTAAAGCGTATCATCCCTGCGCGCCTTGGAAAGGAGGTGAATAATTTCTTCTCAGGTGATGGATTAAGTAAATTACCGTTCTCAGGTCCGCTGCGCGATGCGGCCAAAGAAAAGTTCGCGATAAATTCAGAAGGGGTCTGGGACGCGCATTTGTAACTGTCTCCGCATCGCCGGCGTCCCCGCTTCCCCCGACGCCAACCTCGCCGTCCCCGCAACCACCCGCGACCATCGCGCCTGCAGGGCAAGGGGGTACCATCGCCTTGGTGCTGCCGCCACGAAGCACCCAGCTACGTAACCATCTAATCATCGAACCATCTTCTAACTTTGGATGGTCCGTTATGAAACGACTAGGGTGTTAGGTTTGCCTATCTTTGGGTATTGGAGTACAAATCTTCTTTACTCTAGGTGAAATCTCAGGAGGACAGATATGCAGATTCATAGCAGATTTTATCGGATTTCTTCTTTTATCTGCGCGTCTCATTGCACCATTGTTTCAGCATCACTCACAAGATCACATATCCACAAACGAATATTTGATACTTTATGCCTCAATCTCAGATATTCCTTATGATACCACTGTCTAAGCCTTTCAGTCATACCTGGAACGGATGAATTATTTTGATAGGGATGAAATTATAAAGATAAACAAGTTATGATGAAGCAATAGTGGAAAGAGAGACTGAGGAAACAGGGAAAACTCAAGACTACCTGCCACAAAACCGCTTTCTCCATCACAAATTCCACATGGATTGGAACCTCCGTTCCAGCGATGGAAGGAAGGGACTCGAACAATCTCACGCACGCATCTACAGCACGTTCTCTCTATGATAGAAACTTGTTCCTGTTTCCCATCCCCTTGCACAGGGTACGCGTCACCTTGATATTGCCGCCCACAAAGCTCACACACGAGAATATATAGCTCCACCACTGCCCGAAAACATTTCGATCCTACCTGCACAGCACGGCATCAACGGATCCTGTCACTTGTTCCATATGACTCGTAAGTTCATGCTCTCAATCAACTAGAAGCTGAAGAACAATGCGATTTTTATCCAGCTCGCTCCGACCTGCGCTGAGAACTTATTAAATGGAACCCTATGTAGTTCCAGCTATACCACCTCATTTTCGACGTCATGCCAAGGACGTCGCAGATATATTTATCTGTTAAGTCGTTCGCTGGTTGGTCTAATGCGGGACCTGATCAGGAAAGGCTTTATCGGAATATTTTATTTCACCATCCACGTGCCACAATTCTTTTGTATTCCAACAGCATGACAAGGCACAAAAATTCATTTTCCGGCACACGATTACTTGACTTTCTCTTCTTACGAAGTACCTTCGTAAGGGAGTCAAAGTAAAAAGAATTTTCTGTCTATCGCAAATCCAGAGCCCCAGCCCGGTATATTGGTAGAAGAAGAACCTAAGGACTTACCCCTCTGCAACAGGGAGTTCGACTTCCGTGTCCTGCCCCCCTGCCCTGTGCCCCGTGCCCCCTCGCCGTTGCATTCCGCGCTCAGTGGAGCAGCGCCGGAGCGAGCGCGCGTTTTTCAATAACGTGGCGTGCCAGGTCGAGCGTCCCGTCACGGATGGCAGCGCCAACCCGCTGCCCCCTTGCTCCCGCTCGCCGCCCAAGCGGGGTGGAGGACGCGGGACGCCGGCGGGGCCAGGGGCTCGTGGGGCGGCCCAGGTCACTAACTCTTTATCCGACCACTCGTCTCCCTTGCTGACAAGGTGCCTCTGGTTTTACGGCCTGCTTCCTTTGCATAACTACTTTCCTTCATACACGTGTATGAATGTATGCATGCAGGATTTGGCATTTTAGGGTCGGATTAATCCAATTTTTACCAGCTAGCGATAGTTCTCAAGCATGGTCCCTGGTTTTGTTTATTTTCTACGTCTGGGGGTAAGGGAGATGTGGCGAGCATGACCCATCCCCGTATCCACTCCCATCACCGTATCTAGCATACTTGACATGCCTGAGCTTTTCTTTCGTCACACAGGTATGGAAACAGAGACGATTGTATTAATAAGCTACAGCTATATTTTTGTCTCGACTGGGAATCGAACACGGGATCGCGCCACCAAATGATAGCCCGGTGACCATGAACCATCCAAGGGGCTTCTTAATACACTTAATGCGATATATGGGTTAACCTGGAGTAAGCCAGCTTCCTATCTCTAGGTATCGAGGTTCAAGTATCGGTCGGTCCAAGTGGAACATGTGGGCGAAAATATAACTACATGACGTTCCCCAGGGTTCTCTAGATAGCCCGATATATCAGTCTACCTGAACACAATCTCACGATCATCGCATTTTCTGTTAATATATTAATATACTGAGGAGAATCAACGACGGCCGCATTGACTTGCTTGTTTATTTCTCGTTTTCGGGCGCGTTAACTGCTATAGTCGTTAGTCCCGTAAGCGTAGTGTATGCTTTTTATCTCGAGAAGTGGCGGTGTTCTTCACCTGCGGGATGGTGAGATCCGGCGCCGAACTACACATCTGCTTACAGGGTAATCCCCATTATACAGGGTAATCACGGTAATTGATACAGGATAATCTCCCACCAGCGGGGCAACTTCTCAGCTGTAAGTTCCCGACTGGATTCCCGACGTGTGTGTTAGTGTACTATGTGTAAATGTGTGTGTAAATAAGAGGTGAAGATAGGACAAGCAAGAGAAAAGAAACTTCATGCGCGGTAATTTGAAACAAGAAAAACAAGAAAAAAATCTTATAAATATCGCCAAAGGTAGTACTGTAAAAATAGTTCATCGTACATTTCATCGCAATTGGTATAGAAGAAAATACTTGTTTACAATGATTTTATTCCCTTAAGTTCCGCGTTAATGTGAGACCTGAAAAACACGAACGTACAGGACATTTGAATTTCCAAGTTACGACTATCGAATACTCGGGAATGACGTTGGGAATGAAAGTATGATGCATTATTAAGCATTCAACTTATAATTACGCAAATTTCCCCGCATGTAAATGCATTTTACTCTACGTAAGAAAACACAACGTCTCGTGTAAACTGACTCAGAATCTCCCGACTAGTCTTCAGATTGTTGATAATGTCGTAAAACAGGTACGTTTATACTATGAAGCAGCCATAGGTATTTTTCTGAAATTGCAATGCCAGGACAAAATAATTACACACTTTCAAATTGTTGATCATTATGTTTTGTTTTCAAGAACCCTTATTACTGATATCCTCGTCGACGACTTGCTTTCATTTGCATTTTTTCACAGGATGTTCTCTCAAGTAATAGAGATCAAGACAAAAGAGCCTGGAGTACAAACAAATTCATTCAATCAGACTTCGAATCAAAAGATTAAAAAGAAGTATATTTTCTTGTTAGGAAAGTGCAATGTTTGTTACTCCCAAAAAATTTGAAAATGTAATAAAATTCAATTTTTAAATATTCAAACACTTAAGTTCCAGTTTGGTAAGCATTCTCTTCGAACTTTTAGCTGCAAAAATCCTCAGACAGCAAAATAGAGATCAAACAATCACAAACTTATTCCCTGGCAAAAATTGTCTGATTTTCAAGAAAATTTTGCGCTTGAATCGTAAGATATAAAAATAAATTTCAGGTCAATCTGGCCGTCACTAAAAGATAGTAATAACCGAGAGCAAAACCCAAATCCAATGCCATTCCTCTTTGCAGTTACAGGGGAGAAAGCACTTTCCTTTTCATCCGATGCCACTGTAACCATGTTTTCAAAACCCATTACAAAAACATGTTGCCATAGGTAATATTACTCCCAACTTCTATTATCATTTAACCGTGTCCGTGGCTAAATCATCGGGTTTCTTAATGCTTTTAAAAACGTCACACAAAAACAATCATTAGTTTTCTGCATCTTCTGCGGGAAATAGTCTCATATGTAACCATAACGAACCCGGTTTAAACTACCAATTTTTTCGCCATTGAGTTCCAATAATATTCCAAAATACGATTGTGAATCTGTCATTACCGTTACCATCAATGTCACCCATCCCTAAATTTGAGCATCTTCAAAGCCATTGTCCCCTGCCATCATCACTACTGCTCCGCCTACACAACAGTTTCAATCAGATTTCCACCCACAGCTCCCCAACATAACACCACGGCAGCCAACACAATCCACTTTGTGGGCGCCGCATTCCCCTACGGCGCACCACTACTACCGCCACCAACGCTACCGCTGCCGTCACCGCCGCCACTGTCGCCCCACCGCCAGCGTCTTCTCGAGGGAAGGCGGGGCGGCACGAGCGAGAGGTGGGGCCGGGGGCGGGGCTGGGGGCGGGGCTGGGGGCGGAGACGGGGCGGGGCTCGGGCGGCGATGGGCGGGGCGGGGAGGGCGGACGCCGGACCTGGCGGCGTCGCGGCTCGAGGTGCAGAAACAGCTGCCGATCAATACCACACGTATGTTCTGTTAAAGCGGAACCCGGCTGCCGACTTCCTCGACCGGCGGCGACGGGTCCCCGCGCGCCCACCGCCCGCCGCAGCCCGCCCCGCCCTGCCTCGCTCCACGCGCCGCCTTTCTTTTCGGGGCGGGCGGGCGAAAAAGGCTCGCCGCCCGCGCCCCGCCACGGCCTCCGCCCGGCGACGTGCGCGCCGCCGCCTCATCAGCTGGAGCCTTCGGAACACGCACACTTTTGCCAGATGCGCATTAATGCTTGCCGTCAATTTCACGTTCACTTTCTCCTTCTTTCTTGTTCAATTTCCATCATTGCAATTTGTGCATACGTGATATAAGAAAATATGTAATGCTCCATTAACTTTGTAGAGATTTGGCCGTAATTCAATTCATAGGGCTCTTGATATCTAAACCCTCCAGAAATGACATAGAAAACAAGTTGCGTAAACTGCAAATCGGTGGGTGGGGGCTCATGTGTCTTCAGCCCCCCTCAGAAGCTAATGAAATATATTTTCAGATTGTTTACTTAATTCTATGATAATGAAAAATAGTAAATTTGTCAATTGAATACGTTACATAACACTATAAATCAACGAAAATAAATTTTAAATTCAACATAAATGGAATTTTCTTTTTAAGAAAACTTCAAATTGCCTATACGCTACACATTCAGCCCCTTTTCCAGTAAAAACTCTTGTTATGCCACTAAACAAGTTTTGTTTCTCGTGGGAATTTACAGTACACAAATATACAGGGAAGAGTCTTTCCTTTATTCATATTTCTATCGTGATACTGAGTTAGTTATGCAATGCTGCAAAACATCGATGTCGAGATTTTGCCGGAAATTCACATTTTGAGGAACCTTTATACAAAGTTTTTAAATTGTTCTAACCGTTAGTGAATAACACTCCCAGCAATTTGAAACAACTTTTAATTTTTACGGGTACATATAAAGGGGCATACGGGCTTCTTATGAAGTTTATAGAATGCTCCTAGAATAGTTTGAAACTTTTCTCAAAATGGCACCAATTTTTTTATTAAATTGTTGCCCTAATAGATGAAGGTACGCATGGAAAAATATTGCAAGTTTCATCTTTAGTAACATCTCTGAATTTTATAAAATTGCAATAGTTGAACTTTTTTATTTTAGGGAAGCATTAATCAAAATAAGGAGTACAGTAAGGGAGACTTCAATGTTTTTGTCGATGGATTGTGCAACTGAGCAGAAAGCTTTGTTACGTTTCGGAAGTACAGTAGTCACATAGGAAGATATTTCCAACATATTTTTCATGTAACAATCACTTCATAAAATAGTTATAATATATGAAAATCAATAATATATGAAAAGTGTAATGTAGGATTTAATTAGAAATTTATTCATGAGAGATCAATATTGATCCGAGCGCTGTATGACAACTAACTTTATTTTCCCGAGGAAATAATGTATTTCTAAATCACGTTCTATGCAAGATTTTATTTCAAACAATTTTTGTTTTATACTTTAATTCAGTTCTTAAAATTTTTTAAAACATAAGAGATGGTTTATGAAAATTTTGAAGATATATCTGTAACTTCAGTTATTTAAAAAAAAAAATTTTCAAAAGGGTATAATGAAATAAGTAACTTTTATTAGGGTTTATTAGTGGATTTCAAATAAATCCACCATTTTTAATTGTAAATGTAAAAATTTTACTTCTTATTCTTTTAAGTATTGAAAACATTTCAAGTAAAAGAAAATGCTGATGTCTTCAAGAAAAAAAGTAAGAACTTTTGTTAACGATCCATGAATAAAGTTGCCATAGCAAAACTTTAATATCGCCGGGATTAACGACCTATTTATATTCCGGAGGAAATACCATGCTACATACTTCAGTATAGCTAAAAGTGTGAGAAAATACGGGCCCGTTTAAAAGTGAACAAAACATATAAAATAGTTAGAACAATCACCACACACCATATCCCTGAAGCGGTCGCTAAAAGGTCGCCTCGCCCTCCTCGGTTACTCACGCATTCTAAATTGGCGGCCGCCGCTCCATACGCCCCTTTGGCTTCGGCAAGTGCCTCCCTCCCGACGCGGTCGCTAATACTATTACAGCGCGTTTGTCGGGGTGGCAGGGAGTATTCGCTTCCAATCATCGCCGCCTCCTCCCGCCTGCCACGCCCCCGCGTGTCGCGGGGGTCACGGCGCGGGGTCCCGGCCCCGGCCCGCCCCTGACGTCAGCTAATGCGAGCGGTGGCGCGCCGGTGCCGAGCCCCCTCCGCCCCTGCGCCCTGCCCCGCAAGGCGGCGTCCGCCGCGTCGGCGCGGCTCTCGCCCCCGCCCCCGCGCACCCCACCTACCCGGTGATTAATGACGTAATCGTTCGAAAAAGGGAGCCGTGTAGCAATAAATAAATATTATGTTACGGCGAGAGCGCCGTCGTTCCCGCACGCCCTCCCCACTGATGTGCAACCGCCGCCGCCACCGCCACCTCCGCCCCCGCCGCCGCCGTCGCCGCGCCTGCCATCAGCAAAGTGACTCCATTACCTCATTATCCCGCAACCTCCAGCCCCGCGCGCGCCCCGGGCCGGCCCCGTGCCCTCGGTCGTCGCTTCTCGTTTGGGAGCGTCCTCGCGCACGCTGCTCTGAGTGAGGGGGCGGGGCCGCATGGCGGGAGGGGGAGGGGAAATGCGCGCATGCTGGCGGCGTGGGCGACGTGGGCGACGTGGGCGGCGAGGGCGGCGAGGGCGGCGAGGGCGGCGAGGGCGGCGAGGGCGGCGAGGGCGGCGAGGGCGGCGAGGGCGGCGAGGGCGGCGAGGCGGCGAGGGCGGCGAGGGCGGCGAGGGCGGCGAGGGCGGCGAGGGCGGCGAGGGCGGCGAG
This sequence comes from Teleogryllus oceanicus, assembly GCA_964035755.1. Lineage (NCBI taxonomy): Eukaryota > Metazoa > Arthropoda > Insecta > Orthoptera > Gryllidae > Teleogryllus > Teleogryllus oceanicus. The sequence continues at coordinate 294,440,790 of CAXIVR010000001.1, read as the reverse complement.
GCGGCGAGGGCGGCGAGGGCGGCGAGGGCGGCGAGGCGGCGAGGGCGGCGAGGGCGGCGAGGGCGGCGAGGGCGGCGAGGGCGGCGAGGGCGGCGAGGGCGGCGAGGGCGGCGAGGGCGGCGAGGGCGGCGAGGGCGGCGAGGGCGGCGAGGGCGGCGAGTGTGGGCGGGTCACCCTGGTGCAGGCCGCGTGCGGGGTGCAGGGTGTCGTCATTGTGGCTGAAGATGACGCTACGGGAAGCGCCAACTACGTCGGTACCCAGGCTTTCCTGGGAATGCCGTGGGAGCGAGGGGTGCCTCCGTGAAAATGAAAGCTTCGACTTCGTGACGTGTAAATTGCTAATGGACGAGGAAGATCGATGGCATGTTGTAAAAAAATTGCTTTTTGTGGGTTTTATTCCCCAGATAACGATAAGCTGCGAGAATGGGGTGCGAGAATGAACGTGTGTGAGATGTGTGGACAAGTACATGAGGAAGTTCATGTATCTGAGTAAAGGAATGTTTCCATCAATGAGTAGCTATATGGGAATTTCGGAAAGATGTTCTAAATGTTTGTTTATATTATTTTAAATTGTGAACTTATGAAATGTTTCTTGTTTGTAAATGACAAATTTAATTTAATTTTCGAGATATTTTAAATTAATCTTTGTTTAATATATCAGCATTCTCAAAATACAATTTCGTAACTAAACTGATACGCATCATTTTACTAGGACTATAAATTGACTAACTGACACTTATGTGGGACTGCTATGGGAGAATTCTTAAATCCAATTAATGCGTATGGATCTTAGGAAATACAATAACAGAATTTATACGGTATTATTTCTCATTGACATAATTTTGAAAGAATATTAATGACAGGAGTTCGGTATTAATGGTGAGAGTGAAATTTTAACTCAAATGAAATCTCACGAGCCTGTACATTAATATCGTTTCCCCATTCTATTACTTTACGATTATTAGACTATGATTATTGTATGAAATAAGTCGTTTTGATATCTTTACACTGACGTTTCACGTGTTCATGTGTTTGTGCGTGCGTGCGCGCACGCTTCGGGCCATCAGTGTTTCTTCCTCCGAACGATACGATCGCGTATTATTGTTTCACACAATAAAAGAATAAATAAAATACAGCCCATTTTTAACATGTGAAATCTGTTATCGGTCCTCACGGATCGCACCACTTCGCCGCAAGCGACCGACATCTTAGACGGCCGCAAACGGAGGCCGTGATGGATAACCTCTCCGCCGCCTGACTTTCACTCGGGTGGGAGTTTTTGCGGCTGGACAGAGGATGGGGGCAGAAGAAGGGTGGGTGTGAGAAGAGCCAGCGGCGGAGTGGAATGAGACTGCTGGCGGGGACTTCCAAATCGCGGGGGTGTTGAGTAAATGGACGAGTGTTGTGGCGTGACATGTCAACAGAGAAAAGGCGGTTTCACATAAAAAATGATTTTAAATAAATGTAAAACGGGCTTCGAAGTATAAAACGCAATGGATATAACAAATAATTTCAAACATGTATTTCGTCCTTCTCTTCGGCAAATTTTGTGTTAAGTAAATGCATTGCTAAATAGAAAGAGCAAATTGCTGACCGAAATTATGTTACTTTTGAATGTATTTATAGAGACCAAACCGAAGCAGTAAGCTACCGAAAGATAGCTCACTGCTTGTCAATGTCTTCGAGCAAAGATTCGATACTAACTAAGGTGTTTAGATTTTCGAAGTGCTGAAAATTCACAGTGGCAATGTAACTGAGATTTTGCGGTAGCATATAAGAGGTTCCTGGCAAATACCTGGTAATCCCAAGCATCTTTCAACAATTGAAGAACACTACAATTGAAGAATTCTACAATTCTATCTTCGAATACTACAGTTGTACCTTCAACTGTAAGGCGGAATGAGAATACTTTCCAATTCTGAAAAATTGTTTCATACAGATATGTCACTTTGGAAACAAGCTCTCCAGTTCTCATGGTAATTCGATTCCAAATTCGCTTACCCGGGAAACGCCTGAAGCCTTTCATAAATATTGCTGAAGTCGTGCTTTCTGGCTACTGATATGGTAATCGAAATTCACAGAGAGCGCGGGTATCATATAAGATGCTAAATAGAAAATACCCATTTTTTTATTTTTCTGTACGTTTCGTGGAACGAAATACATTATTTCGCTCAATCAACGTCTCTCATTAGCCCGTAGAATTGTATTGCGATGTTGTCACTTGAGCGCCCATGGTCGACCACACAATCGTACGTGAACGACCACACGTGGTGCACTTTCGTGTGGTGTGGACGACATGTAAGGAAAAAAAGGTGACAAGAAAAGTAAAGGAAATGAATGAGTGAACACCAGGCGAATGCCAAAGCAGTACCCTAACAAACGGGCCACGGACCGCGCTCGATCTTTCCTTCCTCTTCCTTGTCCTCTCCTCTCCCCTTACGCACACAAACTTACACTAACATGCACTACACTACCACATTTGCCGGGAGACCGGTCGGGAGCTTAGAGCTTGTCCCGGCTGGGGCGGTGCCCCACTAGTGGGAGAGTCCCGGTTAGGGGGAAACCCCACTAGCCGACGGTAGGTCGGCGCCGGATCTCGCCATCCAGCGGGAGAAGATCACCGCCATCTCCCGGGGAAAACATGCACTACACTAACGGGAATAATGCTCAAAGCAGTTGACGCGCCCGGAAACACGAAAAATCAATCAATCATGAATGAATGAGTGAATGGTGAATGAATGAATGAACGAACGAGTGAATGATGAATGAACGAATGAGTGAATGATGAATGAATGATAAATGAAAAAAAGAAGGCTAGAAAGAAAGGTGCAAGAAACCAAAAAGAATGAGGGAGATACCGAATGCGAGAGGGATAAAGAGCGTGCGTGCGTGCGTGCGTGGTTGGCAGCGGCTGCAGGGCTGAAGTGGGTGGGTGCGGGCGGCGGCGTGGGTGGCGCCGTGGGTGGCGGCGCTGCGTGGCGGCGCGGCGCCCCGCGCCCCGCCGGGCCAGCCAGCGCGCAGCGGCTTCCGTTTTTTGCGGGCGGCGCTGACGGCGCCCGCCCATTCGTCTTGAGGGCCGCGCGGGGTTATCGGAGCCCCACCGCCTATTCATCAAACACCGCAGCCACCGAATAACAGGCCGATCGTGCAGATACGTTTCCATAACCGTTTAATGCCCCAACTGATTGAATTGCGGGCGAGTACACTCGACTTAAAATTAACACGCCTCGCACAATAGACTGGCGCCCGGTTCGATACTCGTGCTCGCAACGGCCAGAGATATTCATATTAACCTGATAATAATTCCCAATTTCAAGAGTTTTGATACAATTCATTTACGTAAAAAAGAATAGTAGTACACATTTTCTACCTAGATGAGAGCTGCATGAATCGTTGCGATGTTGCGAGTAGATACAAAGTGTAGCTCTGCATTTAAATCTGCTTCAATGACACAACTCGATCAGATTTTTCGTTTAGTTTCCCTAGCTAAAGAATATGCTGGGGTCTATAAAGCATACGCCCTTGCTTTGCTTCTGGAAACTAAACTCTGCACTTCGATATCTGTGCGCGCTTTCTTGAACTCTCATATTGGTAGATGTGAAATGCATGGTTGTTTCAGGTATTTAGTCATCAGTATCTTCAAATTAAATTCGAAACTCGTAGTCCAGTGAAAAATGTTTTTGTTACATAAGAGCGAACATTTGTTGCGCAGAAATGTTGCCAACAAAGTTCTTTGCTACCTTTATTGTGAAATTAATGAGAGAGGAAGGGGAATACATAACTTATGACAAAAAACAACGCAAATTGTCGTCCTCCATACGTCACATTCATTTTTCATTGTTTTTTGATGATACAATAAATAAATTTGGAAATAATTATAAATAAATAAACGGCAAAATAAAAAATTGTAAAATACAAAACTTCAACGATTGTACTAGTCCCTCATACACCATCAAATCATCCAACTGTGTTCAACCACTACAACGTTCTTGTGTTTAACGTAACATAAGTAGTTATAACAATTAATTCAATAATTATTTAAACCATGTTCAAGACATGATTGAAGACACACTGACGGGGCTCTCACTTTGCAAATGCTGGCGTAGAATACTTAGTATTAACTAGTTCTTATATATCATGAAAATTATTATACTGAGATTGTCATTAGAGACTGAATACATCATAAAACACCCTGATATAATACTCAATACTCAAATACTATAAACTAAAAGACTTCATGAGAAATCCACATTCCATGGCAGTTATTCGGTAAAATTACCTAAGTGCTTTTCACAAGATAATGTACTGGATTCTTTGTATTTTCAACAGCGAGCATTACCTCTCCGCTATCGCGGGGCTCTTCCCACTTGAAAAATGGAACTTTCAGCGTAGAATGCGTCGAGACGCGTTGGAGACGGGACGTTTGAGCAATGACTGGGCATGTCGGCAGATCATGAGACCCTATGGTGTCCGCGTCTGTAGGCGTGAAGTGGCTTGCGTGGTGGCTACGCAGGCGGAATGGGCGGTGCCGGCAGCCTGTACACCCTCAGTAGCGGAGGCGGCGGAGACGGCGGAGACGGCGGAGACGGCGGAGGCGGCGGAGGCGGCGGAGGCGGCGGAGGCGGCGGAGGCGGCGGAGGCGGCGGAGGCGGCGGAGCGGCGGAGGCGGCGGAGGCGGCGGAGGCGGCGGAGCGGCGGAGCGCGGAGGGGCGGGGCGGCAGCGGCGAGGGCGGAGGCGGCGGAGGCGGCGGAGGCGGCGGAGGCGGCGGAGGCGGCGGAGGCGGGGCGGGAGGCGGCGGAGGCGGCGGAGGCGGCGGAGGCGGCGAGGCGGGGGCGGAGGCGGCGGAGGCGGCAGGCGGAGGCGGCGGAGGCGGCGGAGGGCGGCGGAGGCGGCGGCGGCGGAGGCGGCGAGGCGGGGAAGCGGGGGGGAGGCGGCGGAGGGGCGGGAGGCGCGGGCGACGGATGGCGAGAAGCCGATAGCAAATGGCATTGGCTGGCGCAGCGAATCGCTGATACCTATTGAGAGCGTGGGGGCGATTACTGCGAAAATAGATGGAGCCCTAACGATCTTCGCCGGCGCCTCCTCCGAGAATCAAACACCCTCGCACCCACCCACCCACCAACTCACCGCCCGCTTACAACCCCTTCGCGTGGCCTTCACCCCGCCTCACCGACCCCACCGCTTTAATCCTCCCACCCTCGCCCGTCTCCTACTTCTAGTTGTGTTCGCGCTCTCCCGCTCATTGACTCTCTGCTCTTGCAGATCCTGCGCGCGGCATAGAATCTCCAGCTCTCCGACTTACATGGTTTGTAGGTTCTTCGACGAGCATTTTTAAGATCACACCATTGAGCATCGTTGAACGTGAAACTTTGAACATCAAAAGGAGGCAACGTTGTGGATAATTCTACTGTTGGCACATACAGTCACATGAACGTAAACGTATCCGTAATCGTTACGATAAATTCTTTCTCTGTGCATAACGTGAGTGTAAAATAGGTGAGCACATTTATTTATATTTTTGAAGGTAATCAACCAATAAAGTTTTATTGTAATAGGGCGGGGAAAATTATTTTTTATAAAAATAATTTTTATATTTTAATATTATTTCTTGATTTATATTATTTGTATTATTTCAGTAATTGAATAATCCAAATATAGACGTACACTATTATTTAGATATTTTTACAGAATGTATGGTAGTTAAAAAGTTCATTAAAAATAATTAACTCTCTCTGCATATGCCAATGCCTGCACATGTTCGCGTTTCTTCGTATATTCACGAATAATCACATTTCGTATATTCACGGCAATATTGAACCACATTAAATGCAATAATTTTGACTCTTATACCAAAGTAATTTAATACATATTAAATTATTGTTATTAATATTACATATTAAATTTTAATTACTTAAAACAACTCATGGCTTAGTGTTTTAAATTGTTATGAATTAAATTACAAGCCTGATAATGAGGAAAAGAAGGTCATAAAAACTGTATCCACATAAATAAGTGTGGAAGTACTTAAATATATTCACCTCCAATAGTTTAATAATGTATGTTCTAAAATACAAGGACCAAAACTTAACGTATATAAAAATAATTTCTTGTCAATTTTAAGAAATGTTTAAGCGATAGTAAGCACGTAGAATAAAATTAAATTTTCTCAAGAGGTACTAATATCTGACACATGTTTTATATTAATTAACAATATTATATGCTAATAGTTAAAATCGGCCTTCGTATTATGCAGCAGATGTCTTGTGACATTTCTATGCCTGGTGATGAACTTAAACTTCTTCGTCCTCCAAATGTTCAGTACGTATTAGAAAATTCTATTGTGTATTGCTTGCTTGCTTTTAGTGTAGTGCATGCTTTTTCTCGGGAGATGGCGGTGATCTTCCCCCGCTCGATGGCGAGATCCGGCACCGACCTAAAGTTTCCCCCTAACCAGGACTCTACCACCAGCGAGGCACTGCCCAGTCGGGACAATCTCTAAGCTCCCGACCGGTCTCCCGGAATATGTGGTAGTGTAGTGCATGTTAGTGTAAGTGTGTGTGTGTGTGTGTAAGGGGAGAGGATAGGACAAGGAAGAGGAAGGACAGATCGCACGCGGTCCGTGGCCCGTTTGGTAGGGTACTGCTCCGGCATTCGCCTGGTGTTGATCGGAGAAACCACGGAAAACTACCGATCAGAGCAGCCTGCCGCTAGAATTCCCCTCCAGATAGCAGCTGAATTCGACCTAGCTGAAAAGCCAGTGTCGAAAATCCTGCCGCCGTCAGGACTCGAACCTAGGACCTCCCGATTAGAGGCGCTGCAGTGACATATACACTGAGCTACCGCTGCCGGTCTATTGTGTATTCTGTTAATAAAGTAATTGGAGCACTTTTTAATTAAAATAACAGGAGATGCTAAGAAAAGCGTAATTTGAGAAAAGCTGATGAAAACCAGAAAACAAATTGTTTATTTAAAGTAGTGCCAAAATAAACATTAGATTTAAGTCAAGGTATAAAGAAAGATTTTCAATGTTTCAATTTACTCATCACCACTTTAGAACAAGGTAACGTTCAATTACTATTATATTTAACAATTCAAGGTTTGCAGAAATAATTGAATCTATTATTATACCGTGCACTTACTGCTTTTATTCCAAGCTATCTGTATCACGCAGTTCTTCGAGGATAAGTTCCTCTCCTCGCTTTACGCAAATCCGCCCCGACCCGGCCTCTCCCAACCTCGTCTCCACCCCACCTCGGGAGCGTCTCGGTTGCAGTCATTAGAGCGAGCATCGCGGACGCCCCGAGCGTTGCGCTCTGGATAAGGCGGCGGGGCGAGCACAGCTCCCCCCGCACCTCCTTGGCCCTCCCTCCCATCTCCCCCACGCCCCCTCACCCTCTCCGGCAGCGAGCACTCGCCCGTCTCTCGGCTCTAATCCGAACGCTGCTAGAATCTGCCGGAAGGCACGTCGAGGCACCGCCCCCACTGGCCGCCGCCTCCCGGGACGAGCAGGCCGGCGAAACGGGAAGGAGGGCAAAAGAGGGAAAGGTCGAATAATCGACAGAAATTAAAAAGGGAGAGGGGACGCGCGTGAGAGAGAGAAAGGAGCCACGGGGAACTAAGACGCTGAGAAAAAAAGGAAAAGAGAAGTAATAAAAATGTCTCTGCTGTATTGTGTCTCTGAGGAAGTGAAAGCATCCACTTTAGGCAGTTCCTCAAGAGACACGAAAAGAAAAAAAAATATAAATTGAATGAATACATGCAGGTAATGACGGAGCAGTATATTACGACACGGAGAGGGTGAAATCACACAGGTCCACTATTTCTTTCTACGTGGAAACGGTGTACTTTGGGGGCATTCCGGCGAAAAGAAAAGAACTCAGGGTAGTAAAGGCGGTAAGATATATGGTCTTAACTCGTAAGGCCCGAGCACAGGAAATAAACGGCTTTCAATTTTTTACTGTTACATTCACTTGGAAAATCGTGTTTACACTACATCTTGCATTCAGCTACACAAATTTACGGAACGTTAAAAATATTAATTCGAAAGAGGACATTGTTATGGCTGAAGAAAACACGAGCCCTTCAGTTATAAAAAATAGATGTGCAATTATTTTTCTGTTTTCCGTGTTCACTGAATTTCTTGCTTTTCGGTATCTATTGCAATATCTGAAATGGAGCCTGTGAAATTCTCATTACGATCACTATTATTAACTAAGTAAGAACTTTTCAAAGACGTGTGGATATATTCCAACACAATTGATTAAACAGTTCGACATCTACTTCAAAAGAACAATGATAATAGCATCGACTATAATGCTATCTCTCCCGTTATTATTGTTATAATCTCCATTAAACGAAATTTACTTCTCTGGAAGCAATATAATCGCGTTAATCTATACACTTTTGAGAGGGACGGCATCAAGGATATACGAGAGAGTAACATCAAAATTATTAAAACATCATTAAAATATTATAGTCACTGGATTTGTGTTGAAAACATAAACGTTATAAAATGGTTCTTTTGAGAAAAACCAGTTAACAGAAATGAAGTGGAAAATTAATGCACCCTCTGTTTTTCAACTCTTCTGAGTGTTTCGATAAGAATTCGACCATAAAAATAAAATCTACTTCTGTTCGCAAACGTAATTAAATTATCGTAGCCTACGGACGATCGTAAATTCATAACAAACCGACTTCTGCAAAGAGCCACGTGAAAATCCGGAGACGGGCTAAAAGCTGGGGAAAATCCGATTCTGTGTAGGTTGTTTGAATACCTTCCCATTCAAGGATGACTCGCCCCCGAACTCTCATATCTCCCCGCGTTAAACACATTTTACGGCGGAGGAGAAAGCCCACACGTGCGATACATACTCGGTTTTCAACTGCTGATGTAAGTTAATTTAACCAGAATCTTTTGTTTTGTTAGTTTTAAATGTTTACATAGAAGATAGAAACATTTTTTTCATTTTTAACGTTTACATAAAATGCAACAGAAGTCCTGGTACCTACAGTTAAACGATATTGTGTGATTGTTCAATACTTGATTGCCGCGGACGCTGAATAACACATTCCTTCACCTCCAATCCCTGGGTGAAACTTTCCAGTTTCACTACATTGATCGGCCCCGTGGAAACGAATACTTTGCACGCATGTTAATTTTCTGTTATTGTTGAACATTTTAAAACCTTTATCCTCCCTGTACTATCGATTAATTTGAACTATTTTTGCAACAGGCTTTTATATTGACTCCGGTGTCATTACTAATGGTTTTTCTCTGAATAAGTGAAAATGAAATTTGATTACAGTGGCAATTGTCAATGCATTTAATTTTGTCGGTATTTTAGAAAGAATTTTTCATATTCCGCAACTACTACGGCACGGGTACCCTGAAGTTTCTGCGCTTCCAAAATTGACAGATCACAACAGAGTGTACGCTGCTGACGTGGTAAATTAACAATCAATAAGCTTGTAAATCACTCGTCAAAATGGCTTACGTGAAACATCAAGCAATGAAACATTGGATATGAGACAACATGAAAGAGATGATTTCAATTTCTCGGAGATTTAACTAAGATTTCTTCTTATTGCCACTGTGAAGGATCCTTTGCCGCCTTTACAAACTTCACACATCACGTAGGTGGCACAACCTCAGTTCTGGAAGTTCACACCCATTATGTTAATTGTTTCGGGTATTTATGACGTATCATGGGTTTACAAGAAAATGATATGACGTTTCAAATCATGGAACTAGAGACCTGTCGGCAAAATGCAGTTCTCATCTGTAGGTCTTTAGTTCCATGATTTCGGACATAATACCTTTTCCATGTAAGCCCAAGACATTTTCGTTAGACATTTATGTACTATTTAACTGGTTATTTGACGGCTATTATTTAACTGGACGTTTTCCATCGGACTTTGCAAACTGGAAGCTGCAAGCGGGGCTAGTATACTGCGTTCAATTCTGCCGCCCCTCGTGAGGCCAAGGCTTTTTACTTTTTCTTTTCTCTTCACTTTCCCCCTCCTTGTTTCACTTCTTAAGTAGCACCGTAGAGGAGGGAATTTTTCGTAGTCTAATTCAGCTTAATGCTTGTGCAGATTTAGTAACTGGAAAGGTGTTTACTGAAATTACTAATTAAAACAAAATTAATACTAGTTAACATTTATTGATACCAATCGATGGTTACGCTCTTTGGCACTACTAATATGATACAAATTTATAGTAATGACAATGAAAAGTCATTTTTTGTCTTTTTCTCATCTTTCATGCAATTTTTTCATTTACACGCTATTGATACTTTATTTACATTACATACGAAACCGTTCTAACCCCCCCCCCCTACTGTAAGGCAAAGGCAAGGGCGAAGGCGAAGGCAGCCGGAAATGAAGAAACGAAGTTTGTTTTTCCTATCCACTCAATGGGGGTCATTAGCCAACGTCCGCGCCATCGAAAGCGCTCGTTGAGTCCGCGATAAAATATTCTATATCTGCGCGGCGACTTCGGAAAGCAAACAATCTTTCACCGCGCCCGCCATTAATCACGCGTTGTCACGCGTCGCCCGTCGCCCCCTCCCCCCGCTCAGTTTCCCCTGGCCCGCGCCCGACCAAGCCGATTCCGCCGCTCCATCGGATCCGTTTCTATTGCTGCGAGGCTCCGCACTCACACGAGCGCGCGTGTAACCCTCCGTTGGGTTGCGTTGCTCCCCGCGGCACATGCCTTCCCCTCAGCGGCCGCTCCCCACTTACTCAACTTCTTATTCTTCTCCTCTTATTCTTCCTCCTCCAAGTCTCCCAGCCCGTAAGCACAGACGCAACTCGCCGTCATCGCCAATGCCGCCACCAACGCCGCGCCAACACGCCGCGCCAACGCCGCAGCCAACGCCGCAGCCAACGCCACAGCCAATGCCATCGCCAACGCCGCCGCCTACGCTGCCGCCAACGCCGCAGCCAACGCCCCCGCCAACGCCACCGCCTACGCCGCCGCCTACGCCGCCGCCAACGCCGCCGCCAACAACGCCGCCGCCAACGCCGCCGCCCACACCGCAGCCAACGCCGCCGCCAACGCCGCCGCCAACGCCGCCACCAACGCTGCCACCAACGCCGCCGCCAACGCCGCCGCCAACGCCGCCGCCAACGCTGCCACCAACGCTGCCGCCAACGCCGCCGCCAACGCCGCCGCCAACGCCGCCGCCAACGCTGCCTCCAACGCTGCCACCAACGCCGCCGCCAACGCCGCCGCCAACGCCGCCGCCAACGCTGCCACCAACGCCGCCGCCAACGCCGCCGCCAACGCCGCCGCCAACGCCGCCGCCAACGCCGCCTCCACCGCCGCCGCCAACGCCGCCCCACCGCCGCCGCCAACGCCACTGCCAACGCCGCTTCTTCCACCGTCGCCACCGCCGCCGCCAACGGTGCCTCCACCGCCTTCACCACCGCCGCCTTCACCGCCGCAGCCGGCGGCAGGCTTGCGGCCGCCGCGCATTAGGGTGCAGCCCCCCGGGTGCAGACCCTGCGCCCGCCAAGTTTAGTACAACTCGAGACTTCTATGACTAATCTAGAAATTTCCGTTCTGGAATGAGAGATCCACACGTCAGCCATTTCCTGCGCCTGTGGCAGCGCGCTGAGGACGGGGGTGGACATTCCCCCTCCGCACGCTCCCGCCCGCCGACGCCCCGCGCGAGGCGCCGCCCCGCCCTCGCCCGCCCTCGCCCGCCCTCGCCCGCCCTCGCCCGCCCGCCCAACAACAATGCCGGGCTCGCGTCTTCCGGAGGCGGCGGCCGGCACTCCGCCCCCCTCGCCGCCGCCGCCTCCGCCGCCGCGTGCGTCGCCGCGGATCGCTCGGGCGTCGTACGCCGGCGCGGCGCGCGCGCCGTGTCTACGTCACTGGGTCACAAGCACGCCTAATTGCACGCGGCTCTTTTACGTCGCTCGCCAATTGAAACGCTCCTCCATTTCCATACAAAGAAACCTGCGACAAAGGCCCCGGCTAACCATTTGTTCTGCTGACAACAATGGGCAACAGTAACGACACAAAGATCCACGTGCGGGTGCCGCTGGTCTAGCGTGACAAGTCCATTATAGCGCCGGCGGCGTTGCTCGTCCGCCCCGCCCCCACACTCACCCCTGCCCCCGGTCTCGTCCCCACTCATACCGAGCCACTCCCACCCACACCACTCTGCCTGGGACTACCCCCGTGATCACGTCGTTGTCTTCGGGAGCCTCGTCTTTGGTGTTGCCGCCTCCGTCAAGGACGTCCTTCGACCGTTCCCTCGTTTCCTGTCATCATGTCGCACTACTGCTCAAGGGTAATTCACCAGCAGCTTCATTATCGTCGTGCTAGCTTCTTTTTCCGAACCGGTGCCGAACGGCTATCATCTGGGGTGAAAAGAAACTCCCAAAAGGCCGAATGGCGACACTTTGCCAGTCGTGTCTTGGTACGTTTATATGTAACTAAAGATGTTCGCACTATCTTTTCAGTTGTACTGCATTTTAGCAACCTATCATGCTACATGATCAACTTTTCGGATATAACTTGTATCATGGAAACTTTTTCGACCCTGACACTCCGTCACATTCCCAAAATTTCTCCCACCCACACCGCGTACTAGGGCTGTTTTCTAGTGTTGTTTTTCCGTTATCACTTCCAATCCACCCCACCATTCTCTCCCCTTGTTCTAACCTCTTCCCGTCCCAGCCCCTTCCCGTGCAGGTGTTACGTCGTATGTATCTCCCGGTCCAATCACTGTGTCTATTCTGATCTCTCCTTGTTCCGATCACTTCCTTTCCTTAACTGCACTTCGAACATGCTTACTAGTGTTCCTCTGTTCTCTGTGTGTCGACATGCAGTGATTGAGCACTCCCATAGAACAATCCGTTTCTTCCGCCCTCGCAGACATTTTAAATTGCTTTCCTTCACCCCAGTTGATCCTTCCACAACCGCTACACCCGTCTTGACCATCTTGCCCATTTCTATCGACTTACCGACTCCGCATGTTGTCGACCCCCATCGCACAAGCTTCCCCGCCTCCCACGCTAATTCACCCCCTCCGTCAACTATGCCTCTCGGGGATTCCCCGTTCGCAACGTTAGTCCTACCGTCACTTCCCAAGCACTTCACGTTTCTTCTTTTATCATCGCCTCCCCGCCACCTTGCTCGCCGAGTTCTTTGGCGCCTCTGACGTCAACAACCTCGCCAACTCCCCCATTTGACGCATCCCCCCCCTACATTTCAAGCCCCCCAACCGTCATGCCACCCCCGCCACGCCGCTCCTTCGCGCCGTCTCCCTCGCGTTTCATGCGGTCCCAGGCCGCATCCTCGCCAAATCTCTCCTGCTACCCACGTCAAATTTAAGCCGCCTGTCACGTATTTCACGCCGTCTCCGACGCCGCATCCACGCCAACTCCCATCCCGCCACACATATTTGACTTTCACGCCGCCTCCCAAGTAGTATCTACCCCAACTCCCAATCCGCCTCACACGTCAACTCCCACTCCTCCACCTACATTCTTTCACACTGCCTCCCATGCCAATTCCCACTCATCGACTCTCGCCAACTTTCACGCTACCACATTTACGTCAACTCCCACTCCGCCACCTACGTTCTTTCACACTACCTCCCATGCCAACTCTCACTCCTCCACCCACGTCAACTTGTACGCCACCTCCACGCCCCTGCGAAGCGGCAACCCGCCGTCCCCGGAGTCCCCACGGAGACCGCGGGGCTACCCTTCGCTAACGACGTAGACTCGGCGTGGGACAAGTTGGCGCGAGATATGTCGCGGCCCGCGGGCTGTTCTTGTGATTAATCTCCATCTCGTTTTGCTTCTCCAAGTCTAATTACAAAACGGGAGCTCGTTATGGTGCAACACGGGATCGTGAAAGGGTTCGATAATTAAGGGTCACGACAGAACGTCAAAAATGAAACCACCGCAGGGTCTAAAGATAGTGTAAGGCATTCAAAGCGCTGCGGGGTGCACCGTGCTATTGTTGAACGTAAAATAAAAGCGTGTATTGGTACTTTACAGTACGTGCACGCTTCAAGACAACAGAACGACGCTCTTTCACGATTAACCTCTCGGAACAATGATGCATATCAGATAGTTATAAAATTGAAATTCTTGATCAAAGAGACAGATAATAGGGCATGTGCTTATTTGTTGCATGCAGAAGCATCGAATTATTTCTGTGCTCTATCAAGGCAAATAAACAGGCACTTCTTTTAGAAAGGATAATTTTTCACCGAATTAAACGAAGCTCTCTTTGTTGAATTCATATTCTTCCAAACTCGCAGACATCCACTTCAGGTCATGCCAAAGTTACTACTTCACGTAAGTAATATTATAGCAAATGATGTGTTCCTTTGAAATGGAAGCGTAAAAAGAATCAAAGCGCTCAAGGAATACGCAAAATTGGCTTCCCTAAATTAAATAGTTTATGATGTAGCCAGTTCTGCGATATATGATGATGATATTTACGAACTGCACAAGAAGATGTGAAATATGTGGAGATTTTAAACATTACAAGTTAATGATAAAAATAGCATTCAGCGTTTATGTAAAATACGCTGAAAGATCGTAGTAGTGTAATTCAGAGAATTGCAATCCACATTCCCATATAATTAAATACTATTTCATATAAATGAATTCTTTCTAAAGAAAACACCCAAAAATAGGCCGATTTTTTCAATTTTATTATTTTTCAAGCAAATTTACACTTCCTATCTCTATCTCTGACCTCGCTAGGCAGTTAAGGTGGTTTATGGGAGATGAAATTAATATGCAAAAGTATGAGTACAAAAAATGAATTAAAAAGCATAAACAACCATGACCAATGTGAAACTCGGACCCCTGACCCTTCGAACTGTTAGGGTGTTTCCGCTCCAGATACGTCAGTCATCCAAATCTAGTAAGACCCAATTTATTAGTTTTCAAGAAAATATTCATAACCATACACACACACACAGTCATCGAGGCCCAGCGAAAACCATCCTAGCCCCGCCCCTCCGTTCGAAACCCGCGCCAACGGGGGCGTTCACCCCCTCCGCTTTCTCCCCTCCACCCGCAGCGCGTGGTCGCCGGCCCGCGCCAGTGCTTCGCCGAGGCCACGCGAGAGGGTGCGGGCCGTGCGGCGCGGCGCGGCGCCACGCAACGATTGCGCGGGGTGTAGATGCGCCACCGGCCGCGGGCCGCGCGCAACGCGCTCCACGCCGCCGGGCGGCGCGGCGGGGCGTGGCGCGTGTAGTTCTGTAGTTCGGCGCACCGTGGATGGAGGGCGGGCCACGCCGCCCGAGCGCCACCGCCCGGTCGATACCCGTCAAGCAGTTCGCGGAGCGCTCGCGAGATGGCGAAGGGGGCGCGCGCCACCAGTCGAGGCTGTGGGGGTAGCGCGGGTAGAAACGTGTAGGCATGGCCCAATTTTCCTATACCATAAATATCTACAACCTAGGATATTAACACGATAATCTTGTCAATTTTTAATAAGTGTTATTCAAACGACTTGAAAAGAAGAGGTCATACAATTCATTGTGTTTATTTTTTGTTTGTCCAGCTACAACTTTGATAAATGTACCCCAATTTAAAAGATATTTCCTTTGCCTCTAATGGTACACCCTTCCTGTGGTACCTTGTTAATTTAATTTAATTTAAAAAACTTCCGTTCCAAAAATAACTCGGAGTCCATCATTTCCAGTGCACGAGTGCAAACAACACTAACACCTAAACAATTCGCATGATTTTTTCAAAACCGTTATTCTTGAAAGGATCTGGTTTTAATTTAGTACTAGCGAATTTTAAACGAATCTTTCAATTTTTGGGTTTACTTTATGTAAGGCTCTTTGTCAATTTAAAAGAAAAACGGTTACGGAACAGAAACGTTCTTGCTGAAATTGATTAAAGTGCGCGTCCGATTCATGTCCGATTTTCCTTAACATCTCTGAATTTTCGAAAATTTAAAGAAGTTGGCCTTAATAGAATCTTCCCTATACCTTAAATCTAGAGAGGGTCTCTTTTTGAAACTATTTTAACATATTAACACTGAGGAGTTTGTTGTACATCGTGTTTAAAATGTTAGTTATTATCGCATAGCTTTGGATTAAATAGTGAAAATTTTTCAAAAATATCTTAGCAAAATTTTTGTAAAAACGATTCTTACAGAAAGAGTATAATCCACTAAGCCACATGGTTTTAGTGTTATTTTCATTTAAACGTTTGAATTACCAAAAATACTCGTAAGTGTACATTACTATTCTTCTCGGGTGCGATGGAATAATATTTTTCTACCACAACCACTGAAAAGCTAAACATAAAAAAGAAATTTAAAAAAATTGTATAATTGACTCCCATATACTACAAATATGCAACTGAAATTTTGAAAAAAATCGATTCGGCAATGACTTCATATGCCATGCAGTCATTGCAGAATAGAAAGACTACTTTACGTAACTAAAATGTTTGAACCAGTGCAAATAAATTGCGTTATCTATGTTACCAATTATACTGAGTAATTCAATAGTATTTGTTTCGCTAAATTAAAATTAAGGGACTTTATATGACAAATTTATCTCTATAGTGGTGCGTAGAACTCCCGTCTTTACTGGGAGTACTCAATTGTCATGCCGAGGACCGATCTGAGTTACAACGCAATCGGAGAAAAAGAAAAAACAATCTTTAGTATTTTCATGTGGTGCCTAATAGTTGAGCAACGAGAGAAAACTACTTTTGATTACGTTTTCTTAGTGACAAAAAAAACAGTTGCGCAGAACCATACCTACATGTCCATTTCAGAGGTTCCATTTATCTTTCCCACTGACTCCAAAATTATTTCATGCCATAGCCAGACCTACCGTCTTGTCGACCTGCCAATAAGTATCCAGCATATGAAAGCACTTAATTCATTAGTAGCAAAATTATCATATCTTACTAGGAACATTCTCGTATTCTAACGCTTAGAATTGCATCAGAACTTCACAACGTAATACCCGAAACAGCTAAAACGAGTTGTGAAACTTTTAGTTGCGGAATCCTACATGAAAACGTAAAAAATACTTATCGACTTTTCTATGTCCTTTAATACGGAACAGATAGCATTGAAAAGAACACACAAGTTGAGTGATTAAGGTACTGCCAATGTTTAGAAATATTATGAAATAATAATTATCATGTACAACTTATGTACAGAATTTCATACCAGTAATAAATTCTATTTTTCCTCATCTAAAATGTTTCGAACAAGGAACGTGAAAGAGCGAATTGTTTTCGTGTGCTCTCAAGGTCTGATACTATGACTCACGCGCGCAAGCATGCGCAGGCTTCCTCATTCTCCTTCCCAATGACTTCTGCTACGTTTAAAGCCACAAAACAGAAAAATATTTCTGTGTTCTCAAATAGGATTCCTCAACTAAAACTTGCATGTTTTACAGTATGTTTTGAATTTTATATACTAATAAACTTTTGAAACGATCGGGTGTGTTGGGTCCCTTGGGGGAGTAGAATTCTATTCAAGTATAAATGCTTCCAAGAATCTCTGAAAATTAACATTAGAATTAATTTGAGATTTCAGAAAACCTACTTGACTTCTCTTTCGAGATGCGAGCAATTGTCGTAGACAGTAAGATTTTCATTCATCGTAAATGATCTGAAGTTATATACCTAAGAGTCATTCGCCATTACGGGATTAATACATTTATGCAAGAGTTAAATAATATGCAAGAGTTATTAGCCTCTCAAGAAGTAGATAAATTGATTTGGTTGACTGATTGATGTTTCCAGACACATCAACTGATGTGGGGCCAGGATCGGTGGCTCGGTGCATCAACTGATGTCACTGTAGTACCTCTGACCGGGAAGTCCTAAGTTCGGGTCCCGACGACGGCAGGATTTTCGACATTAGATTTTCAGCTGGGTCGAATTCAGTCGCTGTCTGGAGGAGAATTCTAGCGGCCGGCTGCTCTGATCGGTAGTTTTCCGTTGTTTCTCCGATCAACGCCAGGCGAATGCCGGAGCTGTACCCTAACAAACGGGCTACGGACCGCGCGCGATCTTTTCGTTCTCTTCCTTATCCTATCACTTACCCTACTATCACTACCCTTGTCCTACCACTTACACTAACATGCACTACACCACCACACATGCCAGGAGACCGGTCGGGGTTTAGAATTCGTTCCGGCTGGCGCGGTGCCCCGCTGGTGCGAGATACCTGGTTGGGGAAACCCCGTTAGCCGACGGTAGGTCGGAGCCAGATCTGGCCATCCAGTGGGGGAATACTACCGCCACAACTCGCGCAAAAACACGCACTACACTTACGGGAGTAATTACCATTGTCGTTGACGCAACCGGAAACTCTATCAACCAATCAATCAACTGAAATGGCCATTAGCATCGTTTTATAGCGGGACCTGGCTTTGTTCCTCCCCCGCCGCGTCTTGAGTTCCGACGCCAACCTACAAGACGACTCGCGGAGGATTTCCCCCTCCATGTCTGTCCCCCATTGCGACATCGCCCACACCGGACAAGCTCTAAGCTTGTGCTGTTAGAATTCTTCTACCCGAAATTGGCCTTGCTATGACCTATCTAGTTTCGAAAATGCGCCCAGACTGTAGGATTCCAGACTGTAGGATTCCCGGTCGGAGTCGCTGCAGAGATAATGGATGTGTAATAACTCAAAGTTTATTACAAACTTATAAAAGTGCGGGAAATCATCAGAATGATCGGATTTACAATGCACAATCATTTTCTAATAATATACTTATGTGCAGCTTATGAGCATTTCACGGTTTTGAAACGGGAAGAATACGATTAATTCTACGTAATACGCCCGAGTGCACTTTCTATGCACGTATTTACGCAACGTGGATCGCAATTAGGTCCAAATAAGAATTACGAGAATGTATATGTGCTTTCCGAGAATGCATCCTTTATCTATAATTTGCCGCTGTTAATAATGATTAAGTTAGCTGTAAGTCCATTAAACAGTTTCGTCGTTATATGTAAACAGCTCAATATAATCTCAATAAATAAAAATATTTTTTAAAGGCACTGTTGACATTCGTCGTACGTACAAAAACACATTGCTTCGAATTTTCATCCACACATTATTGGCTCCTTTTGTGAAAATATAAAATATTATCATAATGATAAAATATTATGCCTATGTGTAGTGGCATTATCCGACAACTATGAAGCAATATCCCCACCTTCTTCGGGACCTTCCGCAAGATCCTTTCCCTCTTAGGGTGAAATTCTAGAATAATAGTCGGCATTCGTTCATTCTAATGTCTATCCTCGCGATGTTTTTGAGCTATTGGCTCTTAAAAAAGACAAGAGAGACCACAAAATATATTAACTTATTATCATCTTTAAAATGAAGAAAATAAATTTAATAAGTACGTTTAATTGAATTTTAATTAGAAAATTTTATGTGATGTGGCGTATTACTATTCAATTTAAATTTGGGAGAGGTAAAGGAAACTCACGGAAGTTTCGCTTCATCCTTTGGAAAGCGAGATCGTATTTGGTACGAAGTTTCCAATGAAAAGCCAAGGCTGAAATTTGGAACGGTGATCACTAACAGAGAGAAAAAACGTAATAAGAGTATGAACGTAAAATTTAAAGTTAATAAAACGTATTTAATTATCTGGCTATTTGCTTATATGAAATGATCCATTGAGCGTTATAATTCTTTGCAAGACTTCATTCATTCTATTTGGTCCTTGTTGAGATATAAACAAGGTTAAACCTATTCTTCAACATTTACATTCCCTTGCATCACTCATTTCCATAAAACGCGCCTAATTTTCCCGATCATTTATATACATTGTGAATGTCACCTATACGTTAGAAATATATAAACTGGTCGAGAAAAGATACGTGATATAGAACTGACTCGTGGGCGGAAGAAGTTCACACAACCTATTATATATCCCAGGATCTAACTTCAAAACCATTATTCTTTAAAACATTATTTTTCAAACAAGTGTGAATTACAGGAAGCTGCATTTCCTGTTATTCACTTTTGTTCTCAGTAGTTTAAAATTGTCTGTAGAAACAAAAAGAAAGAATTTTCGTCACACTATTGTAAACATCTACGTCAAAAAAAAAAAAACTCGATGCGTAACCAGATGATATAGATTCGATAATTTTGGTACATTTACACATGAAATCATTGTATGAACATTAACATTTAGATGTATTGATGTGAGAGTTCATTCTGCCTTCTAATTTATAGAGATATGACAAAAAATAGGGAAACAACCTTTTCACAAAAGTTTAACAAACCAAATGACGATAGTTACTTCGTGTACTTCTAGGTACGTATTCCTACACTCTAGTAGCATTCCGACCCGAAAGTCTTAGGATTTGAGAACCGACGATGGCAGTTTTGCGACACTAACTTGTAAGCTAGGTCGAATTCTGGAGGAGGATTCTAGCGGCAGGCTGCTCAGATCGGTAGTTTATGTTTTTTTTTTTTATCAATACTAGACGAATGCCAGAGCAGTAACGGGCCACGGATCACACGCTATCTATCGTTCCTCTTCCTTTTCCTACCCCCAATCCCTTACTTACACTCACACTTACATGCATTACTCTACCACACTTATCGGAAAACCACTCGCAAGCTCAGAGCTTTTCCCAGCTGAGGCGGTGCCATGCTGGTGGGAGATACCTTGTTGTGGAAAATTTCTGCAAGCCGACGTAGGTCGGCGCCGGATCTCGTCATCCAGCGGGGAAGTTCATCGCCACCTCCCGCGATAAAAACATGCATTACACTTACAGGACTATTGACATTAGCCGTTGACAGCCCGGAATCACTAATCAATCTATCCTCAAGCATTCTGATCTCTGTTAAGAGCAACTTAGTTACCCTCCCTTTCTGATGAAGAAATGCATGGATTGTTCGTAATACACATTGTCATCTTAGTACTTAAATTATTTGGCGTTTAATACTTAAATTATTTATCATCCTAATACTTAAATTATTTGCCATTTCGTCTTTCACTCCTTGAGATTATTATAATGAATTGAACAATTTGAAGAAATCAATGTGTGAGAAGAAATGCTTTAAAAATTAATGAAGCAAATGCTTTTAAAAATGTTTGTGCGGCTTCTTGGAAATGAAAATCAACATTTAAAAAAACAAAAACAAAAAAAAATGAATACCTCACTTCCATTAAAGGAGAATTGCGATGACATGCCATAACGGTTCCGTCTACAACAAATGCTGAATTTGACGTTCTACTATGAAAATAAGGTAATATATATAATATCTCATAAGCAGACCAATATGGGAAAATGTCAATAGATTGAAAACTAAGCTCTGATTGTTTCGGAATGAATACTTTTATTCATGAATAGGGGTTTGGGAATGTAGAGAACGTAGCAATAATTAGCGAGAGAGAGGAGTAATAATGGTTTCGTTCAATACTTTTGGGGAGGAATGAAAAGCGTAAAATGTTTGGGGTGAAGCTGAATATAAATTCGGGTAATGACATTATAATAATTGCAATGGTGTGTGGAAAATCAGCAATTTTGATGAAACATTTCATCAGAATACATTTTCACAGGCTGTTATCACAAAAATCAATATCGTTTGACATGTATCATTTTTTCATGTTGGAATTGCTTACAACCATATCTCAGTGTCGGAGAAAATGTCCTGACGACTACTACCAAAAAGTAAATCGAAAAGAAATGTAACAAAATATAACAAAAAGACAAAAAATAATTGAATTGCTAATGTCCACCTTTACTTGTCTTTACATTTATTTGATTAGTTAACGAATTCACATTTGTCGGTATTTTAATGGCTTTATCATCATAATAAGATCTGTTGTAGCGGCAATCTTTGGAATCGTCGTATCTGCTAAGCCATCTACAGATGGTAAACAATTAATTAAGAACGTCATAAAAACATTTTGTATTTGAACTTATTTATGTAATGGCATCCCGATCATCATATAAACATAGCCAATGTTCATAATTGCTTCAAATTTGTAGTACATTGATTTCGAGTTCTTAAATGAACTCGAATTAAATTCCGAAATTAAAGGATGTTGATGCAAGACAAAACAACCGCTAGAATAAGCTTTGTGCACGAACTTAACTAAATGGGAACAGAAATATGCATGACTGTTACAGTTTGATGAACTAATATTCATTATGCGAAATGTTCCTTTTGCTCTAATTTCTTTAATTTCAAACCCAAATAGTAAATTAACTGAAATTTTATATCATGTCCTCATGTAAAAATAAACAGCATTAAGTTAATTCTAGACAAACATTGATCAAAATTGAATCGTTCCAATCTCGAGGACGTGCAAACTCTTTACCAATCAAATAAGCATACTTTGAGAACTACCCAAATATAAGGTACTTAAGATTCAATTGAACAAAATTTGTCTAGCCATTTCTTGTTTTTTATAGTTCCATCCGAGTTTGCTGAGGTAGTCATTTGTTAAGGCTATTAAGTCTAGAAACACTAGACACCACGCGTGCTCTGAAAACCCTCACATAAAGTCTAAAGCACTCATCGTATTGCTTACGATAGAACACGCAGCCTGAAAACTCGTATTGATTGATCGACTGTTTTGCTTCCGGGCGCGTCAACATCTGTGACCATTGTCTTAAACTGTATTAATCTAAGAAATGTTAACAAATATATATTAGGAAAACAGAACAGACTCTTATCTTCAATTGGTCCTTTTCATTTCTTCTTTTGTCCCACTTACAGTTTAGTTGAATCCTAAGGGAATTAGTTTCTATCTGGTCATTTCTTATAGAAAAATTATGAATGTAACAATATTTGAAGGCAGAGCAAGGTCATTTGAGAGAGTTTTTTGTGTTGTGAATTTAATGACACGATTCACACTTCAATGATGCTCGCTTTTCTACTTTCAATGTATTTATCAAAATAATATATTAGGCCTATCTACGTTTCTAATGTCTATCGAGATTTATCCTTTTATTACGCTTGCAGTTATCTACGACCAATATTATTGTCATATATTTTAGAGCAAAGAAAGTATTGCTATTCGTTTATTATTTTATCATCTCGAAGTTTAATGTGATAAGATCTTAAATTTTGCAGCCTATATTTTTGATAGTAAATAATTTCCATGCCTGATTTTAATGTTATTTTCGTCTCATTATCATTGTCACAACTCACTAGAAACTGAATTTGTAAATTTTCTATTTTTTGCTAAACCAAAATTCGTAGGGGAATATGAAACTGCAATAGTTTGTAAATATAAGGAATCAAGAAACAGAATTTTCGTTGAAATTCTTGTAAAATGTATGAATGATATATTATGTATTCCGCAATAAATTGTCCTCGCAGTGGCACCTATTTTGATTGCTGGAGAGTGCAACCGGACCACTGATCCCGCTCCCCGAGATTATGGGTCTCAAGTGATAAAAAAAAATATATCGATATTTTTACATTACCCATTTATTTTTTTTTAAATTGAAAAATTAAATTTATTTTTATATTTAAAAAATATAATAATATATTATATACTTCCACTCTTCAACGCACTTTTCCTCTTATTAAAATAATTAAATGGTAATCAAATCTAATATAAGAGACAACGAGACAATCACCTAACACTTTTAGATGAGAACGATTAAAAGGTATAACGCTACTTTAATTATTTTTTACATGAACCACTATATCTAAAAAGATTGAGAGAAACCATATAGGACCTATTTTTTGTGTTACATTGCTCCCTCCCCCCGCCAAATCTAGTTACGGCCCTGAGAGGAAAACTCTCCAATGAAAACTCTGCAAAGAAGAAACGTAAGTAGTACCTGTGAGTTGTCTTTAATTTGTCAATTCAAACTGCACAAAAGTGAGCAAGTTTTGAATTTCGTTTCGAATAAAACTTCAAATTCCAATAAAACTCGCGAATCGTTTATGAAAAGGAAGTTTGTAAATCTGGTTTAAGAGTCGAGTTTGAGTCGTCATTCAGCCGAGTAACTATGTATTTTATTCAACTTTCTCCGCATTCGAGTCTGTGTTCTTACCAGGGGTAGTGAATGACGCGATGAATGGCAAGGAGAGCGATAATGGAATGGTGTAATCAGAAGCAGGAGAAACAGGATTCCCAAGTAAATTGTGAGAATTGTGATGTGGTGGTGTTGACGTTATTATACGAAGAAATAAAGGTCATCTCCGTCAACTTTGTAAATTTATTGAGATAGCCAGCGTTCGACGGTTTTGCCGCCATCATCAGCCTACAATGTAAAGAAAAGATAAATATAATTAAAAATTTAATAAATAAATATTCTATTTGTCTGCAATTATGAAAATTTAAATGTATCTATTAATTAAATTAACCCCCCTTTGCATTGTATATTTTGTAATGTAATTTGCTACTGGTCAATATATTAATATCCCCTTGCATTTCACATTGTATAATTTAATTTGCTATCTAATTTTGTATTTTATTGGTATTTTATTTATACTTTCTTTTCTTTACATTGTAGACTGATGATGACGGCAAAGCCGCCGAAAGCCGGCTATCTCAATAAATGTACTATGTTGACAGAGATGACATCATTTATTTCTTCGTAGAACGATCGAGATTTTGAAGCAGTATACGAATCAGTACCGGCTGCGATAACTTAGAGGCAGCATTATTGCATGTGAAGCATCGGAAGGTCCTGGGATTGGAGTATCGACAGTACTGGATTTTCGACACACCGCAATTCTGGTTCGAATTCAGCCCATATCTGGAAGATAATTCTAACAGAGTCCTACTCAGTTCTGTAATTTTCTGTGGTTTCTCCGATCTATATGAGTCGATGCTAGAGAGTACATTAACAAAAGGGTCACAGACAGCGCGCGATCTTTCCTTCCTCATCCTCGACATCAACTCCTCCCTGGCAACCGGCCGCTCTGATAGATAGTTTTCCCTTTCTCGCCAGGCGAACGCCACGTGAATGCTGGAGCAGTGCCCTAACAAACGGCCCGAGTATCACGCGCGATTTTTCCTTCCTCTTCGTTGTTCTATCATCGCCCCTTGCTTAAACACACTGACATTTACACGTACTACACTAACACACATCAGTTTAGTCGGGTGGTCTGAGGCATTGCTCTGGTAGGGGAGATACCTGAAAGAGGAAAACTGTGCAAACCGACGTGTGGATCAGCACCGGATCTTACATTCCTGCGGGGAGGAACACTATCACCTCCCGGGATATAACATGAACTTCTCTCAAGATAATAAAGACCTCGCGTTTTCGCGAATTCGTGTATTTTAATCTCCTAGTAACAATTCCGTAGCATGTTCCGCATTTGGTAAATTACACAACCGCCCATTGTGCACCGAGCCGCCGGGATCTGCGGCACGTACTTCACGCAGAAAGGCGAGGGGGCGGCGGCGTGGTCGGCGGCGTGGGCGGCAGCCTGGGCGGTGGCGTGGGCTGAAGAATGGGCGGCGGCGTGCGTGGCGACGTGGGCGGTCGCGTGAACTGTAGCGTGGGCTGTAGCGTGGGCGGCGGCGTGGGCGGTAGCGTGGGCGGCGGCGTGCGCGGTGGCGTGCGTGGCGGCGTGGGCGGTCGAGTGAACTGTAGCGTGTGCTGTAGCGTGGGCGGTAGCGTGGGCGGTAGCGTGGGCGGTAGCGTGGGCTCTAGCGTGGGCAGCGGCATGGGGGGGCGGGGGCGCCCGGGGGGCGGCGAGGGGGGCGCCGTTGGCTGCGGCGGGGGCGGAGCGCAGCTACGCAACGCAGCAGGCGCGGCGCATGCGGCGCGAGGCCGACCAGGGGCCGACGACCAAGGGGATAGCGGAGGGGCAACGCCGAAGAAACTGCAAGGCGAGGCGGAGAGCGGATTGCGGGACGAAGAGTGAAACGGGATAGAGGACGGTGCGGGAGGGGGAGCGTGGCGCGGAGCGGCCAAGGCGCGGGGCGCGGGGGGGCAATTCCTGCGGGGAACGCTGGCGCGGCGGCGCCGGCGACGGCGCGCCTGCCAGGAAGGGCTTCGCAAATTCGGTTTCCTCGTGGTTGTCGCCCGGTCAAGATGGCTGGTGCGGCGCCGCACCGCGCCGGGCCACGTGCACGGCGCGGAGGAGAGGGGGCGGGGCGACGGCGGTGGATGCACGAGCAGATGAGAGGAGATTGAGGAGGTAGTGGGGTTGAAGGCGGCGAAGTAAACTGTTTTGAAAGGGTAAGTCAAATGGGAGGAAATCGGGTAGCTGGTGCTGGAAGAGTGAGAACGTTTGACAGCGGGAGGAAGGGCAATGGGAAAACATAGTAATCGATGTTGCCGACAAAATATTGTGAGAGGAATGTGAAATGCGTATGAAGAGAAGGGACACAGGTGGCTCTTGACAAACGGATAAAAGCAGCCTGTATGATCAGAAATCAAGGGTACGAAAGTGTAAGTGAATACACCAGCGTGTTCCCTGGCCCGAGGCTAAGTGGGAGTGAAAAAAGCGGTCGAATCAGAGCTTGCCACAAGATGGCAACAGTTGCGATGAAATCGGAACGCCGCTTCTTAGAAGGCGCGAGCGGCAATTCCGGGAAACACAACCCCGCGCGAGGGGGGATTATGAGAAACGCGCCGCCTCAACGGTGGTGGCAGGCGCGAAGAACAACGGAAAAGAAAGGACTGCGTGTGGGGCGGCGAGAAGGAAGCGGCGTAGCGGGAGAGAATGAGACGAACAGGATAATTGCGGAAAGAGGCGGGGATTGTGTGCAGGAGGTCGGGAAGCCGGGAAAAGGGAAGCCAGGAGAAAGCGAAGAGAGTGAGGTCCGGAGACTCGCAAAGCGAGAAAAGGGGAGGGTGGGAAAGTGGCAAGGCTGAAGAATGGGAGGGTCGGGAAAGTGGAAGGGCATGAGAATGGGAAGGCGGAAGGACATTAGCATAACGGTCCGGGAGAACAGGTGAACGAGAGAACGGGCATATCCGGGCAGGTCGCAATGGGCGGGTGAACTGCAGACACGTTGCCCACCATCTCCGCCGTTGGGGCACTCGGATCTAGACATGCGCGCCCCCGCTCTCCCCCCCTCCCCCGACATCGCACCCTCGCCGTCGCCGCAGCGGCCCGGGGCGCCGCCGCTACTGCCCGCCGCCGCCCGCCCCGCTGCCCGCCGCCCGCCCCCACCCGCCGCGCCGACCCGCCCGCCCGCTGCCCGCGCTCGCTCGCTTGCTCGCTCGCTCGCCCGCTCGCTGCGCTCCGGGGCTATTGATTGGGCGACACGTGTCATTGCGCGGCCACGCACTGATTGAGGAGGGCGCCGCGCCGACCGCCGGAGGGGAAAGGGTGAAGGGGAAGGGGCGCGAAAGGGGAGAGGAAGCAGGAATCGAGATCGAAGGGAGTTTGGGTTCGAATCCGAAAGGGTTAGAGAAGTGGGGGGGAGGAGTGCTTCAGCTTGAAGTATTGGAGTACTTCAATAAGGAAAAATGCAACAAAACAAATGTTTTGTTGAAGGAAGAAAGGTTCCGTTTTATTCGTACGGTACCACATGTACCATTTATTATTACAAAAGCTTAATATGTTTTAAATACTATTTGTGATATACGCATGGCAACTCAAATACCGATGAATATGTACTACTCGAAATACCCTGGAAGTGTCAATAAGCTTTATGAAAAAATAAATAGCTTATTAGAAAAATGATTAACAAAAATATTCTCCAAAACAACAGACACATGATGTGCATTTGCAGTAAATATTTATCGCTTACTGTCGAAGTCAATTAATGTATTATAAGAAGATAAAATAATTCTGCACTTGATGAGAATTACAAATGAATAAATTTTAGCATACTAGTACCTTTTACAATATCATAGGAAAACTAGCCATCACGAATGACCACTAGTAGCAAAAGATTTTAGTTTTAACACTTAATATTACAGATTTTAACTGTATCCATGCATTTTATTATGCGTGCTTTTGGTTATCTGAAAGGCCCATTCATCTCACTCAATTCACATGCAGATGTCGCTCGTGAAACAATTACGATGCGTTTATCAAGTCACATATACGACCACTGTACATTGATTCCCTAGTAAAGTAGCAAGAGAACTTGTAAATACGGCATAAAATTGATTGTTCCAATTACATTTTTTACTTGCAAAAGGAAAATAACTCGGGTGACTCATAATATCGAGGTTTGGTCTTGTAAGAAGTGATTGTAGATCATATCCAAATCAAGTACGAAACATGTCTAGCTAATACTGTAGCTTGACCTTCGCCGATTCTATGATTCTTCCCATCGAAATCCTCGCGAGACAACTCCCTATAAGATGTCTCGTTTGAATGGAAGCAGAATATTCAGCACGTGAAGAGTGTGTTGCCAATGGTAGGCAAACGGTCGAGGAACATAGGGAAAATAGAAGGTGAATGCACTACGAGCTAGCGCACGTGGAGGCAGTAGTGGAAGTGGAAGAGGAGAAGGCATTGTATTTCGAAGCAGCACGTTCGTTTCGGTTCGTTACGAAAGATAAGTACCCAAGTCGTAACGCGACTCAAGGCGCGTTACTGCGAGGTTGTCGTGTCTACTGCGAGCAGTGCCTTCAAGCTGCGTAGCTACGCGTGTAAATAGAGCAGGCGCAATTGCCTTGTGCTCTGGTTAATCATTTCAGTTCAGTGTCGAGCCATTCAACTTGATTTATTCCACTGTATTACATATTACATCACTCATTGCTTCCTTCATTCCTTCCTTCCAATTTTGCCTCGTATCATCCTGGTCGTTTTCTTTTTCTTACTACATTCCACTCTGTCCATTTATCTCATTTGTTTCTCCTATGAATGCAGTATTCACTTAAGTACCTTTTTAAAAAGTCGGGTGTTGAATTGCTGCATTACGTGCTGGCGCCTCTGTAAAATCAATTATACTCCAAAATACAATTTTCTTATTGACAGTTGTCTTCATATTCATAATTCTATACACTAATGGTTTTGAGGATATAGTCTCATTCCATTGACAAATTACATAAATAAAATATACGATTCGATGACTAAAAAGCTAAAAAAGCAGTTAACAGTAAAAAGCGTTAAAAAATTAATGTATTTAGAGAACCCTCCCTGCACATTCTGTAATAACAGTTAATTTTTAATTGGAATCTAAAAAGGTATAAATATGCCGTATTTTATCAATTTTGTATGGAAAAGTTATTGCGTATTATTCCAAACTTTGAAAGGCCTAAAATGTGGAACAAGAATCAATAAATTAAACAATTTCAAAAGAGTAAAGTGTTGAGAGTAATTTGCGCAGAAACACAACCACAAGAAACATATTACAATTCATTTACAAGAACCTACATTTACCATTTCATCATTAAAACGTTCAATATAATTATATTACAACATACAAATATTACAACACAACTACAACAAAAATTGACATGTTTTATGGGAACTCGAGATATTTTTATTGATTTATTTTCTCTTTAAACTCGTTAAACATTAGAAATAAGTACATTTTGTTTTAATATCTTTATAATCACGCATAATTGCATTGAAAATTTTATGTATCAACGCCGTGACATTCCCAATCAATAGCTGCTAGAAAATCTATAGCAGACAAAAAGCACATGCTGCCCCTAATTGCGAATAGTAATCATCTCTGCTCGCATTTCGATTCCCGAAGCCCGTTCTGATGCCGCCCCGGGAGCAATTCCCTCCAGCCGATCGCCCCATCGACCATCACCCATCGCTCGATCGGCCGCGCGCGCCCGATGCCATCGCTAATAACGGGGCGCTGCCACCTGGCGCGCAAATTGAGGTGACGCGATGGGCCGGCGATAGTCCGAGGATGCGCCGCCCCCGCTGACCCCGGCGCGGGCTGATACGCCGCCCGCCTCTCTCCCGCGCCCGCCACCCACGCCGCGCTCCGCCACTGGCCGTCGCCCGCCGCCGCCGCCCCGCCGCCGCCGCCCCCGCCGTGGCCCTGCCACGTCTCCCCGCCGCCGTCGCCCGCCGCCGTCGCCCGCCGCCGTCGCCCCGCCGCCGTCGCCCGCCGCCGTCGCCCGCCGCCGTCGCCCCGCCGCCGTCCGCC
Organism: Teleogryllus oceanicus; assembly: GCA_964035755.1. Classification (NCBI taxonomy): domain Eukaryota; kingdom Metazoa; phylum Arthropoda; class Insecta; order Orthoptera; family Gryllidae; genus Teleogryllus; species Teleogryllus oceanicus. Next base: position 294,410,796 of record CAXIVR010000001.1, on the reverse strand, counting down.
GCCGTCGCCCGCCGCCGTCGCCCGCCGCCGTCGCCCGCCACCCTCGCCCCGCCACCCACGCCCCGCCACCCACGCCCCGCCGTCCGTCGCCCCGCCGCCGTCGCCCGCCGCCGTCGCCCTGCCGCCGTCGCCCTGCCGCCGTCGCCCTGCCGCGTCGCCCCGCCGCCGTCGCCCCGCCGCCGTCGCCCTGCCGCCGTCGCCCGCCGCCGTCGCTCCGCCGCCGTCGCCCCGCCGCCGTCGCCCTCGCCGTTCGCCCGCCGCCGTCGCTCCGCTGCCGTCGCCCCGCCGCCGTCACCCGCCGCCGTCTCCTGCCGCGTCGCCCGCCGCCGGCGCCCGCCGCCGGCGCCCGCCGTCGCCCTGCCGCCGTCGCCCTGCCGCCGTCGCCCGCCGCGTCGCCCGCCGCCGTCGCCCCGCCGCCGTCGCCCGCCGCCGTCGCCCCGCCGCCGTCGCCCGCCGCCGGCGCCCGCCGCCGGCGCCCTGCCGTCGCCCCGCCGCCGTCGCCCTGCCGCTGTCGCCCGCCGCCGTCGCCCCGCCGCCGTCGCCCCGCCGCCGTCTCCCCGCCGCCGTCGCCCGCCGCCGGCGCCCGCCGCCGGCGCCCGCCGTCGCCCCGCTGCCGTCGCCCTGCCGCCGTCGCCCCGCCGCCGTCGCCCCGCCGCCGTCGCCCTGCCGCTGTCTCCCTGCCGTCGTCGCCCGCCGCCGCGCCCGCCGCCGGCGCCCGCCGTCGCCCTGCCGCTGTCGCCCGGCCGCCGTCGCCCTGCCGTCACCCCGCTGTCGCCCTGCCGTCGCCCCGCTGTCGCCCGCCGTCGCCCCGCCGTCGCCCCGCCGTCGCCCCGCCGTCGCCCTGCCGTCGCCCTGCCGTCGCCCTGCTGTCGTCTTGCCGTCGCCCTGCCGTAGCCCTGCCGTAGCCCTGCCGTAGCCCTGCCGTAGCCCTGCCGTAGCCCTGCCGTCAGCCCTGCCGTCGCCCTGCCGTCACCTGTCGCTCCCCGTCCTCTCTGTCGCTCTCCTGTCGCCTACCGTCGCCCTGCCGCCGTCCAGACATCGCCCTGCCGCCGTCCCTGCCGTTGCCCATCCGTATCCTTGCCATTGTCCTGCCGATATTTTTACCAGTTATCTTGAAATTATTCATTAATTCTAACTGAAATACATTTTAATATAATTTTAAATGAAAGTGTTTGTGAGTATCCTCTTAGAGAAATCAACTTCTTCTGTATCAATAAACATATCCAGTTCTGGATCCTATGTTATTTCCCGGTGTCGTAAACAACAGATACTGTTTGAAATGTCCTCTTTAATCATAAAATGCCTTTAATCATAAAGAAATATTCTTACTCAAATGATACGTTACGAATCTCACTGTTTTTGAGTAAATGAACATGCAAAAGACGATAACTCACTTTCCCTTCATTTCAGTCTTACCGTATTGGACAAACGCAGACTTCTTGCGACTTTGTCTTTTCCCTTATTTTGAAGCTATTTCCAGTACATTTCCAATGTCTTTGTTTGTTTCACGCCCAGGGATGAATAAATATCATGAGCCTCTTAAGATACAATTTCGTGAAATATTAAAATATTGAACATAAGAGGTCAACATAAATTCAAAAGTAATACTGTAACATTTGCAATTTGAATGTGAAGATAAGAATCAAATTAAATTACTCGTAAAACCTGCTGGCCATTCAACGCGTTTTCATTGTTTTAAATGAAGATAATGAACATTCTTCTGAGCAAATTGTAATGTTGAGCATTAAAAAATGTTTATGCAATTTCCACATTTGGAAAAAAGGGTTGATTCCATTTTTTTAAAATTTTTTATTTAAATTTTAATCTGAATAAAACAGTTAATTATTTTCATATATAAATGATATAAAATAATTTTATATACATGTATTCTTAATAAATGTATTTCAATATTTTCATATAGCTTCTATTTTTACATATATGAGGCCCCGAATATAGCGACGACATTAATATTCATATGCCACCATAATGCCTTATTCTGAAGTATCTCACTTTCTCCAAATCATCACATTATTGCATGCTGAGCTCCCTCCACGATCACAATCGACAAATGCAAACCCTCAATGAGATCGCGTCCATCCACTCTCATTTTGCAAGTCATCACTACCGCTTTCACGGTTGAATAATCCATTCGTATTAGAGTATCCACTTTAGCAGCTAATGAATCTGCCATTTTTGTTTATGCTAGCGCTTTAAGCTATTCTACCCTCTCAAAAAACATCACCCTCCTCCTACATTGCCCTCCGGCAGCTAATGCAGTCACCGCAAGAAAATTCGCATCATTTTTCTCTCATATCTCCGATACTGCTTTTACACATCTGATATCTTCTCTACTACTGTGCGTATGTGCATTCCATTATTCACACGTATTATTAATCGATATGTTGGATGGTCCACAAAAATCATCCCAAACCAAAGAATTTAATCAGAAATTAAACTAGATTCACAGACTTGTATACATACGTCACATTAACTTTCGCCCGTTATTTATCATTTCAGAAATCAAAATCTAAGTATATAATTTAAAATATTTATGTTTGATGAAATTTAATGAACTCATTATTTTATGGAAAATGTTATAATGATTCAATAGATAGAAAGGCCTACGAACAATGTAGTATCTTTCACGATTGTTTTTACTATGTGATACATAAAGTTCTTGTGTAACAATATTATATCAATATAAAATGATGTCAATTGGAATTTTATCAGCAAATGCGCACTGTTTAGAGATATTGAACGATATTTAATTGCATTTAAATTAAATTATAGTAAATATGGAAATAATTAAATTGTAATGACCATTTCAAAAATATCTATTGGTTAATATCATTTTGGGTTAAAAAAAAATTGTATTTTAGTAAATACCAGTATATTTTATAAATTTAGTAAATTAAAATTTGATGTCTATGATTTTATGCCTATTATTTATCAAATACCCAGAAACTCAGGAAAAATTTAAAAAAATGCAACTATTTCGGTTTTGACACAAAAGTGTAAATATTTGATTGCTATTTCGCCTATTATCTTACTGCGCCTTCAGACAGAATTTCCATACTCAGTCAGTGCATCACTACTTATGACACTGATAGTGTTCTGCGACAGCAAGGATTCAAGGAATAGGCTGCCCGTCGTTAAGTGCTTGATATTCACGTGTTGCGTTTTGGAATAGTAACTATTTGGTATGCAATGAACTGTTGTACTGCATTGATATGAGACGACGTTATTGCAGTATTCGTGAAGTTTGTTTTTACTAAAATATGTAATTTATTTTAGTGTCGTACGAGAATATTTATTTATTGATTTTGATCAGTGTGTGCTGCTTTTTGGGAAAACACTTTTTGTGGTTTTGTCCAGTTTTTTTGCTGCTGAAGACCACAAGTACTACCATATTTGTAGTTAATTATGTATAAGCACCATTTACAAAATAGCTAGATAATGTTAATCCAATTTTATTGTTCGGGATGTTTCATTAGTTTGGCAACTGTAGACTCAAATACATGACATGTGTATTGTCTAACACAAGTATATTAATGTTCTTTGATAATAAACCAGTGGCTCTTACGATAGAAGACCCCGCCATGTTCTACCCCCTTGCGTTCCTCCTGGTCTCCTTACGCCCCTTCTCTTTCTGTCCCTCCACTTCCCGTCCCTCACCGCCTCGTTTCATCTCACCTCTTCTCGTCACGCCTCGTCTCGTCTCGCCATGTCTCATCTCGCGTCCCCCCCCTTGGTTGTCCCACCTCGCTTCGTCCCGTCCCGCCCCGTTTGCCCCCCTCGTCCCCGTCACTTCCCCAGGCCCCGAATGAATGGAAGCGCCTGGCCGCGGGAATTCCGCTTTCAAGCGCGATTATCGGCGGTGCGCGGATGTTCCAGCCTCCGGACGGGCCGCGCCCCGCCCCCTCAGTCGCGCGGGGGCGGGCAACGCCGGGCGAATGGATGAGCGCGCCCGGGGCAGCGAGCGCTCGTAAAAAGTGGGCGAGTGGGCGCGCAGGTGTATTGACAGTGGCCTGCGGCCGGTTGCCCACTGCCCGCCCACCGCCCGCCCGCCGCCCGCCCGCCCGCCCGCCCGCCCCTGCCCGCCGCCCGCCGCCCGCCGCCCGCCCGCCCGCCGCCCGACGCCCGCCCGCCCGCCCGCCGCGCGGAATGGTGCGATTGGGGTGCCTCCGCCGCCCACCCGGCCGCCCGGCTGACCCTTGCGAGCGGCGGAATGTCGCGCACCCCGTTCGCCGCCCGGACTCAAACCGGAAACGACAGTCCCCCTTGCTCGTTGCGGCGTGTTGCGATGACATCGCCCACTGGGGGAATGTTGCCTCAGGTGTCGTGAGCCACTAGGCGGATATCTGGTTTTGTGAACGCAGGGTCTCCTTTTCCGCACAGGATTGTAGACCATAGTTGTTTTTTTGTTCTGTGCACAATTCGAACCACCTCTTTGTGTAAAATTATAAGGAAGTTCAAATCATAATGAATAAAATAAACATGATTATATAAATATGAGTATCACTAACGTATCATTGACTTAAATTAAACCTTAGGCTTTCTAAAGAGTGTTACAGTTTCTTTTGTTATTAGCGCGCCGTATGTATTCTCGTGTACATTAAACGTTTTTGTAACCTATATATGCTTTGTCGTAAATTTACACGTTCAGCAAAGAATAACTTCATTTCACTGATTGTGTGGTCCGGGATTGGTTTCCGTTTAGAAAATTGTTGGCGTTCGTTCATCGCAAGGTACTCGGATATCTATATATTTAAAAAAATAAGGTATTTTGCCATGGTGTCGTTTAGAGCTTCTACTGAACCGATTGTAGTATTTTTTCTTTTAAATGAAAGAATGTGATCCCTAGATGTGTTATCAGATATTGTTTGTGTTGATTCACCAACATTTACGGTGTAAATTAATTAATTAAATATTTCTTTAATAGTACGTTTATCAATAGTCAATTATTTTCTTCCAAAGGGTGGCTGTTTCAAAATCGATATATATGAGTCGATTGATGTCCACGCTGCTTCATTGTGGCGCTTGATGTTTTGTTTTGATTGTTGAGATTTGTTTACAATTCGTCAAGGTTTTGTTTCAGTGTAATAATTGCATTGTGGTGATGACAGTTTGCATGTATTTCCTTTTGTAGTGTATTTTGTAGAGAACATTCGGACATTGGACTTTGCTCGGTTGTACTGAAGTAAGAAGTTGTTATGTTCGCTGCTTGATGTTTTGTTTTGATTGTTGAGATTTGTTTGCAGGGAAAGAGAAAGTCAGCGTAAGTGTCGTGATAGTGAGGTCATTTCGTTTTCAGCTGGGTCGTTGTCTATGAAATGTCAGTTTTGTTCTGCTTTGTACTTCCCATGTGAGAGAAATTCTGCAAACGAGTTTACTCTGTGTTGCTTAAATAGGAAAATAATTATACCTTCGAGCAATATGCCAGAAGAAATCAAAATTGTTTATAGGACATGATGACACATCAAAAAACTTTAGAAATAATATTCGTCAGTATAATAGTGTTCTTTCTTTGGTGTAATTTGGTGCCGATATTGCACTGCCACCTGGTCATGGGTCATACGTGTTCAAAATTTTGGAAACCACATCACAGAATATCATCGTTATCCCCTGAAGATCCAAACAATGCAACGTATTGTGAATATTAGTCTGGGCACAGTATTTTACATTTATCTCAGATCTCACCGTCAAATTTTGACGCGTTTTCACTAGTTTAAAATTAATTTTAAAATATATTTGTTGCGCTAATACTTCTGTGTATTAAACCCACACTTTCAAATATCCAATAGTTATACGGTAATCGGGATCCTTGTGTCAGTTTCATTCGGGAGCAAAAGAGAATATTTATCCAGGAGAGACAGACGAATTAATTTGTTTATGAACTTTTACTTTATAGTTGTTGATAAATTTAAACACTTTCAGGGCATGGTAGTTTATATTAACAAATATTGACTCTATACTTCCGATACTTTACATTCATTGATAGTTCTTTCCTTACATCAGATTGAATGAACTGTAATTAACGGATAATGAATAGTGTCTATCACATAAAAAGTAAACTACATAAATTCAAATAAACTTTTGAAAAATTAGCTTTGAGAATTAAATTTTTATTTTCTTCAAATTGTCAAATTAGTTATATAGTGCAAGTGGAGATAGTTCGCAAAATTCTATAACATCAATAGGAATAACATGCATATTTCCATGATCTGACTGAAAGCTACGAGAGAAGAAATGTTAGAGATTTTCTTGCTTGATGTAAATTATACATTAGTGCACATTCCATGAAACTCTCATTCATTCGCACTTAAAACACGACTACCACATTGAAATTTTAATGCTCACTAGCGAAAAGGCATAACAAATTCTGTCTATCTTGGAATTCAGGTTAGCGACACAATACTTAAGAAAATTCAAGATTAATTTATCACATTATCGCATGATAAACCTGTATTAATCTCATGTCAAAAAGGTATTTAAATTATCAATTTCAACCGTGTTTTAAGACTCAAGCTTTTTTATTTCTTCTGAAGTTTCTAGACGGTATCCAACGGCTACTGATCTCCAAGAACATTGAATTCAATTGTATGAACAATTTATTCAACGACGATGTAGCGACACGCAAACCCTAGAAGCCGCGTACTTCCAGTGAACCACAGATCACGCCACCAGTGACGGCTTCGGTGGCTGCTCCAGCAGCTAATCTCAAAACCGCAATAACGTGAGCCGAGAGGAACCGGGGCACCGAGCGAGGGCGCGGGTGTCGGCACGATAATACTGATGGAACAGGAGGGGGCGCCTCCGCGGCTGCCGGTGTCCCTGATCAGGCGATCCCGAGGGTATCAGCCCCTCGGATCCCGGCGCCCCCTCGCCCCCTCAACCCCTCCCAATCCCTGCTCAGGAGGCGGCCATCAGCGGCGGGCAAGTCGCGGACGGCCGCGGGCCACCCCAGCCAGCCCGAGTGATGATCCCGGCAGACGTACTAAAGCGTTTATGATTTACCATTAAACCTTGGACGCAGATAAAAACTCCATCTCTTTGGTCTATTTATGACCAGACGACGTGACACGCGCTTTTATGGGGGGTCCTATGAAAAGATTCAATTTCTCCTTCATAGGCCATACGTGCTTAAACGTAAGGTCCCGGGCCGTTCTCACCTGCGCCGGCCCGCCAGTCGCCGCCGCCTCCGCCGCCACGTCGCGCATTCAGCGTCGCCGTAAAGACGGGCGCGGCCCGTGGGGAGCCTTCATATTTCGTCGAGAGTGAAACACCGCTCAGCGGCACACAAAATCGAACGGCAGCCTCGAGATCAACCCCTGCCCCCTTCGCCAGGCGCGCCATGTACGGAGAAGGGTGGAACATTGCGCATCTCGAAGCGGCTCAGCCAATACGAGCGCACACGGACTACATCGTGTGGGTTCAAGGGAAGTTTCAGTTGTCTGTGGATATATTCGAATATACCCTTTTTATTTATTGTCAAAATCGGGTAGAATCAGTATGTGACGTATAGGAGGGAAGTAAGATCTTCGCGCGTTCTTGACCTCCAGAATCCCCATCCTATTTTAGACAGTATATATTTGATATGAATAAAGGTGGCATCGTTTGAAGTGTAGATATTTTTGCTTCCGCGTTATAGAAAAATATTTCCATCGGCAAACGTATTACAGATCGGATTTTGTAGTTTTCCTGACGAAATAACATCCTATTTCCCCATCCTATTCCTAGCAAAAGGGGAGCTCTATAAAACCTGCGCCGATTGCAAAGCTACATTTATGTCCAGAAAAAAAGCAGGGGCCATCTCAATATTTGCCCAATGGGTCAAGAGAAACACCGAAAAATCGAATAAAGATCGAAATGTACTCTAATTATAACAGTTAAGTACCAATTTGGAGATATATGTTATTATGGCTTTCTATGAGTTTGTATTTTCTTCTCGTCTAGATAATAATTATACATTATTTAACAGTTTCGCTTACCAAATTGTTATTCAACGAACTGTTGCGTTCGGATCAATCCATTGTATGACTGTTAACGTGGTTTATTCTTCAGGTAACAGGCGGAAATTCATCCAATGTACTAGAATATTCTGTGGTTTTTGTATCGTGGCAAGGTCTATTGTATTTGTAACTGATAACTTTATAATAGAAGAGACAGAGTTTCATTAAGGATACCAGTGCCACAAATTTATTGCCTTAAGCTGAAAAAATAGAAAGTATTCTCAGTAATCATAACTTGTCTTAAAGGCGACATTTACCCCTTAAGACTTGTAAACCCTAAAACTATGTAAGAAATATTTTTTTTAAACCCTTACTCATCTTCACTGTAATTACATTAAAAACTTTTAAAATGATACAATGTCTTTGTGGTTTTTGAATGTTTAACACAAATGAAGTGGGTCAATTTGCTCACTTGATACGCGAAGTAAAGTAAGCGTAAATTAAATGCAGTTAGAAGGTATCTCACTGCAACAGAAACAGAAAGGGAACTGGAACGAATATCGCAAAGGGAGCTGCGGATGAAAGAGTCGGAATAAAGAGTTCCGGCCTAACCCGCGGCAACTTACCCTGCGAAACGAAAATTGTGGCACACAATTTTTCGAATCACAAGAAGGAGAAACTTGTTTGAAGGGAAACGCATTTCAAAGCGAGCGTCCCAGCAAAAGCAAGGGGCCGGATATTTGCTAATTACAGCCCAGAATCGCACTGCGAAGCAAGCTCAGCTAAGTAGCCCGAGGGGACGCCGAGTATTCGGGCGGTGGGGTTGACGGCGGCCCAGTGGGTAGCAGTGGCGTTGAGGTGGTGGCGATATGCACGAAAAGGCGAGAGACGACGTGACGTGAAAATTTCTCGTGATATATAACATGAATTTTACGTGTTGGCAAAAATGACAGTATTTATTTGTCTGTGATTGTCTACATTTTGGTCTTGGTTTGTCCCTTCTTCGGGACTTTTACAGATTCTTAGTCCAACCCAAGGATCGAATCGTTGGAAATTAAAGAAATACTGGTATTAAGGCCAAATCGCAAAATTGTTTTTGTTTATAAATCTATAAAAATAGCAGAGAATAAAGAAAACGTATTAAACTAAAGCCTGATAGATCTCCAAAATTCAAAAGATAATAACGTGTTCATTCAGACATATTAATATTCTGAAGAGTTTTACAAGTAGAAGAATATTTAATCCCCCATAAGCTTTAAAAACACTTAAAGTACATTGATATTGAAATCAAAGCCGTACGCAATTATGTCATAAAGTAAATATCGATTTGTGCTATAAGTTTACAATGTAATTATAGAACATTGTCGTGATGAAGATTATTCAAATATTGTTTAAAATATTTCTTAAAATGTAAAAGTGTATCATTCTCATTTCTTTTTCTTTAAATATTTATTGCCAACATATCGTCATTAATTATTGTCATTTATATCATTCTTATTCATTTATTGTCATTTATCCTATTACACTTCTTTTCATTTCTAGAAGTGAAACTTTGCATTAGATTAGTGTTTCTGTGTCTATGCAAATTTCTGATTTTTTGTTGCATTTATCGCCAAAAAAACAGCAAAATCTTTGTGTGACATACAGGAGAGAAGTGTAACTTGATTGGTTTCACTGAGTTGGTATACGCCATAAGGGAAAGTCAAAATGATGCAATCTTCTTGTCGCTCACATCGTATACTCTCTCTCTCCCCCCCCCCTCCTCTCTCTCTCTCTCTCTCACACACACACACACACACACACACTATTATAGATGCACATACATTCGTAGTGTAGAAATATGAGTCAACCAAGAATGTAATCTTATGCTCTTAATGTTTGTTGAACGTGACTGATATCGAGAACTATTGATGACTTTGTGACCTCCAGCTCTTCTTAAGATTATGCAATACTCTACCGTCACCGGCTGCAAAAATGAAAAAAATTGTATTCCTTACGAGCACGCACCGAGGAAAAACCCACCAAGGCCAGAGCAACGCATCGGCGATGAAAACTCGATGTAAGCTGGAGAGCTGTAGACTCCTCGGGAATCTGATCGAAGATCACTGTACTAAACAACGTTGGTACACATCTTACTTTCTTCTCGTCTCATTTTCGTCGCTTTCAAACCATTGAATAAGTTTATTAACTATTTCTGTTAAAGTGTTCTGTGAAATAATGATACTTGCTTTACTCCGCTGACCACTTCTTTTCTCCTTAACCTTACAGCACATTCTATCATAGAGAAACATCTCCGAAGCTTTACACAGTCACATAGTACTTTCATATTATTAACTTGAAGTTTTTAGAACGTTAAGAAAAAATGGCTAGTTTCCCACCAGCAGACAGAGACGTATGGATGTTTTTATAGAAAATATCGATATTTTTAACATTGATTTCTTGAAGGTTTTAACGTTGATGTTTGGTGGTCGATATTTTTACGTGGTCGGTGTTTCATTTTTTAATAAAAAAATAATTATAATAAGAAAAAATGTATTAATTTTCACATGTCAGTAAATTGAACATTCTTTCATCACAATTAACAGGAGTGAATAGTAAGATACACCAATTTTTGTCCGTAAATGTAGTCTGTATTTTTATAAATTTAATTTAATAATCAGTTTTGTAGATTGTTCTTATTATATTTCAACTTGTTTTGTAAATGTTAATCATACATTAATACACACACACACTTTGCCATTCTAAATTCCCATCCTTCCGGCCCAACATTAATGATAGTTGTTACTAAACCAGTTTACAAATCATCGATGACACATCGATGATTACGGAACGGTTAATTATTGACATCGATGTATTAATTTTGAACACCGATGTCTTGAAACATGGATGTCTTGTTGCCGATGGTGCATCCCTACTGTACATAAAACGTGTATTTCGGCAGAAACACACACGCCGAATATCTCATTGAGTGAGTAGACCCCGGAGTAAGCTGTTTCGGGGCGCAGCAGCGCGGCGCGGGGGGTGCGGCGAGAGCTGCGCGGAGGAGGGGGCAGCATCTCGGGGACGGTGAGGGGGACGTGGGCGAGGAGCGAGGGGAGCCAGGACGCGTCGAGGGGGGTCGGCGGGCGGGGTCGGCGGGAGGCCGCGGCGGCGACAGCGGAGTGCGCTCTTTGATTCCATCGTTGCTACTTACTCGTGCCATTTGCTAGCTATTGTGCCCGCTGCAAGCCCGAAGAATGCCGCTTAATGCATGCACAGGCTGTATGAATCATTCATAATTAGGTGTAATTGCGGCAGGAGGACACTCGGAAACAAAGCGCGCAGGTTGGAGGGCGGCGCAATTGTTCGCGGGCGGGCGAAGCTCCGGCGGCGGCGGCGGCGGAGGCGACGACGGAGGCGGAGGCGGGAGTGGTGGCGGCGGGGTGACGAGGGCGGGGACGGCGGGGCGGCGGGGACAGCGGCGGCGCCTCGGCTTAGACCGACGTCGCTTCGGAAACGGCGGCTTCTCCTCGGGGGGCGGCACTTCCCCCGCTGGCGCCTCCGGCTCTTCGCCGCACCTGCCTCCGCCCCGCCGCTCCCCACCCCGCTCCGCCCTGCGTCACCCCGCCCCGCCCGCGCCGCCGCCGCACCCGCACGCCGCGGCGGCCTCAGCCCCGCGCGCGTCTGTCGCCTCTTGCCTCCGGGATGAAGCCGCATTGCCTCCGGTCGCAACCTCTCTTCCCTTTCTCGGCGCCTCCGCCCCGCGCTCCCCGCCCACTCGCTCTCGCTCTAGGACCTTCTTGCGCGTCGCGTCGCTTCTCAGCCTCGGTGGCCGCGAGCGCCGGGGCGAGGCTGCGCACGGCCCCTTGAAGCCCGCAACTTCCCTCCCTGTGATGTTTGCGAGGATGATCGACCCTAAAGCAGCTTTCTACAGAGGTTCAAGCCCCGAAGTTCACATTTGATGTGGATTTACGATTTAGAGAGAAATATTGCCAACGACGCTGTTTTCAACGGTATTCAACTGGTAATGAGCTTTGCATTTGAAATTAAAATAAAATGAAAATGTGAAAATGAACCCAGCAAGAACTCCCTTTTGTAGGCTATTTCAATTCAATTTTCTGCCTCTTAATAGATTTGGATCGTAACATCACGCATATACTATTACTTAACATCCATTCTGTCTGTTTTTCAACATTCTATTTTTCAGCACAACCCGCTCCAGTGATTTTTTCCCAGTTCTTCCCTCGCTGGAGATTCCACAACCATTACCGCCCGTGCCTCATCTTCCCTACTTTCCACAATCTTACTTCTTCGTCCTTATCGCTGTTCCCGCTGTTTTCTCGGCGGTCAATTTGCCGCTGCTCACCCCACTGTTTTCACCGATGTCCCAACGCTGGAGACCCCAGCACTGTCCACCATTGCCCCCCCCCCCTTCCCCTTCTGTCCTCACTATCTCACCTCTGACCGCTACTTTCCCCATTGTTTGCTAACTCTTGTATTCCGCCTCTACCACGCATTCGTCCTTGCCTCCGCCACTAGCAGCGGCGCTGGGCTCCGTCGTTCGCGGCCGCGCCAACCGCTTCCCTCCAGAGCAACGTCGAGTTTTGTCGGGTCGCAAACCTCCAACTTCTCCAGCGACAGTCTCTTCCCATCCCATCCCCTTCCTCCGCCCGCCACGCCCTTCGCAACGCGCCGACGCCGTCGCCGACGCAACCCCATCCTCGCTCTTCACCTCTCAGACGCATCTCCGTCGAGTTTACTCGGATCGCGAGTTCCCGCTCCTGCCCCCGCCCTTCTTTAGGCTCCGTCCACGCGCTGGGTACCCTGCGTCCCACACCCCGCGCCCCCCCCCCACCCCGCTCCACGATCTTAGTCTTACCCCCCCACGCCCTCCCCCCGCCCTGCTCTCACCGCCCCCCTAACATTCCCCGCCCTGCGCCATTAACACTTGCCCCGCGACCTGCGTTACGTGCCCCGCCCACGCTCTACGTCTCACGCCCAGCGTCACTCCGCCGCCCACCCAACCCCCGCCCCCCCCCACTCCCCCCTTGGCTGACCACACGTCACGCTTCTCGCCCCGCGCACCATGTCCCTCTCGCACCACCCCCCCCTCCCCCTCGCCCCCCTCCCGCTTCGCCTCGCCTCCGCGCGCCGCGCCTGCTTCGCTTCGCCTCGCCTCTCTCCCCGCGCCCAGCATTCTCCATCCCGCACCCCTTGTTCTTCTCCCTGCGTCCCGCTCCCCGCATCCCGCGCCCCGCATTCAGCATCCCACGCCCTGCACCCCGCATCCCTCGTCCCACACCGTGCATTCCGCGCCCCGCACCCCGACTCCGCCTTCCCGTGCATTCCGCGCCCCGCACCCTGCGCCCCGCATCCCGTGCCACCCACCTCGAATCCCTTTGCCCGCGCCACGCGTTCCACGCCCGGCGCCGCCCCCCGCCGCCTCCACGCCGACACAGCTCGCGGCGCGGCGCCTTCGGTACACAGCCCCCGCTGCGCCCCGCGCACCACGCCCAACGCCCAGACTTCGTTGGTTTTACAGTATCCATTTCATCGCGTTTTCCACCGCGTCATTCTCCGCTCGACTTCGCCATACGAAGCGCTGCGCCACCCGCCCTCGCCCGTCCTCACGAGGCAGCCCATCTCCACGCCTCACGCGGCGCCCCCGAACAGCAAACGTCCTCTGACGATAACGTCGTAGAAACATGCGACTTCCACCGCCTTTCTCGCTTTCCACCTCGCGAAGATTTCGGTGAATTTCTTCTCCGCCTCGATCTCGCAAACGATGCTTCGATTTACGGGCATCTTTTTCTCTTCGTCTTCTTTTTGTCTGCCTCTCTTGGAATCTCTTCAGAAACGTGAAAACATACATACATTCCGAGCTCTACGTCTGATTTACTACTTTCCTTAGTACGTCCCGATGTGCATCGCAGGTGAGCGTGCATTAAATATACATTCGGGGGTATAGTTCGCCACGACTGCGGCCGACGGCGATGATGGAGGAGAGTAAGTGACAGGATTCAACCACCGCGAATCAAAGCGCTGCGACAAATCCGGGTCCTATCCCACTCCGGAGCCGCCCCCCTCCTCCATCCGGAAAGAAGCGAGGTGCCAAGGGCCGGCGAGAAGGCCGCGCCGGACGAACTGCGAGGTGAGGCGGGGTGCGGGCGAGACGGGCCGCGGGCGAGCGGCTATCGGATACCGCTCGCGCGTCGCAAGCCCCTACACAAGCTGTGCTCTATTGCTATCCCCCCCCCTCGGTGCAATCTCATACTGCTCACCCAGCCATGCTTTCAGGGCTGGAGTGCATCTCGTACTACGGGGGATTTCTAAGCCGCGAGAAAGGTTTAAAGTGAATAGTTTTGGAAAATATTTCTAAACACTGTCTCGATTTTTTGTATTATTTATGAAATTATTTTAAGACATTACATTAAAAATCTAATGTAAATAAATTTTGGCACAGATTTTAAATTGAATCAAAAGTATTTTTAAGTTTTATTTTCTTCAACATTGTGCAAAGTCTAAATTATCTTCTAGATTATCTTCTAATATTGTGATATGTCATTGTCAGAGATCCTGAAGGACCCCTTTCCATGAACGTTCCTGTGTAGGGTCTCTCAAAACTGTAGTTAACTCTACTCGGGTATACGTCTTCTTCCCATGAATTCGTCACAGGCTTGTCAACTGTTTACTTCAGTTATTTTCTTATGAACTGCACAGTAATGGCATAAGCTATGTGGTTGAAAAAATGAGTAAGTTTGAGACGGGGATCTAGTATTGTAGGACATGTTTAAACTTGATTCAATCATTCAGGATCGTTTCTCCGACTGGCTTACCAATATTGCTACAATAGAAGATGAATCAGTGATCACATACACTAAGTAATGCTTTTCTTTCCTCAACTGACACCGGGTCATACCCAATTGCAATTCAAATAAAATGTATGTAAAAAATGTAATGTAAGTAATATTTTTCTTTCGTTTACCCGCTTTCCGATATCGCTACTGACGTTTTCTTTCGGCGTCACTACTCGCTAGAATAATACATATCGATTCCAAAATTCTCGGAATAAAATATATATTTTATCATTATCACGTCTAATAATTCTCGGTAACGAAAGAAGTCTAGATGATATATATATATATATATATATATATATATATATATATATATATATATATATATATATATATGTGTGTGTGTGTGTGTGTATGTGTTTGTGTGTGTCTATCAACATCAGATATCCGTGCTAAATCGAAGAGAAATACATTTTGAATACTAATGCGTCAACTTTAGGTCTTCATACCATTTTTCTCATGTGACGTTAAACCACTCGTTTAGTTCCGGACTGCAACTCCAAAAAAACCGCGCAGTGGTAATTTATCCCATAATAGATGTAACACGTATTTTCATAAGTCTTAGATGTCCGATATCCTGGAAAATTCAAATCAACGTAACTATGATTAATACTCGTTTTCTATAAATGAACTTGTTCGAACTTCACACGGAATTCCAATTTGAACTCTGTTCTGCATTGTGTAATTGAACTCTATACATCGTCATATGCTATGAATAGACGAAAGAATGTCAAACTCAGTTTGCTCGTATTTCACAAAAAGAAAAGTATTAAATGTCTTTGGAATGTTACGCAGTAAATTGAGAATTCAGTTTTCCTCAAATGTAACGAGACGCCTGTGATGAAGCAGATGTGACGCCAATGAAACACGTAATGTCTTCTGGAATGTGAATTTCCTCGAAAGACTGCACAAGTGACGTGAAGGAATAAATTCGAGGGTTCTGCGTTTCAAATTCGGACATTCTAGGGAATACAATGCTATCGAATGAAGTTTGAACCTCCACATCGCAATCAGCGAGTTTTAATTTGATTTGATTTATTTTCATCGAAGAATGTAGAAACTATAAGTGACATATAGGGGAGAATTTTAATCTGCAGACGATTTCTTGAGTCCCAGAATCCCTTCCCCATTCTTTTATAAATCGTAGTTGAATGATGAACAAAAATACCAACAATGTGAGGCACATTTGAATACTAAAAATTGTCACTTCTGAGAAACAGAAGACTTATTTCTGTCTATATACGAATCAGATTTGTTTTTATAGTATTGCTAACAAAATTGGATCCCCAATCCCGCCTGTACTTCTACCACTAGTAGCAAAAGGAGAGTTCAACAAAATGTGCGTGTAGTGAAGCTACTGCCAAGAACCAAAACAGGACACCCTCTCAACATTTGCTTAATGTATCAGGGAAACTGGACGAAAAATCTGATTGAGATGGGGTCATAGACCCATTAGCTGAAGTACTATATTTATTATGGGCGTATTTGTCTTTTAGAATTACACTGAACAAATGTTAAGTAGTGCATTGTATATAATTTTTAAAGTAAATATTATTTTCCTTTTTAATAGCACTTTCCTTTTTAATACCTCAATTGTTTAAAGCATGCTATCCAGTAGTAAACATTTTACACAGCAGACAAATATTTAAAAAAAAATTGGATTCGTTTTAAAGAAAATAACTTAAAATAATAAATAAAATAAAAACTGACTATATTTTCCCTATCTTCAATATCGTAGAAAGACGCCGAAAACATTTTGAACTTCAGCAGTTTTCGAAAATTAGTATGGTTCAACTAAAATAATACCTATGCCATTATGAAGTGCCCTTCGCACTATCCGCGGAAAATATTCAATCAAAACATTTTAAGCCATTTTTTAAGAAAAACGAAAATGTCATTACCATCAGAAATTAAAATATTAATGTCAAACTCGCAAGAACTTGAGTTCTGCTGGACCGATTAGAAAATATGAGTTATGGGGTACGTACGGTTTAGTCGCTAGCGTTGGCTACAGACAGACGGACAAGCGGACACGTTTTACCGTCAATCAATATTTACTTCGTATAATATTGTCAAAAAAATACGAAGGTTAATAATTAATAATAATAATAATAATAATAATAATAATAATAATAATAATAATAATGCGTATGTATTTGGCGTTATTGGGTCGGTAGTCTGATTTCGCCGGCCAGCTATCAGTGTACCCCATGCCTGGGAATAATTCAACTCCCATGCTTGGGGGTAAGAGCGACATGATGCGAACATGATGTTTTCTCTTCACCGTAACTAGCAAGATCCGTCTACAATTACAGCTACAGCTACAGAAACCGGGACGATTTTAAAGGAAATACAACTCTATTTTTGCCTCGACCGGAAATCGAACCTAGGACCACAGCACGGGAAGCTAGTACGCTGCCCATGAGCCATCCTAGAGGCCTATTTTATTATTATTATTATTATTATTATTATTATTATTATTATTATTATTATTATTATTATTATTATTAACATCATCTTTTTTTAGCTCGCGAATAGGCCATCTTGGACCACGCAGAACATGCACTTGCACGGGCTCAGTATCATTTTATCACATTGCAAGTTTTGTATGTAACTAATCAGGGGGATCAGCATTAGGCTGAATCCGATTTTCATACCCCAGGGTTGTTAGTCTTGGAGTTATGGAAGATGGAATGATGATAATGACGGATGAATGGACGGCACACACTAACAGACATCGACAAACACACCCATGCCTTAGGAGGGACTCGACCTCGCGATCCTTCCGACCGAGATCGCCACGGCACTACTGCCTTAGCGATCTCGGCTATCCGGAATGGCATTAATATTAATATTAATAATAATATATTTACATTATATATATATTTATAGAGACGCAACGGAACGAAAGTTCTAAAACTTGAAGAATAAGAAGAAGATATATTTATATTATATACACATATAAATTTATATAATATATTATTATTATTATTATTATTATTATTATTTTATTAGTTGCTTTTGATGTTACTTATTACCGAAATATATTCATAAGTAGCCAATAAATATTATTCGTATACGCCCCAGTCTCAGAAACCCCGTCGGGCGAAGAATGGCAAAACAAGGCGCGGGGCGCCGCGCCGGCTGTAGCAACGGTCGCTGAGCGCGGGCGGCGGCGGGGCAGGGAGCGGGAGGGCGGAAGGACGCGGATGGAAGCGCCGCTCTCGAGTCCTCCCCCTGCTTCCCCCTCCCCCGCCCCGCGCCGCAGCCCTTAATCGCCCTCTTTTGAGGCCGCGCGGCGCCTTTCAACGGGCGCGCGCCGCCCTTAGCGCGTCTTTGGCCTCGGCCGCGACTAACGTAATTACCCTTTTGTCGACGCGCGCGCGCTCGCTGGCGCACTCTGCCCGCCCGCCACGCCAAGGGGGAGCTGGCGCGGGCGGCGCATGTGAAGGGCTCGCAGGTGGCGAATAGGCTGCGTTCTCTTCCGTCGTGGAAATTCAAATTTGTTTTTGGACTGATACTGTTAGTAGGGTAACACTGTGCCGCTTCTCTTGTATACAAGTTTGACTTCACTTTCAAGATGGTCATCAGCTTCATATAGAACTCATTGAACATCACATCACATACTTAGCCACCTACTTGTATTATTATTTACCTTAAATCCCTTCCCTCGCAACCTTTACACTTGCAAAAAACGTGAACCATACCAGAATAAAAAAGAGATATCCCTACAATATATTCCTCCAAACCTTATCCGAATTTGAACCAGAATAGAGGACCTAAGAGGGTATTCTCAGCCTTATTTCAGATTTAAGTATTAGAAATAAGTTTAATATATAAGTTAGCATGTAAAGCTATCAAACATATGTAAAGTTTAGACTAAAACTGACCTATGTACAGCCAACAAAATCAATAAAATATTTCTAAAAGAACCCTTCAAGATGGGAAAACTAGAATGTAAACCGGTTTCGGTCATCAAATTCATATACATCCGTTTCAAATACGAATATAAATTAATAGAATTTCTTTGCTTTATATCTTATTTTAAGTAAGTAAATCTTGTTCAAATTTTTTATTTCTTGTACTGCGACTGTTAGTAGGGCAACACTATTCTGCATCTCTCCTATCCAAGCTTGACTTGACTTTAAAGCTGGAAAACTAGAATTATTCAATTTGAACTGTTTCGGTCAAAAATTTCATTTACATCCATTTCTAATCCCAATGTACCAAGGATTCTATATGCTTCTTGGAGATGGAATATAGAATTATTTATTTTATTTTAGTTAAATAAATAATCCTTTTGTGCTATCGCTGATGCAATCTTACCCCTCTCGAGCTTGCAATGGTGGAGCTGGCGTTGGCGGCGTGAATGCAGGGGTTGGATTGATTGATTGATTTTTTCGTGTTTCCGGGCGCGTCAACTGCTTCGGTCATTAGTCCCGTTAGTGTAGTGCATGTTTTTTTTCTCGGGAGATGGTGATCTTCCCCCGCTGGATGGTGAGATCCGGCGCCGACCTATCGTCGACTAGTGGGGTTTCCCCCTAACCATGACTCTGCCACCTGCGGGACACCGCCCCAGTCGGGACAAGCTCTAAGCTCCCGACCGGTCTCCCGGGATATGTGGTAGTGTAGTGCATGTAAGGGTAAGTGTGTGTCTGTAAGAGGCGAGGATGGACAACGAAGAGGAAGGGCACATCGCGCGCGGTCCGTGGCCCGTTCGGTAGGGTACTGCTCCGGCATTCGCCTGGTGTTGATCAGAAATACCACGGAAAACTACCGATCAGAGCAGCCGTCCGCTAGAATTCTCCTCCAGACAGCTGAGAAGCTAGTGTCGAAAATCCTGCCGCCGTCAGGACTCGAACCTAGGGCCTCACGGTCAGAGGCGCTGCAGTAACATCAGTTGATGCACTGCGCTACCGCTACCGCTACCGGTCAGAAGTTGAAGTCAGAAGTTGACATTCAAGATGGGAAATAGAACCGTTGAATCTAAACCGTTTTTCACCTTCACATTTATTTTCGACGTTTTAAAATCCTAATGTATGTGAGTAGAATTTTTTTTAAATATGACTGTAGAATAATAATAATTTTTGTCGAAGCGTACTCTCGTCTCCAATGAGTTCTGCGCCTCGTATGCACAGGAGTTCGGCAGGTACAAGAACTGTCCTTGAATTCGTGAAAAAGTGACCTGCAGAACAATTTGAATAAGAGATACCTAACATTTAGGAGCAAATGTAACAATTTATGTAACTTCGTTATGTGAATTTTCTCACTAAAAATTAATTGGCGAAAGGTGATCGTTTTTTACCCCGCTGAATGCCCCATGAAACCATTTATTCTGAGTCATTCTGTATAACCGCCAGAGGAAGTCACGCACTCGGCGCGTCAGCTTGCCGCTAGGTGTGCGCGAGCTGGCTCGGGCGCCGTGTGTTGAGAAAACAAACGCGGCGCGCGCGAGAGAGCAAGCACAATAGCTGAGGTGGCGCAGGGCATCATCTGTTGTCACTATCAAGCCAATCATCAGTAAGTTCTAGGGTTCGAGTCCCAATGGCAGGATTTTTGGCTAGCTGAATAGTTAGGACGAGTTCAGTCGCTGTGTTGGGGAGAATTCTAGCGGCCGGCGCCTCTGATCGGCAGATTTTCGTGGTTTATCCGATCAACGCCAAGCGATTGTCAGAACAGTATCCTAACAAACGGGTCACGGACCGCTTACGATCTTTCCTTTCTTTTCCTTGTACTATCCCCACCCCTAACTTACACACACATTTACACGCACTACTACACCACACATGACGGGTGATCAGTTGTGAGCTGAGAGCGTGTCCCGGCTGGGACGGCGCCCCGCTGGAGGGAGATGCCTGGTTGGTAAAAAACATCGAGTCGGCGTGTAGGCCGACCCCGGAATTCCCCATCGATCGGGAAAACATGTCTTGCGAAAAACGCACGCACTACACTTACGGAACTAATGACCTTAGTCGTTCACGCACCCGGTATCATTAATAGGGCAATAAAAATGAGAAACCACGTTTGCAGATGGCAAGTCGGCTTCATTTTGTTCCGTCCTGATAAGCTTTTGGTTTATAATTCTCGGGCTGTTCCGTAATAATTACAAACATTCCTTATTTCACAATTAGAATTATCCCCCATTATCGCCCTATCCTTTGCACCCTCTAGGTCATTGGTAGAAAAATCGTCACAGTCATGGTAAAATGAAATACTACTATTCCAAATGAATATATTTTGTAACGTTCTCATGATTCATCGCGACTAGGCATGCGTCGTCCCTCTCCCATTTTTCGAGTTTTGAAAAACAATAATTAGTTTTGTTTCCCGCATGGAATGTTATAAATTCTGTACGTATTTTTCGAAATTCCAAAACTTATTTCTCGCCCCATTGCCTCAAGGATAGTCCGTTATTGATTTCTTTTAATTCGTACATGCCTACATACAAAAATAGCCACATTCAATGTGATACAAAGAATGTTGCAGTCTTGCCAAAAAAGAAGCGCGACACATCTCGATCATCTTCTTGACCTCCGGTCACTCCCCTCTCAGCCTTCCCTGACATCCCGCACCCGCCTTCGCGCATCTTGTTGTCTCCGACAATCTCAACAGCGAACGGGCAGCTCATCCGCCGATCACCCGCCCACTCCGCGCCCTCCCGCCCCTCCCCGCGCGTGCTCAGCTGCCGCATCACTCGCAGAGTGTGGGAAAAGTGCGCTCGGGTGCAATTGTGTGCGTTTCCGGGCGCGACGCGCCACGCTCGGCCGCCGCTGCATCAGCCGCCACCGCCACCGCCGCCGCCGCCGCAGGACCATCAGCGGCGGCGGCAGCGTGGGAGGCCGGATCCGCGTCCGCCTCGGCACAATGACTTTTTACACCTTTTTAATTGGATCTTTGTTATCCAGAGGCAGATCGTATGACAACAAGTATTATCGATAACATTCATCATGACCCACTTGAGTTAATCCGGCTAGAATATTGTGATGTGATCTCTATAGGGGCGCGGCTGGGGGGCGGCCGCCGCCGCGACGGAGAGGGTGGCGGCCGGAGGGGAAGCGGTAGGCCGTGGCGGCGCTGGGCCGGGAGGGAGAGGGGGCGGGCGGGGCGGGGCGCGCGGACGTGGACCGTGAAGGCCTCCTATTGATCAAGTGATTTAGGGGATGCGTCAGAGTCCTCTCCTTCAATCGAGCGTGACAGTTAAGCGGCGGCGAGGGCGCGCGCGGGCAGGGGCGGCGGCGCGATCGGGGGCGGGGCGGGGGCGGGGGTGGACGGACTCCGATCCGAAGCTGCCGGACGCCGCTGCGGCCCCTGCACCGCCCCGCGCGCGGGGCATTTGTCACTTTTTTGACGCGCACCGGAGGTTCGAATCCGGCGCCCCGCTTCGGCCGCGCCCCGAGCCCTGCCCGTCCTCCTCCCCCGCCGGCGTCGTTTCCGGCCCGGCGCGTCCTCGCGCCGCGCCACCACTCCAAGCGCCGCCGCCGTCCTCCTCCCCCGCCCCCGCCCCACTGCTGCCCCCGCCGACCGCTGCGTGCTCGATGGGGCGTTCACCCGCTGCGCACAAAGCCCGTTTATGCAACCTGTACTCAGACGGAAAAGTGGAATGTGATCGGGCGCTGCATGTCTTCTGTCATGCCGTCTCCAAATCGATATTTGTTTGCACCGGAAAGCGGGGCGCACAGCGAGCGGTGGTAGCTCTGATCCGAAAGATCATTGTGTTGCTAAGCTCAATAGCATACACAGAAATGGAAAATCATCGTTTTTTCGGAGAAATAGACTATGTCCCATGTTTTTTCAAGCTCTACAATTTTGTAAATTAAATGTTTACATTCATTAGAAAATATAATATCCAGCGATCGGAAACTATGCGGAATAATTACTGTTCGATACCGATATAATATTTTAAAAAAATCACTTATCTGTAACCATCCAAACGTGATTGTATTACCGATGTTGTTACTTTATCAGTTTCTTTAATTATTGTAACTTTAACCTTAAGGGTCGTGAATACACATTATTTAAATGGACGTTTTTTATTTAATTAATTTACCTAGATGTTTGCAGGATGAATAAAATGAAAAGATTTCCTGTAAATGTTTGTTAATGACGATCATTTTTCGATTGAATTATGCTATTAATGATCACTATTTGTCGGCGACTCGCTCAAATAATTCGGTATTTGTCAATGATATAAAATTTTTTCACATGTTAAATCTATTTTTTTCCTTTCGTCTTAAGATATTTCAACCAAACAAAATTCATTCTTCCCATGGATGCGGACTTTCATCAAGGGGGTGTAAACATCATAGTAAGGAAACGCTGGGAAAATATTGTAAAAAAATCTTGATTGGTTGAACTAAAATGAATAGATATCCATGAATGAAATGAAGGACAAGCGTGTTGCTGATGCGGATAGCAAAGATCGCCCTGTCTGGCTGTGGCGGCCGCAACCGCCGGGAGGTACACAATGCAAACCGCTTTGTCGCAAACGCACTCGAACGCGCGCCGGATCCGACAAGCGTGGCGCGCCACGGCGGCGGGGGGCGGCCGGCCAGCGGACCTCCCGCACGCACGAAAGGGCTATCGGGGGGATCAGCCTACTTATTTACCCCGAGCCCAAAAGGCGCGTAAGGCACAGGCCACACAGAGGAAACGCGCCGAGTGTTTCAGGAGGGGAGAATATTAGGAACAGGAGGACGGGTAAAGGTCGTGGAAGGAACAGGGGCGCGAGAAAGAGTGGACACAGCGAGACGGTAAAAATGAGTAGAAGACGAGTGAGAAAAAGAAATAGGTTTGGGAGGAGTGTGGAAGTCGGAGAGAAGAAAGATAGAAACGGTTGATGTTGATGGGACCGGAGGAGAAATAAAAGAAGAGGAAGTAAGCGATAAACTAGCGTGTGAAGGAAGAGCGAGGAAATGAAGAACGAATAAAGAGCGAAGAAAACGGGAAATGAAACTGTGGATAAAAAGAGGTTCAAATAGTGAGCGAGGGGAGTGCAGGGCTCGAATCCAGAAATGTGGATGTGAGGATTCAGGGCAATGAGGAAAAGTAGGGGTGGTAGGAAAGAGAACGGTGGAACAGCGAATGGGACGGGCGAGAGGGCGCGGGATAGACACGAAAGGGCCTAGAGGGCAATAAGGCGACATGGCACGACGGCGTGGGAAGACCCGCTCCCAGGGCCCCTCGCCCGCCCCTCCCCCCCGCGCTCTCGCCGCCCCGCTGGTGTCAATGGGCACGCGCGGGGTCGCGTGCGTGCCAGCAAACCGCTGCCTGCGCACTCCAACCCCAGGGGGGGCCGGCGAGGCAGCCTGATGCATGCGCGGCCGACCTCTCCCCCCTCCCCGCCACGCCCCCTTCGCTCCCGGCAATCGCCGGCGAGAGCGCCTGGCTGGTCGGGCTGACGCAGCTGCCCGCCTGGGCTTGAACCTGCTGCTGTTACTGCTACTGTTATGCCCCCCTGCTCGACGACCGGCTCGTTGACTCACTCATGACGAGCCGATAAGCTCCGGAGAGCCGAGTGCGTGGTTGACCGGCCGTGTCCGTGGGAACTGGAAGGTGTGCGCCGTTTGCAAGATTTTTCACTTGATACTCAGGAATGTCTCTGTTGGAAAGGCGTCTAGACGCTGACGAAACAAATGTAATGTTGCTATGAACTGAAGAATGCGCACGCCATTCAGTCGAAACGATGCAACGAATTTTAGAAACAGAACTCATTACGAGGACGGCGGCCACGGCGCGTTACAAAATGTTGGCCATATAACTTGAAATTTACTTTTATATTGCCTCATTGTTACTCGTGCAGAATACGATGAATTAGTTCCAGAACGCGACGCATAGATGGTCGGTAGAAAAGCATAAACATCATATGGGTGCGATCAGGCATGGGTGCTTGTTAGGGGAGCGCATTTTCAGGGAAGCTCTGTTTCTTTGTTCATTAGATTGTATGTGAGTGCATGAACGCGTGTGCGTACGTGTATCACGGGTGATAATGAAAACTGAAGAGTAACCAGGGAGGTTTTTTTTCTCCCTTTCAAAATTCAAAATTTATTGCTTGTTTATCCTTGAAAATAGATTTTATTGCATGGGAGTTTTTTTTCTCCCTTTCAAAAATTCAAAATTTAAATAGTATATGACTAAGTGTAGGGATCACAGAATTTTGAAAATGTGCACACAATTCACTTTTCCCCATAGCACGTCATACGCAGTTTTTAACTGTTTTTTTACGTAAAATAAATAAATAATAAATAAACCATTTGTACTCTTACATAAACAGGAAAAGAAGCATTATTCACGACCGATTTTTTCACAGTTTTCAGAATTTATTAAGGCTGTACGGTGGGAACTCCAAATAACAAACTAAACATTTGCACATTCTACAATTAAGCGAAATCGACCCGAAACGACGTAAAATGTATTACTTAAAATAAAAATCCGGGGTTTTCAAGTAATATCGAATAACATATTTATTCCTAAACTAAAAATAAAAATAGTTTCTATTAATATATGTAGTGCACAAAAATGCACCTACATTTCCCCAAAAATGCCCCTTTCCCTGTCAGTCGTTCCAAGAATTTCTCCCGTCATTGTCACCGTTTCGCATAACATCCGCGACGAGATCATCCGCGGCCACCCTTGAGACCTTCGCCCAGAGGGGCGGCCGCCCTTCCTGATCGCGTTCCCCTCGACAGCCGCGGCCGCGACCCGATTGTATACTTAACATATGCGCGCTGACAGCCGGCACACGGCCCACGTCTCGGTGGTGGGTTGGCCTAGGCGGCGGGAGCGGGGGCGGGGGCGGGGACGCGAGCGGGTGACGGAGGAGGCGGCGAGTGCAGCGGGGGCGGAAGCTTGAGAGCTCCCTCGGGGACCGAGACAGACACCATGTGCTGGCCACATATTGACGTATTGGTTGACCTGGTGGAACGTTCCATATATGCAGTGGTGGATTTACACGTGTAAGAACCCAGCCCTAAAATTCTCTCTTACTCAGTAATATATTTCAACAACGGATAACAAACATACTTTATTCTTTATGGCATTACTTTCTTCACAAAATGTTCACACATTCGCCTCTTTTCGCAGGTAATAGAATGTTTGTAAATGATATTTGTTGAAAAAGTATTGGATTTACTAAAAATGTATCTGAAATATTTGCAATTTAAGTTCCAAATCGTCCATAGTTTTGTCATTTAAAAGCGATTAAGATTATTGCTGAAAGAAAAGTTGGTTTACCGGGCCCCCATTTGTCCTTGTCAGGGGTATCATGAATAAACCAGAAATAAAAGATGTATTGACATTAAATAAAAAATACACAAATGACTCACGCAGAGAGGATATTCTAGTCAATAGTTTCTAGCTTCGTCATCGATGAAAATGTTTACATTTCGCAAGATGTAGTAATGCGACGGGATATTGAATCATCCTGATTATTCATTCATTTTAGAAATGTGAACTGAAACAACAAACGAACACAGTCATTCGACGAAACATTTATTGATAAAATTGACACAGCCAGAGGTTCTGAAAAGGTGACTGCAAAAATCGAATTCAGGTGGCGCAGACCCAGATTTATAAAGGGCAACCTATACATTTCGGTTCAAGGGAACTTTATATACAAGATCATTTTTGAGGAAGAAGATTCAACCCTCCATTCATTCATAAGATGAGAGGTAATCTTACGACTGTATCATAAAGATCAAAGGTAGCTTGATTACTTGCATTAAAAATTCACCGCGTCTTTCGCAAGTCTGTATTGCAGTTGATCCTACCCCGTGAAGAACGTGATAACTCACAGCTGACATTTGTTACAGTCGCATGGTTCTCGTAACCGAACGCGCACCTATCACTAAATCCGGCCATAGATGGCGGAACCGGAGGAATCTCGCAGTTTGGAAGAGTTTCCCGGGAGTTGAGCGGTCGGTGACAGTGGGGACAGGGGTGGCTGGCGGAAGCAGGCGACGGAGGGCGGCGAGCTACAGCGGAAGGCGGCGGGAGCGGAGAGGAGGTGGAGGCGGTAGCTGCCAGCGAGAGGCGGTGGAAAGCGGCGAGAGATGGCGGGAGGCGGCGGTGGGAGGCGGGGGAGCGGGAGGGGGAGGCGGGGGGGGGGGGGGGGCGAGGGAGGCGGCGACGGGAGCCGATAGGAGGCGGTGAGAGGTGGTGGGACGCGGTGGGAGGTAGCGAGAGGCGGAGAAAGGCGGCGGGAGGCGGTCGTAGGCGGCGGGAAGCGGCAGGAGGCGGGGGGAAGCGGGGTGTGCGTCGGGAGTTGGCGGGAGGCGGGAGGTGGTGGCGTCGGTGGTCGCTCGCGCTGGCCGGGGCCGCGCTTATTGGCGTATCGGGCGCGCGCGCGCCTCGCGAGCATAATTCGATCGTATCGACGCGAGGGCAGGGCGCCGGCCTCCGCCCCCCGCCCCCCCCCGCCACCACCACCCCTCGCTTCTCCCCCTCCTCACCCCTGCTTCGGCTGCTACTGCCGCCACCGCTCCTGCCGCGCGACCCGCGGGTCGACCGCCAGCCCTACCGCCCGCTGCTCGCCCCCGCCGGTCGGCCGCTCGATTCGTCTTCGTCGGCGCTTAAAGGGCCTGCGGTGGCGATGCGCCCCGCCCCTTCCTGGCTTGGAGGCAGTGGGGGCAGAGTTCAGGAAGGCCGCAAAATGCTTTCGCGCTGGCTCCACCTTTCGAAAATACTACATGAAATGTAGTTCCAAACCCTTCGTTTTGTCTAATACAGGAAACAAATGTGATTTGCTTAAATAAAATCCTTTGTCGGGCATGAAATGAATTATTATTTTGTTCTTGCATCCACTAGCTTTACATTTATTTTATCTCTCTTCCCTCTCTCACTCCGTGACGTTACATATCTCTCTCCCGCATCTGTCTCTCTCTTTCTCTCTCGTGATCTCGCGTTCACATTCACACTACTGTTCTACAATCGCTAACTATACTTTCCCCACCCAGAACCGCTCTTCATTCTGCTTCTTTGAATTTGTTCCCGCTTGTTCATTCCTGTAACTGAATCGTGGTGTTCAACAATCGCCGGAATGAAGGACATGCAATGGAAGAGGAGGCTCTGGAGCAAATACTTTACGGACGCTGTCTTGAAAGAGAAGAGAAACTATTATCATGATGTTTGATACTAAAACTTAAAGAATGGAATAAGACTAATGTATTATTCGCAACTATTTGCAAACGTACTTTTATACAATGGATTTGAGAGACGAATAATCATTTGAGTCAATCAAAATTCATTATCTGTGTTTAAATTTATTTCGTATGTTATAATGTTAAAATTCAGGTAATACGCTCAAACATGTACTGTCTCGAGTATCACTTTGTTATTAGAGATATACCTAAAGCTATTTTGCCTTTATGCCGGAGCTTTGCAGAAGGCGATGGTGCCCTACGGGACATTGACGGGCACATACTGCAAGCCAAGCGTAGGTTGGCGCCGAATCTCAAGTTCCAACGGAGCAAGAACACCGCCACCTCTCGCGATATATCATTCACTACACGTACGGGACTTATGACCATTGCAATAGACAAGCACGGAACCACCAATCAATCAATATGCAGGAAATTATTATTCTCCCGCAAAATATATCTTGCTATATTATTATCTTTTAAGTAAAATCGAGTAAACTATATTGTAGGTTACATTTTATTTGATTTTTTGTAATGTAATCGCCGGACTTTAAAGGACGATTTAAGAGTATAGTAAATATATACGGGTCATCACGAAGCTCCGAGACTCTCTCCGCAAATACACAAATTCCTTGGCATTACCTCCTCCCAGTCCCCCGCTCCGGACTCCCTCCGCTATCCGCCCTTCATCCCCCTCCCCCCTCAGCGCCCACGCACGCTTCGCAGACCGTCCAGCCCTGTCTCCAATACGTTAAAGGCAGCCCCGCTATCAACAAATCAATATCCAATTTCAGATGGGCAACCTTATATCCGACTGCTGTTACAATTACGGCTTCACCTTTAGCGGACATTTCAGCCGGTAAAGACATCTCCGGTCGGCGGGTGGCCGCACAGCCCCGCACTTTCCCCTTCTTCCCCCTTCCCTCGTCTCCCCCTCCGCGCGGCCCGCGCCCTCCATCGTGGTCCCCGCTCCCCGCCCCGTCCCCTAGCTCTTCGCCTCGCTCCGTCGTCGCCGCCTCCGCCGCCGACTCGGCCGCCGCCGTCGCCGCCGCGGCCCTGGTGTTTGCAGGCGGAAGGTCAGGAGGAAGCGGTATATAGAGCGCCAGCGGATACCGCTGTCTCCGGGCCAGACTCTCCCCGTCCTCCCGGTCGCGCCGCCGCCCCGCCCCCGCCGCCCCGGCGCGCGCCCGCTGTCTCCGCGCCCCCGCCCCCGCGGCGCCTCTTCTCGGCGCCGCTCCAACACCCGGGCGCGCGCCGCGTGACGCGAAGACAGCCTGGCGGAGGCGACGGTGGCGCGAAAGGCAAAGAAAGAGAGAGAGAGAGTAGGAATGGGTGTAATGGGTGGTGGGAGGGAAAGTCAAGATGAATGACATATGTGATAGTGGAGAACTGGTGGAAGTTGAAGACGAGGAATGGAATGGAAAAGACTGGGGATAAAAGAAGAGAGAGAGAGAAAGAAGGGACCGATAATGAAATAGAATTACAAAGTCAGAACTATAGAAGAACGACTATATAACGTCTGTGGTAGAAGTAATGATAAGAACACACAAAAGTGGACAAAACAACACAAGAAATGAATGGGAATACGAGAAATAGAAGGGAACGAGAATGAATTGGAAATACAAAGGCAGAACTGTGGAAGAACGACTATGTTTCCTCTATGATAGAAGTATTGATAAGAACACAAAGGTAGACGAGAATGGCATGCGTGAATAATACAAAAAATGAAAGCGTGCGTGTAAACGCAAAGCACACAACAGGGGTGTGATTGTTGAAGGCGAGGATAGAAATAAGACGAGATATATAAGACGAGATAAATCGAACGCGATAAAAGTCCGAGAAGAAGACAGGAGCTACGCGAAAAATAAACAGAACAGGTTGAAATATTGAGAACGAAAGAGAATATCGACAAGGCGTAGGTAACGTCGCACACGCGTTCTGAGAGCGTCGCAGATGACAACGCGAGGAGGCGCGAATTGTTCGTGGCGCGACGGGGACAGCATCGCGACGTGAGACGAGGCGCGAGCGGGGCGTGCCGCGGGGCAGGGGCATCGCTCGCCGGGCGAAGAGCAGGGGCGGGGCGGAGGAGGCGGCGGCGGGCGAGCGAGCGGGAGAGCGCGGGCGGCCGCGCGGCCGGGCGCGTGAGCGCGAGCGAAGGGAAGAGAAAATTTCCTGAAATTCTTTTGAACAAGTGATTGCCGTCATTCCCCGGGGAAACGGGGGCGGGCGAGGAGTGGTTGCGAGGGTATATAGCCGTGGCGCGCTACAACAAGAAGGAGGGATTTTCAAAATTGCATCAATCAGGTTCCTATTCATTACCCCCTTGGCGGAGCCGACGCTCGGGCTAAGTGCGAAGCGGCGCGGCGCGGGGCGGGGCGGCGACGGCGGCGGGGAGGCGCGGCGCTGAAGAGGCGTCAGGGCGGAGCGGGGAGGCGTCGCCGGGGGGCGGGGAGCGGGGAGCGGGTGGGGAGGGGCGCCCAAGTCGTCGCCGGCGCCGCCGCTGCGCCACTGGGTGACAATTGCCTCGGATTACGCGCGCGCCGGTGCCTCCGGCCGCACTCCTCCGCCGCGCCTCTCACCCGGCACCCCGCGCCACGCCCCCCTCCACGCCTTCCTCCTCCCGCATGCTGCGCTTCCGACCTCCGCGTCGCCGCCGCCGCCCGCGCAGCCCGCCATTGCCCGCGCGCGCGGCCCCGCCCGCTGCAATCAATACGCCCCTTAAGGAGACCTCCGGCGACCGGAGGCGTGGCGGTCGCTCCGCGCAGGTGGGCAGGGCCGCCGCAGAACGCGCAGCGCCGTTCGAGCCCCGCGCCGGACCGGGCAGGCCGGCGCGCCCGCGTTGGGCCTAGCGGTGTCTCATTTGCGACACGAGATTGGTAACCATGTCCAACACAGCCGCTGTCTTGAAAATTCTAGCGACTGGCTGGGCACATCAGTAACTTCCCGTGTTTTCTCCGATCAATGCCAGGTGAATATCATCGAAACCGGCTTAGTGGGCTACGGGCTTCAATTGATGCAGTGGGGGTGGGAGGTCAACGTGATCGAGAGGTCCTATGGATAAAGTCCTGACAGTGGCGGGAACACTAGCTTGTCAACTAGGTCGAATTCAGCCGCGGCCTGGAAGAGAATCGTAGCGGCCGGCTGGTACGGCTGGTAGTTTTCCGTGGTTTCTCCAATGAACACAAGGCGAATGCCGGGGCAGTACCGTAACAAACGGGCCCCTGACCGCGAGCGAACGTCTTCCTTGTCCTACCATCACCCCTTACACACACACACACACACACGCATACACTGACATGCACTACACTACCACTCATGCCGGGAGGCCGGTGGGGGACTTAGAACTTGTCCCGGCTGGGGCAGTGCCCCGCTGGTGGGAGATACGTGGTTGGAGGAAAACCCCGTTAGCCGACGGTTGGTCGGCGCCGGATCTGGCCATCCTGCGGAAGAAGACCACCGCCACCTCCCGAGCAAAAGAACGTGCAGTACACTTAAGGGACTAATGACCATAGTAGATGGGAGAAGTGCCTAAACAAACGGACCACGTACTGCGCGATCTTTCTTCCCCTTACACACACACACACTTGCATGCACTACACTACCACATGTCGGTAGGCCAGTTGCGAGCTTAAAGCTAGTCCTAGTTGGGGCAGTCTCTCGTTAGAGGTGATACCTGGGGCTGAGATATTCCCGCAAGCCGCAATGTAGGCAGTCATTTTATCTCTTGTTCTTGATAAGGAGCTACATCTCACATCCCCAAAACTTTCTCTATGCCTGCAAGACGAATGAAAATAGTGAACGCGCCCATAAACAAAATATTCAATTTATCCTGCATTGCTGAAGAGGGGTGTTAATTTTTCATTTTTAGCCTTATTATTGCTGTATGATACCTGCCCTTAGCTTTGCAGGAGTGCTAAATGATTTGATGAATAGAGAATGAAATAACTGACAACGAAAATGACGGGAGAGGCAAAGGACACGAGAGTAGCCCAATGAAACCCACCCTGAACTTCATCTATTGCAATTTTTCATTCCCTTCACTAATGTTTCACAATGTTTCTATTATTTGAATATCGCTACCGATGTGTTCTAATATAGAATTACGGGCTGTGCCTGGGGCAAAATGAGTAATGGTATAAGAAAAGGCGGAAATCGGGAAGGGAGAAGGCGCTAGAATACAGTCAAGGGATTGTCCGTTTCCAACAGTCAGGCTTTGCCTTAGCTCCATCAGCGGCCAAGTTCAAATCCCTATCAGACGACCTATAACTTGTGGTGGATAAAAATAATTTTCTTTCATTGTTTTCGTTCGTTTCTTCCGCATTCCTTGCATTTCATAATTCCATTGTCATAATTGTAAACGTGGGTTAAGACGAAGTTGCATATAGGAGAAGGTAATATTACATACACGAGCACGAAAAATCTACTTTTTCTGTATCCAAGGCTCACAAAATACGTTCTATCAAAATATCGATACTTTTTCCTTTAGCGTTATGTATCCTTCTCTTCCTTCGTAGTAATAAACAAAAAAGTAAAAGATATATTATGCACTTGATGTACTTTTTATTATTTAACAACATTTTTAACAAATTTAATAAATTCACCAGCATTTTGAAATAGATACACCAACATACGTATTGTTTAATTGTCAACAATCCACAAAAATTGCTCAAGTACAGTTCATTCTTTCTGTTTTGTACTTTTAAAAAATGATGATAATGGCAATGATTTGCCTTTTTCAGATACTACTGACGTAATGATATTATTGAGAACGACAGACGAGTTTCTTGGGGCGCGTATTTATTTTCGAAAGTGCATATTTGTACCATATATCTTTATAAATTTGTGACTACAATTCAATGATGAATGGTCTGTGCTTGCTTTTAAATATTTTCACGATGGCGAAGCACATTATTGAAGGCACAATATAATTGAAGAATAAAAACGTAAGATCCTTTTATCTTGCCATCATTAGAAGGGTATTTATTAAAAAGTGATCACAACATCTACATACATGGGAGGCATTGTAGACATACTTACAAACTATAGATAATATGTTTATTTTAGGTCGCATCAACCACTTGTGTTAATAGCGACCTCATTTTTATTACATCTACATCACAATACTATGCATTTACAAACATCTTACAAATACATAATCCTTACATTATATCGTTAGTTTTAATTAGCACAATACATTAGTCACAGGTTGAGCTCAGTTCTTGATTACAGTTTCAGCAGAATTTTACTCTAAACACAATTTCAGAGAAACATATACTTAGAAAAGAGTTTAATGTCTTCAATAATTTTATTATCATAAATAATAATAATAATAATAATAATAATAATAATAATAATAATAATAATAATAATAATAATAATAATAATAAATTCTGCAACGAAAATATAATTACAAAAGAAGAAAAATCAAAATAAAATGCAAGTCATCTTCATGTATTTAATAATTCTGTATCAATATTGTTAGACATTCTTGTCTCTTCTGCATCATTGTTTAACTTCTTTTGAATATAATCAACAAATGTTCTGTAATAATTTTGGTAAACCATCAGTTAGTGCTATGAGTTCGTGTTGTATTCACATTAACAGGAACGTTTTCCGATTAAAATTTTTAAAGTTGCATCGTAATTCTTAAGCGCCATGACAATTTAACATTGTTTGAAATTCCGTCATTGAGGCTTTATGTATGATAGTTTAACTTTAATAGCGTTATGCGTTGCCGTCTGAGGCTATGTGCAATAGATTTCCTCTTATCATAAACACTGTATCCTTCTTTCTAATCCCCCCTCTCCTTTTTCTCTCTCATTTGGTCCATCTCTTTCCCTTCCCCTGAGCAAGGCAGACGGTCGAGAGGACAGGAAGGAAGTACGACGATTCCGCGACGCTGAGGGGAGGAAATGAAGGAAAATCTCCACGCACAAATTGGTCAATTTGGGCGGCGTTCTGTAATAAGTTCTTCCGAGCCCCTGCTGACTAGACGATTAGGTCAAATGTGACACGACGAAATTCTGAACTATGTTTTCAACGATGTAGGAAAAAGTTAAGCAAATGAGCCGAAAGAAATACGCATTGCATGTATCTTTGTTTACTTTCTTTTCTCTAGTAGTAGTAGTAGTAGTAGTAGTAGTATGGTTGGATCAAATGCTTTGCACATACTCGGGGAACTAGGGGATCAAATGTTTTACACATACCAAAATAAAATAGTTATAAACATTACAAGTTCCCTGTAAAAATGATATCCTCCAATATAACGATGATTTCAAAAAACAATAAAAAGGTAAATTATTTGAAATATCATGTACTCTTTTTTGGGAATGGAACGAACTTTTACATGCTTACTATATACGGAAATTTCTGGACAAACTTATTTTTCCTAATGCTCTTCACAATATTTTGCCCAGTGAATATTAAAATGTCGTGAAATGAATCTATGTTAACTCACTGAACAAAGTAATTCATTGTTCCCTAGGTACGTCAGGTTTGACTGAATGTAGTATTCGAGAATATCATACAGAGAGAGATACGAAAACTAACACATTCAACACGTGTGTACATAATATGATGTAACACGAGAACAAAAATATAAAGATGAGATCAATATCCATCCTTTTCTTGAATGAAGAAGGGAGACTGAATAGAGACTTCAACGCTGACAGTCTACTAGATGTTTTGGAGAGTAAAGGAAATATCACAAGAAACAAGTAAATACAAGGTAACATATTACGGATGACATATTACTCATACCGTAACAGGAATTACGTATAATATCCCGGAAATTTCGAAAATATACAAAAGCCTTCTATGAATCAGTACTCATTGTCTTTCGTATTCGCACAAAAAAAACAGAGACTCTAACTTAAAAACCACAGCTACCTATTTTAATTCATGGCAATGCTTCCGTTCCTTGTAATATGATTATAAATCGAAACAATAAGACAATGAATAAATTAGCTGCCGTGGTATTTCATAATGGAGCAACATCCTCAGGAAGAACTAGCTAGGTTTTCAGGCATGTTCAGGCCAGTGGTGGGGGGTCATCGTAAAACGCGCAGAACGCTCGAGAAGGAGAGCGCGTGCCAGCGGAAGAAGGAGAGCACACAGCGCCCCCGTGCGCGTCATTGCACGTCATTGCCTCGGGCAATCATCATTGGTCACCGGTGTCGCGGCCGCGGGTGGGGGCAAGCGACGCTGGCAGAGAACACTTGAGAAGGAGAATACTCAAGAGGGAGAGGCGGAAGACGCAAGACGTCACTCTTCGCGTCATTACACGTCACTGCCTAGCACAATCATCATTGGCGAGCGGTGGCGCATTCCGCCCGCCTCTTACCTCCCACCCGTTGCCTCCTACCTCCCTTCCACTGTCCGCAGGGGGAGTGAATAGGGCAACGGAGGCGGAGAGTGCGAACGGTGATTGGTACCTGCTCCAAGACGTCATCGGCTTGTGACGGAACTCGCCCATCACTTAATAAATACGCACGTACCTCTAATGCACTCGTCAGTCTGTAGTGGATAGCGGTGTGGACGGTTGCGGTTCTCCGATGGACCTTCACGGTGGATACATGTGCGCTTGAGGAGATGGACGGAGAGCCGCGGCAGCCCGGGGAGCCGGGCGGAGCGCCCGTGCCGCCCAATGCCCCAGAGTCGCCAGCGCCGCCAGCACCACCCGCGCCACCCACGCCACCCACGCCGCTCGCGCCGCCCGCACCCCCGCGACACCCGTGACACCCGCGCCGCCCGCGACACCCGCGACACCCGCGACGCCCGCGACGCCCGCGCCGCCCGCGGCGCCCGCGACGCCCGCGACGCCCGCGACGCCCGCGACGCCCGCGACGCCCGCGATGCCCACGCCGACCGCGGCGACCACGACGCCTGTGATGCCGACGCCGCCCGTGCCGCCTGGGCCTCCCGCTCCACCCACGCCGCCCGCGCCCAGTCCGCTCTTGCCACCCGTGGCGCCAAGGCAGCCCGTGCCACCTGTGCCGCCCGCGCTGCCCATTCAATTCGCGGCGCCCCAATGAAGCCGGAGCCACCTGTGCCGCCCGTCCTGCTAGTGCCGCCGGTACCGTCCGCGCTGGCTATGCCGCCCATGCCACCCGACCCGCCTGTCCCGCCTGCCATACCCATTCCTGGAGGGCCGCCTCCTCCGGCGCATCAAGTTGTGCCTGAGTCGATTTACAGGAACGAGCTGCGGTTGGCTGGAGACTCGGAGAGCGTGGCCATGTTGTTTAGGATGGCCGGCCCTCAAACGCTGGAAGCCGTCCATGAACAAGGTAGGAAAATGGCAGAGCAACGTGCCGCAGTGGCGCGAAGTGACCGGAAAGTGCCATATCCAATTGAAGAAAGTGCTACAGCTGTTCCAACCGCACCTGTTCTGGAAGCGTCAAAATGTACCCAAGAGCAGGAAAATCTGCCCTCTGGGACAAGCTATTTACATCAAGTGCTGCCAAATGATGAAGGAAATCATACCCCTCAACTTAAACCACCTTGTGTGTCAAAGGGTCCTTCAAACAGAAGTCCAGAACAAATGGAGATTAAAACAGATATGGGCTCATCAGTGCCTAATACTTCAACCCACTCAACTGCTTCGCACTGCAAAAATCCAAAATGTTTGGTGCACACTCTTCTTGCTGACACAGAGGAACGCAAACCTCATGCAACGTCTTTGACGGGCAACAATGAAGAGCAAGTATGTGAACTACCTATCGACTCAGTAGAGCAACAGGATAAAGACTCAAGCCAAGTACTGTCGAGTGGCTGCACACCAAAATTGGAGCCAAAGGAAAATGAAAAGACATTGATGAAACGACCTTCAACATCCACGCCAAGCAGCAACACATCGTCGCCAAAGATTGAGTCTTCAGAAATCTCAACCTCGCAGGTGAAAAGCAATCGTGATCCTGCACGTGCTGCGTCGATCAAAACTGCACAGAATGTGGAAAGTGCTCCATTAGTAGCCTTTTTGATGCCAACAAATTTCGGTTCTCCTGTTGTTAAGTCAAAAGGTAAAAGGAAAAGTTCAGGTAGAAAGCTAGCAGACGCGCTTACGTCACAAACTCATCGTTATGAAACTCCTGCAACATCCATCAGTGGAACAAGGAATGATCATAATACACCATCCACTGATTCATCTTTGCCACAATATCACGTTCCTACAGTAGCTCCATCAGGCAACGCATTCACGTCCGGAAAACCTAAGACAGAGTCAGAGCAAGTTACCCAAGGTATTGACCCTGCAGTGTCTTCGCCGGTTAGCAGCACGCCACTTGCTGATCGACTGCACTCTTTGATTCACCGGAGTACTTCTGCATCTCTAGCAGATATGACTTCTGTAAGTCACACTCCCGGTCGGTCGAAGCAGAAGTCGGGAAAGAAATCGAAAGGATTTATGAAGCCTGCAGAAACAGCAGTATCACGTGAACCTCCTGGCCCTTCAACATCTTCTGACACTACTCCTGGTTCTTCAGGCAGCAGTGTTCCCCAGAATCGTCACAATGAAGGTGTTGAGGGAACACCACATACAACAGTGTCGGGCGGTAACTTTCTTCAAGCCATGGAAAGTGCAAGAATGAATGCGCCCGGCCAGCTTCCGCAGCCCACAGGAGATGCACTGTTGTCTCAAAAAGGCGCTACCCCCGACATTACAAGGCTCATCTCTCCTGGACTGCCATACGCTCGCAATGCTTTTGAGCAAAGTTACATCAACGCTTCCTGCGGCAAGCTCGTAGATGACCCAAATGTTGCCCGCCATGCAAAGCGCAT
This sequence comes from Teleogryllus oceanicus, assembly GCA_964035755.1. Classification (NCBI taxonomy): domain Eukaryota; kingdom Metazoa; phylum Arthropoda; class Insecta; order Orthoptera; family Gryllidae; genus Teleogryllus; species Teleogryllus oceanicus. Next base: position 294,373,101 of record CAXIVR010000001.1, on the reverse strand, counting down.
CAAAGTCCAGCCGTATTACTTCCCATTCATGCAGCAGCCAGAGAATCCTATAATTTCTACATGGCGTAATGCGCAGCACAACCAACCAACAACATCGACAGGGGCGCAAACAACACTTCCAGTAACCTCTTATGGTGGAAACAGACCCTCTCACGGCGGAAATGTTCATCCAGCCGGTGACACTTCCCAGAGCAGGAACCAAACAGCTGCTCCTCCACCGAAGGAGAGTGTCGGCGGGAGACTTACATTGCAGGCCGATGGAACATACAGATTCGTACCAAAAGTTGGTTACAGTACATCGCCGCTTGGAAGAACACCTTCTCAAAGGCGGAACAAGTTATGATAGTCATCTTCTGGAGCTGCAAGAACGCTCCAGACCACTGGCAGGACTAGTTGCCGTACATCACATTCTGGAGCAACACCTCAAACAACCGGACCAACTAGTTACAATACGACGTGTTCTGGAATGTCTAGGCCAGTTTCTAAACTAACTGTCGGGGCTAATTATGGTAAGTCGCCTTCTGGTTCAGCTCCAACACCTACCCAATCCTCCGGCGGAACTAGTCATATTTTGACCTCGGGAGTTACAAGAACCCAAACAATTGGCGCAGCTATCTCTGCCCTCTCTTCTTCTAAAGAGGCTAGTACAACGCCTGTAACAACGGGAGGGGCTAGACCTTCTCTCTCGGCTTCTGGCATTTCCGGAACTATGACCCACACATCTCTGGAGGCTAGTTCAATTCCGCAGACCGCTGGTCGGGTTCGACCTACTAAGCGGCCTGCGGAAGGTTTTAAACCGCGGAACCGCGCAAGTGGCAATGGAGAAGTTCCATCTCGTGGTACAGGAAGTATAGGAGATGCCCCCGTAGATGATAGAAAATACCAAGAAGCACAAGAGGCGTTGCGTGGGGACACGCCACAACCTGAAGGCATGCCTAGGGTAAGATTACAGGCTAGTTCCAGAGGCGAGAATATGCCCCAAATGGGAGGCGAACCTTTGCCCAATTATACACCAAGTTGGGTTCCTCCACATTTGATAAATGAGTATTACCGGGCAATGCACTTTGCCAATCATCTTCAAGGAAGAAACCACTTCACGCGCCGTCGGCGTGATGAAGACACACCGAAAGATGAAGAGACACCAAAAAGTGAAGAGACATCAACAGATGAAGGGACACCAAAACGCTCTGAACACTCCCGCTGGAACTTCAACTGGGGGCCGCTTTTGCAGAAAAAGTAAGCATTAAAATCCCGCTTTGATTCTCTCTTACGTCTGTTCAATGTTTCTCTTTTAACTTTGATGTACTTCTTTCTTTTATTTTTGTTGGTATAGAGAAGTTGTTTAATTTGTGAAGTGGTACTTATCAAGCTCAGTCAATTGTTAGGGCGTCGTTGTGAATACCTTGAACGTACATTTGTTTCATTGCAAAAACAAACAAATAAATTTTAGGTGAATCACCGCATATTGATACGATAGATATTGATCTGCAAATGGCGGTGATATCGAGATGAAATATTCCAAATACAAGAATTTATACACTCGGTTCTGAGTTTCAGTCTATCAAATTAAATTTCTTGTCGAGAGAATTTTATTAGATCGTATATCACAATCACAAAATATAATTCTGTTACATTGTAATAGTTTTCAAACGTAATTATAGCACTCAAATAACTGTCCCTCACTTTCCTTCGCGAAACGAAAGAATCTGAACTGGAAAATCTTGCGAACAAATACGGTAAAATATCGTCCAACTTTGATGCTCAGATTTTATTATCACAATGTTAATTTTCTCATCGTTTATTTTCTGAGCGGTTCCAACATTTGCAAGTGAGATAAAAACGGAATCTTTATTGTTTTTTGAAAAACTATTTACATTCACATCTATTTACAATCATTATAAACTCTGTGCAACTTTTACTGTAAAGCGTTGTAGCAAACTCATTCCTCAAAAAGATAGCGTTTAATGCAACATTGCGTACCCGGCCGGCTATCCCCTTCTTTTGGTACAATAACATCGCTCCAGCACACCGCACAACGTTTGTTTCTTACAATCCAACGCCAGGCAAACTGGAGTTCGGCGCGGAGCATATTCCTATCGCGCACGGAACCGATAAGCCGAAGCAATACCGCGAACTCCTGCCATCGCGCTGCTGCTAAAAAGGGTTCCTTGATCCTCCAGCGAAAGAGCGCCCCCCCCCGGGGGGGGGCGAACGGGCGAACGGCTTCCCTCGCGCAACGGGCCGCAGCGCGGCGCGGGGCGGTCGTCAGAGTGACTAACGCGCGCCGATAAGGGCGAACTGCTCATGTGCTAATGTGAGGAATTCTTTGGGAGGGAAAGTCATCTCCCAGTTTACCCCGTGTATCTGTGAGAGAATACAAAATTTATTGTTGCTTGATGATACGTGTTTATGCAGGCTCCGAACGGTGGGCGTTCGGAGACTGCGACGGCGGCGGCGGAGGCGGTAGCGGAGGCGGCGGTGGCGGCGAAGGCGCGCGTTGCCTCTGCCGGCGCCACCGCCGCCGCAGACGCCGCTGCCGCTACCGCCTCCGTCCCGACCGTCGTCGCCGCCGCCGCCGCGTCCTTTCCCCCCCGCGAGATACCAGACGCGCCCTCCGTCCCCACGCCCCGCGCAGGCCGCCACCGCCTCCGCCACCGCTGCCGAAGGGCATGTATGCATACGTGACGGGGGTGGGGCTTCGGCTGACGGGTCCCGAGAAGGTGCGGGGCGCGAGACGGCGGCAGCGCGCTCGAGAAGGGTGCCCGAGAACGACGAAGGACGAGAGGCGACGAAAAAGCGAAGAGAAGAGAGTAAGATAGAGAGATATTGTAAATTTCTGGGTTCCGCTTTTCTCCCTGTAAATCGATGGTGGGGTTGCCATAGCGACTCTTCCGGTTTGGAGGCCGCGGCTGGCGCCTGCCGCGAGGGGGCGCCCGAGATGGTATCCCGGTTCCGAGTCGGCAACCGCGGACAAAACACGCGCCGCATTTCATGGCGGGGCGCGGCGGACGGGCCGCAAGGCGTCACGGCGCGCGTGGCCACTGACGCCAGCGACGGCGCGTCTCGCGGCCCGCAATCGCCCGGAGGCCGAGCGTACCTGAAGGCGCAGCTCGCGGTACTCCTTCAATCCTTGGACTCAGAGGACGGTTACTGCTACGGAACGTCGAAAACCCGAAAGTCGAAACGACGGGCGTTCAAAGATTCGAAAATATTGGCGTTCGTTTAGAAAGAAATCGCGGTTTTCTGGCGCACGAGTACATAACTTGCTCTTCTTACGAAGTATTCGTAAGGCAAGAAAGTAAAATGGCAAACGGTTAGAATTAAGAAAACAGAAGTTGAGTTACACGCCGGTTTTTACTACGTGTTGCATATTATCTATCGAGGTAAGGGATTTTGTGAGAGAAAATCAACTAAAGAAACGGCGCAGCTTTTGTCACACGGCATTCGGGTCGATGGCGGATTATGTCGGAAGGCACAGTTGGCACTAGTGCTTTAACTCCCTGCTGCAGAAGATTGTTTATTCAATGGAACGTTGTGAACTCGAAAGTCCAAAGAGAACATATAATTCAAGTATTCGAATATTCCGATACTTCGGGGTTCATGTTCCACAAGGAAACTTTTAGTGAACAAATATTAAGTAAAATGCTAGATTTTCGCAGGGACCTCATATCGTCCTATTTCTTAGGGAGAGTCGTAGACATTGCGAGCACAAAATAACTGACATGTTAATTAAACGAACTGACCGCTCAAATAATCTAGAACTATTTGTGCACAAATTCCAACGCCCTGAAAATATAATAATTCTATACTAATTTTTTACGATTCAATGCTCCTTCCCAATACGTGGGTATGAACATAACTAGAACGTTGTTATTGCACATGTGATAGATTGATAAATTATTAAGCATTCACATTGATTTTTTTTAAATTATGAGATATATGAAATATAAAATTCCATTTGAAGGAATCGTAAATTCTGTCTAGATATCAAAATCGCAACGCAGATTTTTCATGATCAGCAACTACCCCCGCCATACGAATCCGTGGCCGTAAACACTGCCTCCATGTTTGCTCCTAATTAATTACTCGACCCCGCACTATCAACTGTTCCCCTCCGCCAGTGCGGTAACCCCTCCACAGACGATGACACCGTACACGGTGTCACCGTATAGCCTACACCTTCGCGTCGGGAGATGGCAACGCTTTTCCAAATTCAACTCTTATATTCACCTTCACTTATCTGTCTAAAATAAATTGCCTTTGCCATCCACGCAAAAGCCCCTGCTCCGCCGTCCGCCTCCACCCCTTTCGACACGGCCTTCCCTGTCGTCGCGTCGCTACGAAACTTGCAAACGTCACCACATCGCTGTTAACTGCCTCTGGCCCCCCCCACACCTCCTACACCGTCGTCAGCCTCCACGCCTCCCCTGCTGCCGAATCGCCTTGAATCCTGTTCAGGTCACCACATGCGCATCAACTGTTAACTGCCTGCCGGCCACCTACACCCTCCAACTTCGCCATCAGCCTCCCCCGCTGCCGATACTGCCTCCAGTGCTGTTGTCTACCTTCGAATCCAGCTCTGGTCACCACATGCGTATCAGCTGTTACCTGCCTGTCACTCACCCCACCCTCTTACTCAGCCGTCAGCCTCCTCCGCTGCCGACACTGCCTCCTGTGCTGTTGTCTACCTTCGAATCCAGCTCAGGTCACCACATGCGCATAAGCTGTTAACTGCTTGTCACCCCCACCCTCCTACTCCGCCATCAGCCTCCCGCGCTGCCGACACTGGCTCCTATGCTGTTGTATCTCTTCGAATCCTGCTCAGATCACCACATGCGCATCAGCTGTTAACTGCTCTGCCATCTACCCTACACTTCTTACTCCACCTCAGCCCCCTCCCCTGCTGTTGCATTGCTTCGAATCCTGCTCACGTGACCACATGCACGTTAACTGTCAACTGCCTCTACCTCCTACCCCACACCTCCCTCTCCGCCATCAGCTGTTAGCTGCTGCTCTCTCCTCCTCCACACCTCTATATAGCCGTCAGCCTCCCCACCTGCTGACGCTGTCTCCTGCTGTCGCGTCGCTTCGAATCCTACGTAGGTCACTACAGGCACATCAGCTGTTAACTGCCCCTGCCACCCACCCCCACCCTCCTATTCCGCCGTCAGCCTCCCTCACTGTCGTCACTGCCTCCTCCATTGTCGCCTCTCTTCGAATGCTGCTCATGGCACCACCTACGCATCAGCTGTTAACTGCCTCTGTCACTCGCCCCAAATCTTGCGACTCCGCCGTCAGCTTCCTTCCCAGCGACTCTGCCCCCGACACTGTTGCGTCGCTTCGAATCCTTTTCAGGTCAGCACAGGAACATCAGCTGTCAACTGCCCCTGCCACCCACCCTACCCTCCGACTCCCCCGTCAGCTGTTAATTGCCCCTGCCTGCCCATAACCATACCTCTATTTCGCTGTCAGCCTCTCCCGCTGCCGACACTCCCTCTCCTGCTGTGGAGTCGCTTCGAATCCTACTCACGCCCCTGTCACCACCCCACCCTCCTCCACCGGTAGCCTCCCCCCGCTGTTGGCTCTGCCTTCCCAGAAGTCGCATCCCTTCCTACTTTGCCCCCGACACCAACTGCGCCTCCGCTGTGAATAGCGTCTGCCACCCATCCCATAGACACTTGCCACGCCGTCACCATCAATGCGCTCCCGTCTCTTTTACCGCTATTGACTTGAGCCTCTGTAGCTGCCTCGGCCTCCTCAGTTATTCGCAGATAAGCTGAAGAACCGTAGTCTAAGAAAAATTCCAATGCCCTTTTCTATTCCATTGCATTTACCTCCACTGCCATTGATTCTAATACGCGGGTGCCATGGGCTTATCCGCGAATTCACCCATTTCCTTTGCAATGTTTATTCGTATATTGCAATTATTTCAAGTAACGAAATTTTGTAGATGTTTCAAACATTCATAAATTAATCTTTCTTTCAATGTTCATTTTGCAAAAACAGCATAATACGAGTTCATGCAGTCTACCTTCTTTACGACATGCATTCCCGCTGCCTACTTTCCACTCACCTTAACACAACATTGTGTTCCTCGCGGATACGAATAGGTGATAATCGAACTCGGAATATCTTAGGATATAACGATTATGATGAAACAAACGTGAATTGCTTCGAGTATTAAGTACCATTTTCGTGTGACTAGTAAAGAGAAACGGGAAAGCATTGTTTACTTATAAAAGAACAGATAAAAATAGTAAATTCAGCTTGCAATGTTACTGGAGGCCCGCCTGGTCACTGGAGTGTTTTTATTGGCTCTTCCTTGCTTCGAAAGAGAAAGTATTGTAATCGTGCGCCGAAGAACAGCAAATTTTCGTCAGAAAATTGTTTATTGCTGGGTCGTACCGAAAAACGTGGATCGTGATGCTATTTATAGTAAATCACTATCTTTAAAACTTTGTGTAGACATGACTGCTTTACATGAAGCCTCAAAAATTTGAAAACTCTTCTCAAAAATGTCTCAATTTTTTCAAATAAAAATTGTTCTCAGATAGCGCAAGTGATTTTTCAAAGAATGGCGGAGGTCTGTGTTACCCGATTTGTGGAAAATTTGAAGAAGTTCAATATATTTCAACGTATTCCTACAACTACAATATTGAAGATTGACATATTTTCCTTAACGAAATATGTTCTATAAAAACGAATCTTAAAATAAGGTCACACACAATTTTTCCAAAATATGAGTAGTTCTCGCGTAATTTTGCGTGAAATATACACAATTTTTAAACAATTATTTTCTCAAAATGGCTCTACTTTCTTTTAAATTTTCTCGTTTCTATCAGCGGGCGGTAAAAAATTGTGCTAGTCTCATTTTCCGTGAACTCTTCGAAAATCGCAAGAAATTTACGTTTCAAAACTACAAACTTGAAGTTAGTGATTTTTGTCTTCAATTTGTCCTAAAACATCAGCTCTAAAAAAAGACATGTACAATTTCTTTTAGAAAACGAGTAGATGTCGAGTAATATCTGCTTGAAGTTAACGCAATTTATAAAAAAAACATTGTCTGCCGCTTCAATTTTTTCCTTTAAAAGAATTACATGGACGCTTAAAAGCACGACACGGGACTTATTTAAGTTGAATTCTGAATTTTCGAAAATTGCATGTCGCAAATATTAGGAGAGACATATTTTTAAGGGTCGGCCCAAATGTGTACGTCAGAGCGACTGTATTGAGTAATGCGGACGACGAGGTAACTCCATGAACCTGTGTTCGAGTCTCGGCGCGAAAAAGAATTGCTGGTTGGAAACGCTTTTCCATGTTCATGTAGTAGTATAATATTGCGGAGCCGTTACTCAAAATATCGGAAAGTATGTACTATTGTAGCATCATTCATTTTCAATAGCTATTTTTCCACAAATTGCAGCACGAGTACTTGTATATTCAGTGTTGTACTAGCAGAAATCTGATAGAACGTTGTCACGCCAATAACAACATACTTTAACTTTCTCGCACTTACTTCGTATTTTCGAATTTAAACCTTTTCATTCCGAAGGATCGATTCTCTATAAAAAATGTGTTTGTTTCGACCTTTTTTACGAACCTTGACCCCTTACTTAGAACTATTTCTTCGCAAAAAGGGTGGAATGCTATGTCGAAAGCAGCACTGAACCGATGACATAGCGCACCCACCACCCACCCCGGAGTCGCACGGGCGGGGCGACGCGGGCGGGCCGTGGCCAGGGAGGGGAGCCGGGGAGGGGGCAGCGGCTAGTCGGACATCGGCCCCCGCGGCGCGTGCGTCCCGCATCCGGCCGCGCGCCGCTGCGTCGCGACGCCCAGACATGTGTCGCGTGGCCGCAGCGGCGCCCGCGATCCGTTCCCCGCCCCCTCCGCCGCCCCGGCCCCCGCCCTCGTTCCCCTCCCCACCCCCCTCCCCCCCGCGCCGTCCCTGCCGCCCCTACCACCCGCGGTTCGCGTTCTCCCGGCTGACATGACCAGAGCGTGTTCCCGGTTGGACGCAGCTCGCCCTCGGACGCTGAGCTGCGCTATTTCAAGGCCTTGGAGCCGCGGATGCGTTCGGAGATGGATCTAAACATTTTCACCCTGGAATGCGCGTTCGACAATGATAATATACTGGTTAAGCGAGAGTACGGAAGAAAATATTTCATATTCATTTTGGTTTCAGAACATTTTTTTAATTATATTTTATTCTGCAATTTGTTTGTGGAACAAACATTTGGCAAAATTACATAGATTTACGTAAACAAATACATGAGAGGAGTAAAATCCCATGATCGTACTCCACCAATGATACATTATTAATAAAAATTAACTATTAATTATAATTTCTGAAATGAATAATTTAAAGTCGATATAGAAGGTCCAAAGTATGATGGCGCTGAAATCGTCTGGTGGAGTCACTATTGTGTAGTAAGTTGATGGCTAGGATATTCGGATAGTTATGTAGTCTTTGTAGGTATTTTGCACTGGTATTCTTGATTTCTTCTTTTATAGTTGGAATATGTAAATCTTTGTGTAATGTTGCATTCGTTGCGTACCAGGGGGCATTTGCAAATTTTCTTAAGGCTTCTGACTGGAAGCGTTGTAGTATTTCAATATTAGAATTTTGAGCTGTTTCAGAACACGGTGTTCAAATATCACGCTTGCACCTAATATTGCCTACCTCATCATAATCTTTAAAACAGCTGCCATCACAGGAACATATGATGGTATATACACTATATACTTTCCAAAGTAGTTCGCAGTGAAGGTTTCACAAGACTAGATTATATTGTTTTCTCTTTCTTTTTTGATTTGTTTAAAATTTCTCTAGCGGGTGAGTAATCAAATTACTCCAACAATTTTCGGCATAGTGAGTCATGTGATGGATCGCGTTCGTGATGCTGTGTAATAGTTGAAGTAAGCAATGTTTCGATATGAATTTTTTTTCTAATTTCTCTGGTCGGTTTT